>JAFMSR010000002.1:9131852-9195296 GCA_022818135.1 Saxidomus purpurata | reverse complement strand
TTACCAAGGTGAGTGATATAGGGCCATCTTGTTGTATGTGTTATAGAACTTTAAAGATTTTGCATATTATATATCTATATCTATTATGTATATAATATTCAGTGTGTTCAGTTCTTCTCCAATACCCCTGTCTGGATTTTCTTAACATTTTGAAGGAAGCACCAGTATGAAGTCTAGTTGGGCATATTATAATTTGGGGTTACTTACTCAAAGGTAAATGTCACAGGGACATCAAAACAGAATATCTTGTCTGTACTTCTCCAAAACCCCTTGCTAGATTTTTATAAAACTTTGCAGGAAGCATCAGTATGAAGTCTAGTTGGGCATATTATAATTTGGGGTCACTAGCTCAAAGGTCAAGGTCACAGCAAATTGAAACACAGAAAATCTTGTCCGTACATCTTCTCTTATACCAGTTGCTTTGCAGTAAACATCAGTATGCAGTCTAGGTGTGTTGTGCATATTATAATTTGGGGTCACTTACTCAAAGGTCAAGGTCATAAGTTTTTTTTTGTGAATAGCAATCTTTTGTTGGTGAATGATTTGAGCAAATTGTTTCTCAACTGAGCGGTCCAGGACTCATGGCCTTCTTGTTACTGTATCTGCATATACACAAAGGAGCATAATATACAATAGTTTCATATGTGACGTTCGTATATGTTTTTTTATTTTTCAGAAAATCCTAACCTAGATGTGCCAGAACTGAATTGTAATGCTGTTGAGGATGTATATTATTCAACAACTGAGAGATTGACGTCTGCCAGCTCTATTTCAGATTTAGATAATATCATTAAGACTGTACAGACTGGACCAGATTTAAAATACAAGAATTCGCTCGTTCCAAGTATGTATATTCATTGCATTAACTAAAACTGACACAGATACTTTAACTTTCTAGCTTAGCGCAGTAACTACGCATGATGTGCAGATATGCATGTGGATGTCACAAATACATACTATCAGAGTTATGATCCTTAGTGTTTTTTTTAGATTGACTGGTACAAAATGTCTAAGTGAGCTATTAGGGCTGCTCACCGTCCAGCGAACATCTTACATCGGTTCACAATTTCCTTCAGCACCAAACAGATTTTGCAAATAGAGCTCATTAAAATAGCTTAGGTCTTCAATGAAATATTCATCATGGCCTTGAGAAACTTAGTACATAACTTTAAACCAACTGTTGCCAAGGGAGTCACTTCCAGGTAATTACGGTGAAAGATTTAATTAATTTATAATTCACAGTTAATTCTGATCGATTAAACACAAAAAATAATTTCTTACCTGGTTATCTGGTATTTTTGAGCAACAATCTGATAACAGACTGGATTTTGGCTTGAATTGCCCATAGTCTTTCAAATAGTATAAGAAAGAAAATATTGATACTCTATAATTACGCATATCTCGATATTTTATATCTCGATATTTTACCAATCAATTTGACCAACAAAGTGATCCTTAATACAATATGCATTCCCTTATCATACCATGATATTATTTTTTACCCATGTTTCGTTTTAGGTGGATTTTTGGAAAGTTGACTTGATACAAACAGCTTTTTAGCTCATCTGACTATGCCAGGGTGAGCTTTTCTAATTGATGATTGTCCGTCGTCCGTCGTCCTTCAACATTTTGATTCAAATGACATCTCCTCTGAAACCTCTAGGCCAATGTTGATAAAACTATGCAGGAATGTTCCTTGCATGAAGCTCTATAAAAATTGTTAAAAAAATTCCATTCAATGCAGAACTCTGGTAGCTATGGCAACAAATAGGAAAAACCTTAAAAATCTTCTTCTCTGACACAAGGTCTAGAGCTTAGATATTTGGCATGTAGCATTGTCTAGCGGACCTCTAACAAGATTGTTCAAATTATGACCCCCGGGTCAAAATAGACCCCATGGGGGTGGTCACTTAGTTTTACAAAGCCTTATATAGGAAAAACTTTAAAAATCTTCTTCTCTGAAACCACAAGGCCTAGAGCTTAGATATTTGGCATGTAGCATTGTCTAGTGGACCTCTACCAAGATTGTTCAAATTATGACCCCTGGATCAAAATTGACCCTGCATTGGCATCACTTAGTTTTTCATAGGCTTATATAGGAAAAACTTTCCATGCAAAACTCTGGTTGCTATGGCAACAAATAGAAAACCTTTAAAAATCTTCTTCTCTAAAACCACAAGGCTTAGAGCTTAGATATTTGGCATGTAGCATTGCCTAGTAGATGTCTTAAAAGTTTGTTCAAAATTGACCTTGCCTGGGGGGGGCGGGCGGGGGGTCACTTGTTTTACAAAGACGTATATAGGAAAACCTATTGTATATAACATTATCTAGTGATCTTCCACCAGGCAAGTGGACTTGTACCAAGATGAGCGATATAGGGCCATCTTGGCCCTCATGTTTCAAAAATGACTGAAAATCGACCTAATTTTAGTGCTTCTTTCCTACTTGCATGGTGTTCATTGGATTAATGTTGCTTAATATAACAGTGCACATGCGCACCTGCACAAAATTAATGTATAGCGATATCAACCTTCCATTTGAACACTAGTTTCATTAAAATTCTAACAATTGGGAATGGAGAAAGCCTTGCAAACCATAAAGAAATACTAAAATCTTAAAAATGAGATGGTCTTCGTTAAATTAATATTAAAACATTAAATGACACATTTAGTACATTAGGACCTAAATCAATGCAACCATGATGGAACTCGAATCAGAATCTTTTTTCTTTCAGCACTGACATGGAGTGGCCATCCCGTGATTATTACTGGCGAAAATGAAACAACAGGGAATTATGGAGAATGTAGATTTAATCTCTATGTGAGATGTATGTAAACTATTTAATTCATATCAATTATCTAACTTTGATCATTTACTTCTTTGATTTTTAAGCAGGTTTTTATAAAAAAAACCTACTTATTAGAATGGCGATGTCGTATGTTGGGCAGGTGGGCGTCAAACATTGGTTTCCATTCAATAACTTGAGTAAGTAGCGACCAATTGCAATGAAACTTGGTGTGTAGGTAGCTTGCATGGAGACCCAGCTCGGGATTGCATTTTAGGTCACTAGGGTCAAGGTCAAGGTCACTGTTACTAAAAATAGAAAAATGGTTTCTGCTCAATAACTCAAGTTAGGAGTGACCAATTGCAATTAAACTTTGTGTATAGGCAGCATGTGTGGAGACAAAGCTCGGGATTGCATTTGGGGTCACTAGGGTCATGGTCGAGGTCACTGTAACTAAAAAATATAGAAAAATGGTTTCCACTCAATAACTCCAGATAGGAGTGATCAATTACAATGGAACTTAGTCTGTAGGTAGCTTGCATGGAGACAAAGCTTTTGATTGCATTTGTGGTAACTAGGGTCAAGGTCACTGTTACTAAAAATAGATTTTTATATTTTTTAGCTCGTCTGATTTTTGAAAAAAATGATGAGCTATTGTTGTCACTTGATTGTCGTCGTCGTTGTCGTTGGTTAAGTTTTGCGTTTAGGTCACTTACATGGAAACTATCAAAGCTATCACTTTGAAACTTGGAAAGCTTGTTCATCTAATACCCTTCTTCACATTGTATGCTAAAGATGCTGAGTCTGACCTGTTTTTTTGGGTAAAAAACATGAATTTTGATTGATTTTGGTTGATTTTGAGGATTGGACATAGCTTCTTCATTTTTTATGCCCCTAAAGGGTGGCATATTAAAATCGCACCGTCCGTCTGTCCGTCTGTCTGTCCATCCATCCGTCCGTCTGTCTGTCCGTCCGTCTGTGCGTCCCCACTTACAAATTTGTGTCCGGACTGTAACTCTGTCATGCATTGAAGGATTTTAAAATAACTAGGCACAAATGTCTAGCACATCAAGACGACGTGTCGCGTGCAAGACCCACATCCCTAGCTCAAAGGTCAAGGTCACACTTAGAGTTTGAAGGTAATGGATTCCTCTATATATGCATATATGCACACATTCGTGTCCGGACTGTAACTTTGTCATGCCTTGAAGGATTTTAAAATAACTTGGCACAAATGTCTAGCACATCAAGACGACGTTTCGCGTGCAAGACCCACGTCCCTAGCTCAAAGGTCAAGGTCACACTTAGAGTTTGAAGGTAATGGAATCCTGTATATATGCATATATGCACACATTCGTGTCCGGACTGTAACTTTGTCATGCCTTGAAGGATTTTCAAATAATTTGGCACAAATGTCTAGCACATCAAGATGACATGTCGCGTGCAAGACCCACATCCCTACCACAAAGGTCAAGGTCACACTTAGAGTTTATAGGTAATGGAATCCTGTATATATGCATACATTTGTGTCCGGACTATAACTTTATTATGCTTTGAAGGATTTTAAAATAACTTGGCACAAATGTCTAGCACATCAAGCGGATGTGTCGCGTGCAAGACCCAAGTCCCTACTTCAAAGGTCAAGGTCACACTTAGTGTTTAAAGTAATGGAATACTGTATGCATGATTACTCTGTCATGCATGGAAGGATTTTAAAATTACATAGCACATTTATTGAGCACATGGAGAGGACACAGACTGTGAGGCACCTCTTTCGGGGGCATTCGTCACTTGTGAGGGACAGCTCTTGTTGTTAGATTGATTTCAAATTTTTCACAAACAATTAATGGATAATGTACTTCAACATATCAAACAGGGTTTTGAGTTATACATTTGGGACGGATATTTTAATATTTTTGGACTTTGTAGTTTTTAGCTAGTCTGATTTTTAAGTTTTGTGTTTAGGTCAGTTATATGCAAACTACCAAAGCTATCACTTTGAAAGTTGGAATACCTGTTCACTATCAAATGTACAATAGAATGAAGGAAGAGTTTTACAAGTTACATTGGTCGGTCAGTCAGCTGGTCTATTGCATTTTCCTTGTCCTGAGCATAACTTGAAAACTACTTGTTGGAATTCAAAACAACTTCATACAATGGTCAAGCACATTGAGAGGAAGTGCAGTGCACAAGAACCATAACTCATCTTGACTCATTACAGAGTAATTGCCCTTTGTTACTTTTCCTTGTCCTGAGCATTACTTGAAAACTACTGGTTCGAATTCAATTTAGGTAAATACAATGGTCAAATACATTGAAAGGAAGTGCAGTGCACAGGAACCATAACTCTTTCTTGACTCATTACAGAGCTATTGCCCATTTTTACTTTTCCTTGTCGCAGAGCATAACTTGAAAACTACTGCTTGGAATGCAATACAACTTCATACAATCAGGGGCCTAGCGAGGGGGCGACTAGGGCGACAAAGTCGCCTTTCACACCTCAACTTCGCCCATTTCTGTGACAAAAGCGAAATTAACTTCGCCCGAAAATATCTCAATAAACAATGAAGCGAATAAACAAAGTGTCAGACATTTCTATGACCATTAACTCCACCCCCTCAATCAATTAGCGACTGACAAAAAGGTTGCCTGAAGGCTGAATTCACAATATGACACGAGTGATAATCATGGTGAAGGCTTCAACATCGGATTAAATACGATACATTATTCGTTTGTCCGCGTAAGCGTTCATCCGAAATTATGTACACTTTTTGTATCTCGGTTGTATTTCCAGTCAACAAAATGAGTTTCGTACCTCAGATTCTCCAGTTAAACTTTTTGAAGGCTGGATTTGATTACCCATCTGTTTTTTTTTTCACAAAATATTTAACAATAGAAAGAAATTTAGTTTTGTTTAGGTATACGTTTTTTAATACCATGCTGACTACCGGTAGATATTGTTGTCATCTAACTTACAAAGAATGCACACCTCATAATTATGTTTATATGACTATCAAACTTGACCATTTATGGGAACAAAGACCTATATAACACCAGATTAATAGGTCTTTAATGGGAATGACAGTGGGGGGGGAGAGACAAATATCTTGCTACTCCCTCACTTCTCCTTGTAGATGCCAAACTTCTCCCTATTTTCAGCTCAGGGAGAAGTGACTTCTCCCTAAAATTTTGCTCTAGCTAGGCCCCTGTACAATGGTTCAGCACAATGTGAGGAAGTGCAGTGTACAAGAACCATAACGCTATCTTGAGTAATTACAGAGTTATTTCCAAGAACAATATCTCTGTTTTAGTTTTTTTTTGCAAGGTATTCTGTTACTACGAACTTCCTCAGTTTATAAAGCAGTCTTTCGTGGGTATTAAACACATTTAGTGATAGGTCTAGTTCAATCAAAAGTAATTGATGGTTGTCTAAACAGATGGTTAAAGTCTCAAACTACCAGATTTGACAAATATCCTGATTACCTTTTCTAGTATTATTGTCCTTTAATTGTTACAATTTAAGTATTGTTCTTCATGCAGGAAAGCATTTGTTAAGTCCTTACATTTAAATCCTCAAATTTGGTTACATAATGTGTTTGATAACCAGTTATTCTGGAGTAATAGCTTTGATATGTCACAGTTTCTATGATGAGCAAATAATTGTTTTGATTCTGATCACATTATTAGCGCTGTGCGGAAGCACAGCGCTAGTATTGAATAGGTTTTAATTTTGTACCATGGGGTTGCATAATCGAATAGGGAGCAGCCAACATTATTATTGTAATTAAAAACTATGTATTATGTTTGAACAAACTCCCTATAATTAATAAATAAACAGTATTAACTGATTACAAACACTACTATACCAGATGCATACGTCTTTGACCGTTAATTCAACACTTTTGACATATTCATAGGATATTTAATAACTTTTCCACAAACTTGAAGGTTACGGTTTTTTATTGCATTGTTTACGGACCCTTCGGCCAGATTCATCAAAGTTCAGAAAAAACGTCTCGATAGTTGTTTTGCTAACTCTAAACATTTTGAAGTTTAAATACATATGTTGTCAACGTGAATAATTAATGAAAACCCATTTTAATTACTACATACTAAAGTAAAATGTAGGCATTATAAATAAGACCGTTCACCTAACTATGCGATACACGGGGTCTCAATGAAAGTTATGTAAAGCATCGCTAACAACTGGCCAATAGTAAAGACAAAATTAATCACGTGGGTTTCGTCCTGCGTCGAAAAGCGTGTACTGACCAAGAGATGTGGCCTTGTTTAATGGGCGTCATCGTACCATTATACGGAAGGTTGTTTTATGATTCGTTTATTTTTTGGTTAAACTGTAGTAAATGTGGTTTTTTACTTATTATGATAACAGTTACAAATAACATAATATGTTTGTTTTTTCCCGTTGATAGGTTGTTTACTGATATTCTAAAATGATTCTTATTCCTTTTAATCATGTTTCAAAAACATGCGCAGCGCCTTTGATGCTTTACATTAAAATTTGTCTTGTACTACAGTTGAAAGGGGATATTTTGTATGAATTAGGCACTATTGGTTTGAGACAACTATATTCATGTGTGAAAACAATTTCTTATTACAGATAATTCCGCGTGTCCAGCAGTTATAGCTGATAACAGCGTTTCAACACCTCCATGTCTTATAAATAGTGACACCAATTCAGTTTGTGGCGTTTCATGTAGTAGCAATTCACAACGGCTAGCTGCGCCAACACCTTACTACTTGATTTGTGGATCTCTAGGTGTTTTCGACTTCAGGACACCATTTGCTTATGTAACATTGCCAAGTTGCATGTGTAAGTGTTAAGTTACTAATTTTAATGTTCTTAGGAAAATTTAGATATCTGTAATTAAGTTTCAGGACAAGATTTCATGACCTGGCTATATTGCCCATTAAAAGTGTAAGTCCTAGTTTAAAGAGTTGCAGAAAGTTTCTTATCTTTTATATCATATTATATTAAGTCATTTGTATGGGTGTTGGTTAAGGAAGGAGTTGTTTTATTCCAAGTAAATTTATTAAGGACTCATGTCAAGGGGTAAACTAATGTGATTTAAATATTTACGTTAAATGTCCCTAGATAACTTTAGGTGGTCATGATGACTATCTGGCCTAAGCTAAATTGCCTAGTTTTACCCGAACTTTATTATGTCAAGTGTGAACTATATAGGAATCACGCATGTTGTCCTGTCTGTCCATCCATCCCAACCTTTGCCATGTTACACAAAGTCAAGTATTACTCAGAAACTACATGTTGGATTTATTACCAAACCTGCTCTGTAGCTTTCTTGCATAGACCATTTTCAAAAAATAGGAAATAGATCTAGTCTAGAACACACAGGGGCCACTAATACTGAAAATATAAAAATCTTTAAATGGCTTCTTCTGACTTATGAACCAATGAATAGAATTTCACCAAACTTGCTCTGTAGCATCTTAGAATTGTTGTCAGAATTATTTTCTTGCTGAAATTTTGTTGAGTTTGAATATGGGTCATATCAGGTCAAAAACAATGTCTAGTTAAATGCTAGTTTGTTTTTAAAGCTACAGTAATGAAAAGTGGACTGTGTGTACAGTTTTGGAAGCAGATTACAAAATTGTCTATATAAACGTTTAATTCATTTCTTATCTTTTTGAGAAGTGATACTCAGGTGAATGATATCGGGCTATCATGGTTTTCTTGCTTATAAAATTTTACTCCTTCACGCAATCATGAAATACTTTATACTTATATTTCAGCCCCTGTTCCAGCAGGTTATCAGCTAAGTATTTCTATGCAGTTTACCTTAACCATCAGCTGCTCATCGGTCCCAGATGAAACACTTCAACAACTTGAGAATAGATTACGTGAAAACTTTATTGAGAATGTGAAGCCAAATTGGAATGATGTATGTACTGATGTTGAATGCACAAACCTTAAAGACTTGAAGTATGAATGTGATACTGTTCCCAGAGTCTCTGTGATGTTCTCACTGAATTTGCCAAGGTAGGTCCTAATAAATCTCTAGATATGGGAAATCAATATGGATTTAAACCGACACCTACTCACAACAACAACCTGCCTAAACCAACACTGTCTATGTCTCAATGGATTTTTTTCATAAAAAATGAAGCCTGCATTAAACGACACATTGCATTATCTGACACTATTTTACCATCCAAAGAGATGTCAAATAAGACAGGTTTCACTGTATAGATTGTTATGTTGGTATGGGATGGTAAGAATGATAATAAAAGTATTTATACCTCACAGGAAAATTTAGACGAGTTAGAGGGTTTTGGAGTCAGCTTGTCAGTCGGTTGACGGTTGGTCCATCTGCTGGTTGGTTGGTCATGTTGCTAGTGTGTTGGTTCTTTTGTCCACTCCATTTGTCTTAAATCCATCTAAAGATTTTCATAAAACTTGTGTCAAATTTGTATATGATCAAGGCAACATGCAGATTTTAAGTTCCAACGTCATTAGTCAAGGTTACACGAATGGGTCATTGTATCTGCCCAATTATTTACTAAACCCCTCAAAGGATTTTCATTAGATTTGGCTCAAATGTTTATCTCATTAAGACAATGTAAAGAACGCATCTTTTAACCTTACTGTATTTTATGCCCCAAAAGATAGGCATATTAAAATTACACCATCCGTCTGTCTGTCCGTGCCCAAAGAGTGGGGGCTTAAGTGCTTTTAAGTGGCTAAAATTAGACACATAAATATTTTAAATATGTAACATAGCCACTTAAGTACCGTTTAGTCTGTCCTTCAGTCTGAGAGTCTGTCCTTAAATATTTTTGTGCATGGGGTGTAATTTTGTCATCCACTGAAGAATTTTAAAATAGCTTGGCACAAATATTCAGCACATAAAGATGATGTGTTGCGTGCAAGACCCAGGTCCCTTCTTCAAAGTTCAAGGTCACACTTAAAGTTTAAAGGTAATGGAATCCTGTATATATGCACACATTTGTGTCTGGGCTGTAACTTTGTCATGCACTGAAGGAGTTAAAAATAAGTTAGCAGAGATGTTTAGCACATCAAGAAGATGTGTTGCGTGCAAAACCCAGGTCCCTACCTCAAAGTTCAAGGTCACAATATAAGTTTAAAGGTAATGGAATCCTGTATATATACACACATTCCTGTGCAGACTGTAACTTTGTAATGCAGTGATAGATTTTAACTGGAAGTAACTGCACAAATGTTAAGCACATCAAGAAAACGTGTCACGCCCACGAAATTGGTCAGAATATTTGTCTTGAAAGTTTGAATCTTGGTAACCTGGGGGTCAAGATCTAGGTCATCCAGTCACATCATAGAGGAATGTTGTTAACACTCTAGAATACACACTTTCTACTCGATCATCTTGGAAATTAGTTGGAAGTCTGTCTTGATGAACTCTAGGTCAAGTTTGATTCTGAGCCGACTGCGGTCAAAACGTGGGTCATCTGGTTAAATCATAGTCAGACTTTGTGAACAATTGAGAGGCTACATTTGTACCAAATCATCATGAAAATTTTTCACCAAATTTGTCATGTTAAATGCTAGGTTATTTTTAGCTCACCAGGTCCTGTGCTATTAGGATCACTCGACGTCCAGCGTACATCGTACTTTCGTTAACATTTTCCTTCGAACAACCTCTCCCCTGAAACCACTAGGCTAATGATGATGAACGTGGCAGGGATGTTTCTTGCTTGAAGCCGTCTCATAGTTGTTCAAAAGAATTACATTCCATGCAGACCTCAGGTTTCCATGGCAATGGAAAAGAACAAATTTAAAACTTCTTCTCAAGAACAGGAAGGCATAGAGCTAAGATATTTGGCATGTGGCATAACCTAGTGGACTTAGCCAGGGAGGTCACTTGTTTTGACATAGGTTTATATAGGAAAAACTTAAAAAATCTTTCTCTCTGAAACCACAAAGCCTATCGCTAAGATATTAGCATACATTATTGTTGTCTGAAAGTAGTAGTACTGATTTAATCTAACTTACATCAAATAAGTTCTTTATGTCTGTAACTTGAAAAAAAAAAACACCTCAAAGATGAGGCCCCAGAGGGGTGGTGAAATTTTAAAAATGTCTTTTTTTTCCTGAAACAGACAGACCAATACAGTTTTTAGATGTTCCTTTTCAGCTATTTGCCTCATTTGGCGGGGAATATAAATTCACTGAATTTGCTTGTTCAAATTATGACTCATGAGTCAAAATTGACCCCTCCCTGGGATCACTTGTTTTTACAGAGGTTTATATATGTTTTTTTTGTCCAGCTGCTTGGGAAAGCTCGATATAGTTGTCCAAATGGTGGTTTGGTGTATGTGCATTAGTGCATGCATCAGTGCATGCGTTTGCTTGTCCGGGCTGTAACTTATCCATGGATCAAGGGATTCTTAACTAACTGCACAAATGTTCACCATCATGAGATGGATTGTCATGCGCAAGAACCAGGTCCCTTGGTCTAAAGTCAAGGTCACACTGAGAGGTTAAAGGTCAAATTCAAGAATGACTTTGGTAGAAGTATACCTTTTTCATGCATGAAGAGATTTAGATATCACTTGGTACAAATGTTTACCACCATGAGACGGAGTGTCATGCGCAAGAACCAGATCCCTAGTTCCAAGGTCATGGTTACACTTAGAGGCCAAAGGTCAGATACAAGAATAATTTAAGAATGACTTTGTTAAATTATTTAAAAATAAATTGTACTATAAATGTTAAGCCTTAAAAATTAGGATAAATCTATGATTATATGTTAAATTTATTAAAATATTGATAATATATTACAAGGCTTTGTTCTCTCTCTCGCGTGGACTTCAATAAATAGCTTATATTGTATCTTTTTATTACTGGCCGTACAGAAAAATCAAGACCACTTTTCTGTGGTACAAAATGCATGTTACATCCAATATTTTGGTGTATTTTGACCTATCTTTACTTGGTAAGGATTAAGCCCAGTTGACAGCTGGCAGCTTGACATGTTGCATGTGGGCATCTAGTTTAAATCTTCTTCTCTGAAACCACAAGGCCATAAGAGCTTAGATGTTTAGCATGTGGCATTGCCTAGTGAACTTGTATTAAGAATGTTCAATTCATGACCCTGGGTCAAAATTGACCCCAACCTTAGGTCTTTTGATTTTACAGAGGCTTATATCGTAAAATCTTTAAAAATCTTTAAATCTGAAAGCTTAGATATTTGGCATAGGTCATTGCCTAGTTGAACTACCAAGAACATTTAAATCATTACCCCTAGGTCAAAATTTACCCTTTCTGCTATATGACCTTGGATTACAGGCAATGGTAGCAAGGTGATTGATATAGGGCCATTTTGGCCTTCTTGTTTAAACTGGGTCATGTCATAAACTAGGTAACTCTGTCAAATTACAGAAAAATCCTTGTCTGCATTCTAGAATCCACAATTCATGTCCTTACAAATTCGTGTCCGGACTGTAACTCTGTCATGCATTGAAGGATTTTAAAATAACTTGGCACACATGTCTAGCACATCAAGACGACGTGTCGCGTGCAAGACCCACATCCCTACCTCAAAGGTGAAGGTCACACTTGGAGTATGAAGGTTATGGATTCCTCTATATATGCACACATTCGTGTCCGGACTGTAACTTTGTCATGCATTGAAGGATTTTAAAATAACTAGGCACACATGTCTAGCACATCAAGACGACGTGTCGCGTGCAAGACCCACGTCCCTAGCTCAAAGGTCAAGGTCATACTTAGAGTTTGAAGGTAATGGATTCCTCTATATATGCATATATGCACACATTCGTGTCCGGACTGTAACTTTGTTATGCATTGAAGGATTTTAAAATAACTTGGCACAAATGTCTAGCACATCAAGACGACGTGTCGCGTTCAAGATCCACGTCCCTACCTCAAAGGTCAAGGTCACACTTAGAGTTTGAAGGTAATGGATTCCTCTATATATGCATATATGCACACATTCGTGTCCGGACTGTAACTTTGTCATGCCTTGAAGGATTTTAAAATAATTTGGCACAAATGTCTAGCACATCAAGACGACGTGTCGGGTGCAAGACCCACATCCCTACCACAAAGGTCAAGGTCACACTTAGAGTTTATAGGTAATGGAATCCTCTATATATGCATACATTTGTGTCCAGACTATAACTTTATTATGCTTTGAAGGATTTTAAAATAACTTGGCACAAATGTCTAGCACATCAAGCGGATGTGTCGCGTGCAAGACCCAAGTCCCTACCTCAAAGGTCAAGGTCACACTTAGTGTTTAAAGTAATGGAATACTGTATGCATGATTACTCTGTCATGCATGGAGCACATGGAGAGGACACAGACTGTGAGGCACCTCTTTCGGGGGCATTCGTCACTTCTGAGGGACAGCTCTTGTTTTATTTTAAGGCCAAATTTTTTTTTATTTTTAAGGCATTCATTATGCTCGGTATACTTTTTGATGTTAATCTTAGTAGAAGATTTGATAATTTCTCTGAGTGAACAGTGAGTTTATCAGGATATAATCCACTGTTATATTTCGATAAACCAGCAAAAATTTTTTTTAATGAAAATAACTTCTATTTCGAATTATTAGTAATTCTTGACACACATACCATGCAGTGCTGTCTATCCTACTATGTTAAGTGGTGGGAGACATACGTTTTTTGTGAAAAACAACCTCTAGTTAGTACTTAAAGAGATGCAAGAATTTTAATATTTATAAGACTATATTAATACAGAAATTGGTGTAATAATGCTAACATCTGGAATACCATTAGAACAATTGACTTTTGGTGGACCAGTATACAGGTACAGTAGTGTAATTATGTCTCAACATATTAATAGAGTGATGTCATTCTATCTGTCTGTCTGCCTTCCTGCCTGCCTGTCACAAATTGTGTCCAGACAATTCATCTTTAATGCCTGAATGAATTTTACTGAAACTTGGTAGACAAGTACCAAGTGTAGTTGTGCATATCGTTAGGATTTTCCGCTCCATTAATTTTTGTATGAGTTATGTGGCTTTGAAGATGTTTGGCGTACTTAGATGACATCTTTGCTGGATTTTCATAAAACTTTGCCAGAAGCATCAGTATGATGTCTTACTGAGTTTGCACTGACTTACATGTTATAATTTGCAGTCACTAGCTCAAATTCGGGAGACATACATTTTTATGCCCCCGAAGGGCGGCATATTAAAATCGCACCGTCCGTCTGTGCGTCCCCACTTACAAATTCGTGTCCGGACTGTAACTCTGTCATGCATTGAAGGATTTTAAAATAACTTGGCACACATGTCTAGCACATCAAGACGACGTGTCGCGTGCAAGACCCACATCCCTACCTCAAAGGTGAAGGTCACACTTGGAGTATGAAGGTTATGGAATCCTCTATATATGCACACATTCGTGTCCGGACTGTAACTTTGTCATGCATTGAAGGATTTTAAAATAACTTGGCACACATGTCTAGCACATCAAGACGACCCACGTCCCTACCTCAAAGGTCAAGGTCACACTTAGAGTTTGAAGGTAATGGATTCCTCTATATATGCATATATGCACACATTCGTGTCCGGACTGTAACTTTGTCATGCCTTGAAGGATTTTAAAATAACTTGGCACAAATGTCTAGCACATCAAGACGACGTGTCGCATGCAAGACCCACATCCCTAACACAAAGGTCAAGGTCACACTTAGAGTTTATAGGTAATGGAATCCTGTATATATGCATACATTTGTGTCCGGACTATAACTTTATTATGCTTTGAAGGATTTTAAAATAACTTGGCACAAATGTCTAGCACATCAAGCGGATGTGTCGCGTGCAAGACCCAAGTCCCTACCTCAAAGGTCAAGGTCACACTTAGTGTTTAAAGTAATGGAATACTGTATGCATGATTACTCTGTCATGCATGGAAGGATTTTAAAATTACATAGCACATTTATTGAGCACATGGAGAGGACACAGACTGTGAGGCACCTCTTTCGGGGGCATTCGTCACTTGTGAGGGACAGCTCTTGTTCTTTGTGAAAAACAATCTCTAGTTCAAACATTTGCTTTTCTGTGAATAGATGATACTACATTTTATTTCAGTCATGTCTGATCTTTTACAAATTTCAGCACAACAGTATCTGTAGTTGGAGGTGGTGAGGTTGAAAATGTGGAAGCACTCAGGCATATAATACTGGTTGATAAGAATATTGATGTAGATGTAAGACAGATTTTTATTTCTGTATCTTCATCCCTAACTCTGCTAAAGTTTCATAATGGACTTGTCCATCTTCCGGTTTATTAACTGAGTAGTGAACATTGCAGATATCACTGCATAGATAATATGAAGTAGATATACCCTTTAGTAATGTAAATAACTAAATATGGCTTTGCAATTCAAGTCCCGTAACTTTGGCTTGTATTTTGACAAAATTATGCCCCTTTTTGGACTTAAATAATTCTTGATAAGTTTTTGCATGCATGTTGATATCTCCAAAACTACTATAAGGATAAATGCTGCAACTTCACACAATCATCACATCGCATTGGTCATCCAACAAGGTGACAAAATCAAGTCTCATAATGGGCAAGTTTCCAAATAATCCAGCAGAGTTATCTCTGGACTGCCCCTCACAAATAAGAGGTTTAGGTATAAGTAGCCTAAATACATTTCAATAGACTTATATTATAAGGCTTTCGGCCAGTGCAACTATCTAAACTCTCATGAACTGATAAAATGCGTTTTATTTTTTATGCCCCCGAAGGGAGGCATATTAAAATCGCACCGTCTGTCCGTCTGTCCGTCCGTCTGTCCGTCCGTCCGTGCGTCCCCACTTACAAATTCGTGTCCGGACTGTAACTCTGTCATGCATTGAAGGATTTTAAAATAACTTGGCACACATGTCTAGCACATCAAGACGACGTGTCGCGTGCAAGACCCACATCCCTACCTCAAAGGTGAAGGTCACACTTGGAGTATGAAGGTTATGGAATCCTCTATATATGCACACATTCGTGTCCGGACTGTAACTTTGTCATGCATTGAAGGATTTCAAAATAACTAGGCACACATGTCTAGCACATCAAGATGACGTGTCGCGTGCAAGACCCACGTCCCTAGCTCAAAGGTCAAGGTCATACTTAGAGTTTGAAGGTAATGGATTCCTCTATATATGCATATATGCACACATTCGTGTCCAGACTGTAACTTTGTCATGCATTAAACGATTTTAAAAGAACTTGGCACAAATGTCTAGCACATCAAGACGACGTGTCGCGTGCAAGACCAACGTCCCTACCTCAAAGGTCAAGGTCACACTTAGAGTTTGAAGGTAATGGATTCCTCTATATATGCATATATGCACGCATTCGTGTCCGGACTGTAATTTTGTCATGCTTTGAAGGATTTTAAAATAATTTGGCACAAATGTCTAGCACATCAAGACGACGTGTCGCGTGCAAGACCCACATCCCTACCACAAAGGTCAAGGTCACACTTAGAATTTATAGGTAATGGAATCCTATATATATGCATACACTTGTGTCCGGACTATAACTTTATTATGCTTTGAAGGATTTTAAAATAACTTGGCAAAAATGTCTAGCACATCAAGCGGATGTGTCCAGGCAAGACCCAAGTCCCTACCTCAAAGGTCAAGGTCACACTTAGTGTTTAAAGTAATGGAATACTGTATGCATGATTACTCTGTCATGCATGGAAGGATTTTAAAATTACATAGCACATTTATTGAGCACATGGAGAGGACACAGACTGTGAGGCACCTCTTTCGGGGGCATTCGTCACTTGTGAGGGACAGCTCTTGTTTAGAATCAACCTTGTCCCACATAAAAATAAACAAATTTGTACATGTGATCCAATACTTTATGCCAGTAATTTGGAGCTGAATGACACCACCCCCATTTTCTGGGCAGTTTTAGTGGTCACCGACCAAATATCTCAGTATTTTCAATTACCCAATATTTCAATCATAACATTCCAGACTTAGGAATAGGGAATTACTGTTGTGTTCTTCTTTGTAATGGATTTGGGGGCTTTCTGATTTTCCGAAAGACAAAATATTATAATGGAGAGTAGAAATTAAAAAAAGAGTGCATGGTAACAACATGAAGTTATGTACACCAGCAAAATATGATGTTGTGTGTCACAGACACTTCAGAGGTATCTGAGATGTTTATGTAATATTATGCCCAGTTTCTAAGTTTGCAGATCTGCATCTGAGATGTTTATGTAGTCTTTGGTCTAGTTTCTAGGTTTGCAGATCTGCATCCGAGATGTTTATGTAGTCTTTGGCCTAGTTTCTAAGTATGCAGATCTGTATCTGAGATGTTTATGTAGTCTTTGGTCTAGTTTCTAAGTTTGCAGATCTGCATCTGAGATGTTTATGTAGTCTTTGGCCTAGATTCTAGGTTTGCAGGTCTGTATCTGAGATGTTTATGTAGTCTTTGGTCTAGTTTCTAGGTATGCAGATCTGTATCTGAGATGTTATGTTGTCTTTGGTCTAGTTTCTAGGTTTGCAGATCTATATCTGAGATGTTTATGTAATCTTTGGCCCAGTTTCTAGGTTTGCAGATCTGCATATGTTTATGTAGTCTTTAGCCTAGATTCTAGGTTTGCAGATCTGTATCTGAGATGTTTATGTAGTCTTTGGTATGCAGATCTGTATCTGAGATGTTTATGTAGTCTTTGGCCTAGTTTCTAGGTGTGCACTAGAAACAGATCTTTATCTGAGGTGTTTATGTAGTGTTTGGCCTTGTTTCTAGGTATGCATATCTGCATCTGAGATGTTTATGTAGCCTTTGGTCTAGATTCTAGGCATGCAAATCTATATCTGAGATGTTTATGTAATCTTTGGCCCAGTTTCTGGGTTTGCAGATCTGCATATGTTCATGTAGTCTTTAGCTTAGATTCTAGGTTTGCAGATCTATATCTAAGATGTTTATGTAGTCTTTGGCCTAGATTCTAGGTTTGCAGATCTGTATCTGACATGTTTATGTAGTCTTTGGTCTAGTTTCTAGGTATGCAGATCTGTATCTGAGATGTTATGTTGTCTTTGGACTAGATTCTAGGTTTGCAGATTTGTATCTGAGATTTTTATGTACAGTCAAACTTGTGAACAACAGCTGGTCAAGGGAAACCATGAAAATGGCCGTTGTTCACAGGTGACCTTTGTTCGGAGGTGTGGGCAAATGATATATTTTCAACATACTTAACAGTATTTATCAAGTTCCATCATCACTTGTCAGATACACATGCTATAAGCATTAACCGAATAACGATTTATCCGAATTTCGTGCATATGGTTTAATTTTGCAAACGGTCGCACATGACAAATCAAATACAAAATGATTTTGTATCGGATCAACAATGGCATAATTTAGTTAATCGGCCTTAAAACACTTTAATAAGCCAGAAACTGTGACGCTAATCACTTTTTTGAAACAGGAAACGATCATTTAATTAACGTGGATTACGCCCCTTTGCCGTTGTTTGATTTCATTGCCGATTGTGAATAAAAATACAACGGCTAATTTACGAGATTAAAGTGTGTGTTTTTCGGTTTAATTGTAATAAATCAAACAATTTACGAAACCTGATTGCATTAATTAGCTGAAATAAACGATTATTATTTAGTTGCACAAACAATGAAAACTGCGACTCCAAATTGCGAAGATGTTCTGCATCAAATAAACAATCAAGCAATTTTGGCAATTACAGACAGTTTGAATAGATTAATTTTACGTGTGACAATTAAATGTTAGCACTTCTTTTCATCACCAAAAGCATCTTTGATTATTGTGCCCGTCGTTTGAGGTGCAAACAACTTTACAAGAAACAAAATGCTCTGATTCAGCCATGCAGCTGTAAAAAATTCAGTGGCCGTTGTCCGCATCATGGACCCGATGACGGGAAGCTTTTTTACTGGCCGCTGACCGCGGACGGCAGTTGGCCGCTATTCCCGGCCCTTTTTAGAGCAAATTTTGACGGGGGGAATTCAGACTGGCCGTTGTCCGCAGGTGGCTGCTAGTAACAGGTGGCCGTTAGTACAAGTTTGACTGTAGTCTATGGCCTAGATTCTAGGTTTCTGCATCTGAAATGTTTATGTAGCCTTTGGCCTAGATTCTAGGTATGCAGATCTGGATCAGAGATGTTTATGTAGTCTTTGGCCAAGATTCTAGGTTTGCAGATCTGTATCTGAGATGTTTATGTAGTCTTTGGCCTAGATTCTAGGTTTGCAGTGTTTATGTAGTCTTTGGCCTAGTTTCTAGGTAAGCAGATCTGTATCTGAGATGTTATGTTGTCTTTGGTCTAGTTTCTAGGTTTGCAGATCTGCATATGTTTATGTAGTCTTTAGCCTAGTTTCTAGGTATGCAGATCTGTATCTAAAATTCATGAAGTCTTAGGATTTTAGGTTTGCAGATCTGTATCTGAGATGTTTATGTAGTCTTTGGCCTAGATTCTAGGTTTGCAGTGTTTATGTAGTCTTTAGCCTAGTTTCTAGGTTTGCAGATCTGGATCAGAGATGTTTATGTAATCTTTGGCCTAGATTCTAGGTATGCAGATTTCCATATGTTCATGTAGTCTTTAGCCTAGATTCTAGGTTTGCAGATCTATATCTTACATGTTTATGTAGTCTTTGGCCTAGTTTCTAGGTTTGCAGATCTATATCTGAGATGTTTATGTAGTCTTTGGCCTAGATTCTAGGTTTGCAGATCTGTATCTGAGATTTTTATGTAGTCTTTGGCATAGATTCAAGGTTTCTGCATCTGAAATGTTTATGTAGCCTTTGGCCTAGATTCTAGGTGTGCAGATCTGGATCAGAGATGTTTATGTAGTCTTTGGCCTAGATTCTAGGTTTGCAGATCTGTATCTGAGATGTTTTTGTAATCTTTGGCCTAGATTCTAGGATTCTAGGTTTGCAGTGTTTATGTAGTCTTTAGCCTAGTTTCTAGGTTTGCAGATCTGGATCAGAGATGTTTATGTAATCTTTGGCCTAGGTTCTAGGTATGCAGATCTGCATATGTTTATGAAGTCTTTAGCCTAGAATATCTGTATCTGAGATGTTTATGTAGTCTTTGGCCTAGTATCTAGGTATGCAGATCTGTATCTGAGATGTTTATGTAGTCTTTGGCCTAGATTCTAGGTTTCTGCATCTGAAATGATTATGTAGCCTTTGGCCTAGATTCTAGGTATGCAGATCTGGATCAGAGATGTTTATGTAGTCTTTGGCCTAGATTCAAGGTTTGCAGGTTTGCAGATCTTTGTCTGAGATGTTTATGTAGTCTTTTGCCTAGATTCTAGGTTTGCAGTGTTCATGAAGTCTTTGGCCTAGTTTCTAGGTTTGCAGATCTGCATCCGAGGTGTTTATGTAGTCTTTGGGTAGTTTCTAGGTTTGCAGATCTGTATCTGAGATTTTTATGTAGTCTTTGGCCTAGATTCTAGGTTTGCAGATCTGTATCTGAGATGTTTATGTAGTCTTTGGCCTAGATTCTAGATTTGCATATCTGGATCAGAGATGTTTATGTAGTCTTTGGCCTAGATTCTAGGTTTGCAGTGTTTATGTAGTCTTTGGCCAGATTCTAGGTTTGCAGATCTGAGATGTTTATGTAGTCTTTAGCTTAGATTCTAGGTTTGCAGATCTGCATCTGAGATGTTATGTAGTCTTTAGTCTAGTTTCTAGGTTTGCAGATCTATATCTGAGATGTTTATGTAGTCTTTGGCCAAGATTCTAGGTTTGCAGATCTGTATTTGAGATGTTTATGTAGTCTTTGGCCTTGATTCTAGGTTTGCAGATCTGTATCAAAGGTTCCACTGAAATTCAAGGCCTAACCAATTATGTCTCCCCCCTCTTCCCCCCATGTATTTGGGGGACATGTCATATTGTTTTTGGTTGAGTTGTCTATTTGCCCGTCTATCCATATTATAATATATATAAAACACATGGCATCAAGAGTGGTTCACAAAGGGAGCATAATATGTTAAGAGTGTTCACAAGGGGGCATTGTATGTGATCACCTATTATGCTCTCTCTCTCTCTCTCTGAATAACAGTTGTTTTTTCTTCTTCTTTTTTCAGTCAGTAGCTGGGGCAACCCTTATAGAAACAACTGTTAAAATAAACCAGAGGACAGTTTGTGCAGCAGGAAATAGATTTGATGAATCAGAAGAAGTAGTTGTGTGTAGTATGTATTTAAATGTGTTTAAACATTGTTAAATGCAATCACAAACCTGCTACTATAGGTGCTATTGCCTTGGAAACATGTACAGACTAAAGTCAGACTATACAGTCCACATCCGTTATCTCGATTTTTCGATATCTCAACTGGATTTTCTTGGTCCCGATTTTTTCCCTTCTTATTCTATATAAATCAACTACGGATATCTCGATTTGTTTATCTCGATTTTTTCATTATCTCGACTAAATTTTTGATCCCCAACTGTGAAATTTCCTCTATTTTGACATCAGATATCTCGATTTGACATTTATCACCTGCCAAAACAAGGTGCAAAAAGCTGCACGCAATGGTATTCGCTCAATTGTCATAAGCTGTCAGAGGTGCGAAAAACACCACGCGTGGCTATTCACTCAGTGATTCGGTTAACGACCCGAAATTAATTAATTGTTTGTTTGCGACGTAAGCTGTAATATGCGGAATGGGTAATTTGCATTGAATTGTGTCAAAACTGAGTAAATTTATTTGCATTTATAAACAGCAAGAAATGAAGATTCTGTCAATTATAAATCGTGTCTTCAATATGTACACATTAGACAGATAACATCTCGTTATTGAAAAAAAAACGGAAGAGTCATGCCGGAGGGCGGAAGTCATGAACTTGTCCGAGCGCCAGTCGAGCAATCCAGAGAAGGGCCCGGTAACCAACCCGGGAGGATATCTGGATCAGCAAACGCTGAGAGTTTTGGAGAAGGACCCGGTAACTAACCCGGGGGATATCCAATCTTTCAGCACCGGGGTGCAAAGGCAAGAAGAGAAAGTTACCCCCCCCCCCCTATCGGCCATCGAGCATATTTCATATTTTATTCAACTTCGGTTATCTCGATTTTTCGTTATCTCGACTTATTTTCTTTGGTCCCAAAAAAATCGAGATAACGAGAGTCGACTGTACATTCATTCTGATCGGTCTACACTGTTAAACTGTTCTTTCAAGGAGGCCCCCTTGGTGTAGGGGTTGTGCATTGGAAGGTCCCTAGGTCCACCATTTCCTTCAAACAACATTTCCTCTGAAAACACTGGGCCAATCCAATGTTGATAAAACTCTACAGGAATGAAACTCTATCAAAGTTTTTCAAAGAATTCCATTCCATGCGGAACTCTGGTTGCTATAACAACAAATAGGAAAAACTTAAAAATCTTCTCCTCTGAAACCACAAGGCCTAGAACTTAGATACTTTGAATGCAGCATTGTCTAGTTAACCTCTACCAAGATTGTTCATATAATGACCCATGGGTCAAAATTTACCCCACCTTGGGGTTCATTTCATTTTACATAGGCTTATATAGGAAAAACTTTAAAAATCTACTTCTCTAAAACCATATAGCCTAAAGCTTAGATATTTGGCATGTAGCATTGCCTAGTAGACCTCTTCAAAGTTTGTTCAAATTATGCCCCAGGGGTTAAAATTGACCCCACCCAGGGAGTCACTTGATTTTACGGTAATTGTCTTTTGTTTCACATTTCATGTGATTGAAACAAACGGTAATTGTCAAATGGTTTTTGTCATTTGTTTCCCATTTCATTTTATTGAAACAAACGGAAATTGCCATTTGTTTCCCATTTCATGTGATTGAAACAAATGGCAATTGTTATTTCAGTTCCATGTAGTAAAGGCATGTATCTGAAAGATGGAGACTGTGTACCATGTGACTATGGATATTATCAAGATAAAGTAGCTCAGGAAACTTGTATCAAGTGTGAAGGGGAAACAACAACCTACCAGAAACATTCAAAGTCGTCTACGGACTGCAAAGGTTTGCCAATAATCTTGTGCTTTTAAGGATTGAGGAATAAAACTTCAGCATAATTCTATAGTAAAGAACAATGGTACAATAAAGAACAATGGTACAGTGATACAATAAAGAAGAATGGTACTGTGGTACAGTGAAGAACAATGGAACAAGTAAACTTTAATAAATAATAAGTTTCAGAAGCTTTGTGTAGCAGTTATATGTTAAGAATCAATTAAGCATGCTTCAGTTTGGATTAAATGCTGAAGAGCTAAATGCTCCTACAGATGTCACACAGATCCCTAGTCAATTGCTTAATTTGGGGATGATCTCAAACGATTCTAGTATCACATGAAATCTTGGTTATGTTCATTATTATTAAATTTTCATCAATATATATTTACCATTCTTCATTATCCTCACAATGATTTTTACCATTGTGTACGATAGAACTAATACAAAATTGAACATTAACACCATCATTATAATCGTAATGAAAAGATTCATCCTTGCAAGGTCTTTTAAATAGTTCTATTTAAAAGACCTTGATCCTTGCAATTAAATTCATCAATAATCAGTGTCATTAAAATCATCGTTTTCATGATAGTCATTGTCGCATCAACATAGACAGTGATATAACAAAAAAATGAGAATTAAAAACAAGAGGGCCAAGATGGCCCTTTATCGCTCACCTGGCTAACTCAAACTAGATTTAAGGCAATCATACTGACCAAATTTCATAAAGATCCAATGAAAAATGCAACCTCTATTTGAACACAATGTTTCTCAATGATTTTACCCCATGTCCAACTTTTGACCTCAGATGACCAATATTTCGAACTCGACCTACATTTTATCAAGGCAGTCATGCTGACAAAATTTCATTTAGTTACAGTAAAATATACAGACAACATTGCATGCAGAAGGATTTCTATGATTTGACCCCATGACCTTCCTTTTGACCCCAGATGACCCATATTCAAAATCAACCTAGATTTCATCAAGGTAATCATGCTAACCAAGATTCATGAAAATCCAATGAAAAATGCAACCTCTTTTGCATACACAAGGTTTTCTATGATTTGACCCTGTGACCTAGTTTTTTGACCCAAGGTTACCCATATTCAGACTTTACTAGATTTCATCAAGGCAATCATTTTGACCAAGTTTTGTGAAAATCCAAGATGGCCCTTTATCACTCACCTGGCTAACTCAAACTAGATTTTATCAAGGC
The DNA here is from genome assembly GCA_022818135.1 of Saxidomus purpurata. Classification (NCBI taxonomy): domain Eukaryota; kingdom Metazoa; phylum Mollusca; class Bivalvia; order Venerida; family Veneridae; genus Saxidomus; species Saxidomus purpurata. The sequence continues at coordinate 9,171,296 of JAFMSR010000002.1, read as the reverse complement.
AATCATACTGACCAAGTTCCATGAAGATCCAATGAAAAATGCAACCTCTATTTGAACACAAGGTTTTCCATGATTTGACCCCATACCCCACTTTTGACCTCAGATGACCCATATTCAAACTTGACCTGCATTTTATCAAGGCAGTCATACAGACCAAGTTTCATGTAGTTCCAGTGAAATATACAGACAACATTGCATGCACAAGGATTTTCTATGATTTGACCCCATGACCTTCCTTTTGACCCCAGATGACCCATATTCAAAATCAACCTAGATTTCATCAAGGTAATCATGCTAACCAAGATTCATGAAAATCCAATGAAAAATGCAACCTCTTTTGCATACACAAGGTTTTCTATGATTTGACCTTGTGACCTAGTTTTTGACCCCAGATGACCCATTTTCGAACTTGGTCTAGATTTAATCAAGGCAGTCATACTGACCAAGTTTCATGAAGATCTAGTGAAAAATGCAGCCCCTTTTGCATACACAGATGACATACAGAAGATGGACACCAGGTGACCACAATAGCTCACCTTTGAGCAATTCAAATGATAATTCCTAAACTGTATTGTCTTTTGTTTACAATTTCGCTAGATTAAAGCAAACAATATTTGTCATTTGTTTCCCATTTCATGTGATTGAAACAAATGGCAATTGGTTTATTTCAGTTCCATGTAGTAAAGGCATGTATCTGAAAGATGGAGACTGTGTACCATGTGACTATGGATATTATCAAGATAAAGTAGCTCAGGAAACTTGTATCAAGTGTGGAGGGGAAACAACAACCTACCAGAAACATTCAAAGTCATCTACGGACTGCAAAGGTTTGCCATTAATCATGAGCTTTAAGGATTGAGGAATAAAACCTCAGCATAATTCTACAGTGGTACAGTAAACAATGGAACAAGTGAACTTAAATGAATGAAAAATTTCAGAAGCTTTGTGTAGCAATCAAATCCAAACATGCATTATCCACAGTATGTTAGGAACACCTGCTGTAGAGCTCAATTGTTCTACAGGTGTCACATAGAACCCTAGTCTAAGGAAAGTCATTAAAAATTATATATGTATGTACTTTCTGTTTCAAGAAACCAAAAGTAGCTTTATCTCTTACTGTGATAAAAGAAAACTTATAAAAAAAACTGTGTAAACAAAATATGGAACTTACTTTTAGCTAGTTTTAATGAAACTAGATCAGAAATGTTCGTTCTTTGATGTTTAGGCTGCGCTGAAGAGGTGTCAATCTAAAGAATGATATTTTCCATTTCAAAAATAGGTTAAGTCAGGCTTAAGAGCAGTCTTTTCTCTCAGAAATATTTAAGGCCAGGCTTTAGAGTGATCTCTCAGTTGCCGTTGAAAAAAAATAATTCAAAAATGACATACAACTACATAAATATAAAACTAAAGGCTAGAATCAAAAATAGAAGTAAAAATCTAGACATGGATTTCAAAATTAAATTGAAAATGCTGGTTTTACGAGACCGCTACACTATATGTTTATATTTAAATTTCAAAAGGGTTTGCAATGCTTTATTATTTGGTAGCATATTATTTCAAATCTACAGGTATTCTAAACAGGAATTTATACTGGAACCTTTTTATGTCGCCCTTTCAGAGAAAAGGTGATACATAGGGATCGCTTAGTCTGTCGGTCCATCCGTCCATCACATAAACTTAACGTTAGCTATAACTTTGCCCTTTCTTAAGATTTCTTCATCAAACTAGATTGCTTATCACAAAAGGGTCATGATGCCACCAAATTTTGTAGGTCTGGGTCATATTTGACAGAGTTTTCCCCTTTTTGTACTAAAATTTTCTCATGAAAACTTAACGTTGGCTATAACTTTAACATTTCTTAAGATTTCTTCATCTAACATTACAATTGTATTGCTTATGACAAAAGGGTGGTGATGCCACCAAACGTTATAGGTCAAGGTCAGAGTTTTTGACAGAGTTACGCCCTTTTTGTACTTAGATTTTGTCACAAAATTATTGGTTATTCTGACAGAGCGCAAGAGAGCGACACAAGTGTACTACTGAACACCCATCTAGTTAAGATCCCAAAATTTTTAGATATTTCTTTTGCAGCTTTATGTAAATCAGCTTTCTGTTTATTTATATATGAAATTTTAGCAATTCTCTTAACTTTTCTATAATAACGTCCTCTACCGATTACCACACAACAATTTTCATATGTTCTCTGTCTGCGATACATCTTTTTTGCACGATTTAAATCAGACTTTGCTGAATGACAATCACCCAAAAACCACAGATTAGTCTGCTTTGTATTGTTTTACACATGTACACTTTGTTTACACCATATACTTTAAATGCGGTATCATACAGTATGTCTCTAAATGTATTGATACCATCAGTTACTGTGACATTAGATGAAATAATATTTAAAGCAATATTGTTTAAGCTCTGTGATTCGTTTAACAACAAATTATTGTACTGATCTATATAATTAATATCCCAAACAAGTTTACATGTACAATATGTTAAAAAATGACTATTTTTTGGAAAACTTTAAAAAAATAGGAACATATACCACAAATGAATTATATATGACCGTCGACGTGCGAAAATGTACCTTCGGACATTTGTTATATTATTCGACAATAATTGATTGAAAAAAACCCATAAAATTAACATTTTTGTCACCCTCTTTAAATGCATAACCAATGTTAAAAACTGATAGCCAATATATTTTCCTCCACAGAAGCATACTATTTGCTTCAAAATCCTCCAAGACCATTACTATGGCAACAGCGATTTTTAATGATTCTTTTTTTATTTTGGTAATACCCTATGCAAAAAGGCATTTCGTGGAAAGAAGACATGAAATAGTTCATCAGATATGATATATATTGAAAGAGTATATAATGTGGCAACCGAAACTAAATGATGCTGTTAGGAAATGATTACCGGAATAGTTTACTGCCCATGTAAATTAAAGTGAGTTTTGACGTCAAATTGTGGTATGTGACGTCATTTTTACAGTTAACAATGACGCCTTAGGTAAACTTTTTCAAAATGTTGTAATTTTGTTTGTACTGGACATAGGTAACAGAAATTTTCCAATCTTGATATTGAAATATTGTTTGTTCAAAATATGCAATAAACTAGTTTCCAAGTATTTTGTCTGAAGGCCCATTTTCCCGTGTCGCTGGTCATATATACTGGCAAGCAAGGAAAAGCCGATGGATTTTGCATGTTTTTTTTGTTTAGTTTAGAAATAGACTAGACAATAAAAACGTTGACTATTTTGCAAATCTTAGCCTTGACCTCTGTCAGTGGAGATAATATTTGGAGATAATTTTTGTTTATATTGGTTGCGCATGCTCGTAAATATGGGGTCTTAAAAGGGGTACTTTAAGCACATGAAAAATCGGTATTACAGCAGGAAATGTCGGCGGCTTGCTTTTATCGCTGATATTCAGTTCATAACGTTTATAACACAAAAATATTTGAAAAGCATTAAAAATAATTATTTCTAATGGGTTTTAACAATAAATTGTGTTTGAGAAATTATATTAATTTGTGGCTTGGTAAGTAGGTCTATAAACCTACATGATTGTGCCATTGTTGCCAGGAGTAACCGTTTTCCTACTTAGTCAAATAGTTGCAACTTCATTAAAATTAATTGCTAAATACCTTGCACAGCCTCCAGTCGTAGCTAACATCAGATTATAACTCCCGACATTTGTTTCTGTGTGTTTGTTTGGCAATATAGCCTATGATTTCCCTGCATTGAGCCTCCCTCAAACAAAGGGGAAATACTATACAATCAGTACATATTACTTCCCTTGAACTGAAGAGTCAAATCATCCCGATATACTAGTGTACGGTTTGAATATGTTATCAATACCTTTTTATTGCGTGTTGAAATGTATTTTGACAAGATTTTCTAATGTTTTAAGAAAAATTGAAGTAATAATTTTGTGCGGAAATCAGAAGTTGACAGCCGTCACATGACCCCCACGTGACTTTGTTGACAACATATGTCAAGGTTGCGAGTACGCTGAAATGAAAAATTGATATCTTAGTAAATATTTAACACTTTGACTCATGATTTCTGTCAGTCAGCTTCAAAACAAATCCTCCGATGGATTTTGATCAAAACTTCCTTTAAACAGACTTGTTATAGAGGCATGTAACGGGAAAACTAAAAATCCGCCGACAATTCCTTGTCATCGGTTTTTCCTTGCTTCCCAGTATATTACTTTCATTGTACATTGTGATACATTGTATCCCTATGTTGTATAATGTTTATACCGGAAAAGAATAAAAGAATTGTTCTAATAGATACTTCTCCAATTATATTTATTTATTAATGTCTCATCCATCGAATGTAGACACATAAAACATACATACACAAACCAACATATATTAACATGTAAATGGACATTCTTAGTAAGAATGTCATACACCCGTAATTGAAATATTAATCATCATACACGGTAGCTGTGAAAATGGTGTAACTGACACGCAAAACAGTATACACTAATTACCAAATAAACAGCATGTTTTCCGTTTCATTTAAATAAACAGTGTCCATTTAATCATCAATTAATTGAAGATAGATCAACATTGAGTGATGAATGTACAAGCCAGGCATGGTTTAAAAAAGACAACCCTTCTAGTTGTAGTCATAAACTATCAAAATGGCATAAATGTACACAATATTCGGAGATAGCTGTGTAAAAAAATTTACGAAGGGAAGTTTGACATTTCAACAAAATAAATGCAAATTCTACGGTGTACCAAGAATGTCAACAAGAAATCAGTTCTCATTCATCTTTGATCACATTTGTGCCAACAGACTAAGGTGATTTTTAGCTTGACTATTTGGAGAATATGGAGAGCTATTACAGTCACTTGTGCGTCTGCTTCGGCAGTGCAGCTTTGGTTAAAGTTTTGCATGCAAGGTACTATCATGCACATATCTCAGTAACCAGTTATGATATTGACTCGAAACTTCATTAATGTCTTTAAGGGTGTCACACAGTCAAGTCAGATAACTCTTGTATAAATTTAGTACAAATTATGGCCCTTGTTTGACTTAGAAAATTTGATTTTGCATGCAAGATACTATCATGCACATACTTCAGTAACCACTTATGGTAGTTATATGAAACTTAGCAATAGTGTTCAGAGATACATTTTGTATCAAGCAATTAATGTACCAATATTAAATATATAGCAATAGATTTTGACTTTTTTTATGATTCAACTTTTCTAGTTTATACTAAAGAGCCAGCAGAATTTTGTTTTGCTTTTATACTGATAAAAGTTTTTTTATTATTAGCAAGCACCCACAATAGTCGAATGTGCTGTCTTATGGACAGCTCTTGTTATATATGAATCTTTAAAATAATAAATGCATGTGTATTATGGATATTCTAATGGATAAATTATTTCCCTCGGATTCCCGCCAAATGTCAGACAGTGGCTACCAACAAAGTTACCTCCAGTAGATAAATATTTCAAACACGTCAGGCATACATGTGCATATTAAACAGCTAAAATTGTTATATTTATCACTTAAACATTAAAAGGAATACATAAATAAGGAGAAGTAATTGCCGAGTGGAGTTTGCCGTGGAGCATTATTTCAAAAAGGTCTATTCACCATGATCGTAGCGTTGTATCATTATATGGATCATTGTTTTATGATTAGTGGGTTTTTTTATTGGTTACACTGTTTAGATGTGGTGTTAAGTTTTTGTTATTTCCAATTACAAATTAATGAATAAATATTGGGCTTTTCCCATTGATAGATAGCACCTAGTTACATTACTAAGCAAGTAGTGTATTGTCTCCGCTAGCTTGCACTGCTTGCTCTGTCTCTGACGTTCAGCTACTGTCAACTGTCAGAAGTCATTGCAAATCTACCGCCAAAAGGATAGTTCCTGGCAGCTGGTATCACATCACTATATTCACAGGTGTAAATACGCTCTGCGGAGTCGTCACAACACTTTCTAAGGTGCGCACCCGAGATAGAATATTTAATGGAATGGAATTCTTTCGTCTCTCTGAGTGAAATGCGTTCACTTTAAGATAAATCATGTAATATATTAGAATTTTTCTTGAACTATGAATTGATAAATTCCAATGTAAAACCTTGAGATAACAGTATAAAATTCATGAACTTTAATGTTTTTTTGCAGAGCCCAAGTCAGACCTATCAGCCATCCTGGGCGGAGCTATTGGAGGAGGGGCAGCTCTTTTCATTATCCTGATCGCTGTTTATTTGATATATAGATTTGTAAGGTAATAACCCCCCTTTTTAGTTCACCTGAGCACAAATTCTGTCTGTCTGTCTGCCTGCCTGCCTGTCTGTCGCTTGTCCATCCACACTTAACTTTGTGTGTGCAATAGAGGCTGCAGTTTTAATTGGATCTTCATGAAAATTGGTCAGAATTACAGCCTTGATAAAATCTTAAAGCCTGTCCCACCTAATTTTGAGACCTCGATTTAGTTGAGTTCGAATAAGGATTATCTAGGGTTTAAAACTAGGTCACCTGAGGACCAATCATAGAAAAACCCTGTGTTTGCAATAGGGTTGCATTATCTTGATGAAGTCTCAGATGAATGATATAGGGCCATCTTGCACTCTTGTTTAACCCTTATCCCTCTAAATATCTACAATTTCAAGTTGTGTTGTGCAGTATCAGTTATTGTTCTAAAGGGGGACCCACTAAGTATCTAAAATGGACTAGTCCACCTTTCAATGTGTCTTGTGCAGTAGAGTTTATTTTTCCAATGCAGTTTTCAGTGAAAAATGAACTGACCAGATAAGGAATGGTGCAAATCATGACCAGCCTGCTATAATTATTGTAACATGTAGTGTAACTGGACAGATTCAGTGTTTTGTCTCTGAATTTGTTTATAGAAGGCCGTGTATACTTTCTAATGGATGATTGTCCATTGTCTGTCTACATTTTGATTAAAACGACATCTCCTCTGAAACCACTTGGCCAATGTTGATGAAATTGTGCAGGGATGTTCCTTGCATGAAGCTCTACCAAAATTGTTCAAAGAATTCCATTCCATGAAGAACTCTGGTTGCTATGGCAAAAAATGGCAGAAAAATCTTCTTTTCTGAAACCACAAGGCCTAGAGCTTACATATTTAGCATGTAGCATTGTCTAGTGGACCTCTACCAAGAATTCTAAGATTAAAATCCTTGGTTCAAAATTGACCCCGCCAGGGGGGTGACTTGGTTTTACATATGCTTATAGAAGAAAAACTTTTAAAATCTTCTTTACTGAAACCACAGAGCCTAGAGCTGAGATATTTGGCATGTAGCATTGCCTAGTTGACCTCTATCAACTTTGTTCAAATTATGACCCCTGGGTAAACTGACGTCTCTGGATTTTACATTTGAAAAACTTTAAAAGTCTTCTTCTCTGAAACCACAAGGCCTAGAACTTAGATATTTAGCATGAAGCATTGCCTTGTGAACCTTTACCAAGATTCACCAAATCATGACCCCCTGTTGAAAATTAACCCTTCCCGGGAGGGGGGAAAAGGTGTCATTTGTCTACAAATTATGTTAAAATCATGACCCCTTGTATTTTTAACAATTGATATACAGGTGAGCGATAAAGGGCCATCTTGGCCCTCTTGTTTATTCTTGTATTACCTTACTATGTCACCTTCTTGAAATAATGAATTTATTATTATTATTATTATTATTATTAAACCTAAAGTAGCATAATGTGATGTGCAGTGTTTCCAAAAAACATACGCTTGTCTGCCGAGTGTGAATCAAAATATTACGGTTGTGCGAAGGATATTGATTATAAATTGATTGAGTGCTATTTATACTTGGTCTTTTGTGAAATTTACTTTATGGGGGGCATTAATCATCTTCAGTGTTAGTTTGGTAGTGACACGGAAATAATTATTGCTGTAGCAGAAATAAATTGTGATTGTGGTAAAGAAATAATCTCAGATCTAATCCTTGCATGCCTTGTTTGGTTAAAAGGCAGTCATTGGTTGAAGACAAATTAAAACTGCAACCACCCTGCTGCCGTGCTTGCATCTTCAATGGCAGCTGTTAACTGTTACTAACTTCTTAAGACACTTCATGATTCTGTTCCAATATTTTATGCTGAGGTAATTTATGATGCTACATTTTGTGTAACAAAAGCTCTAGATATATTTAATACACTTTAATGAGCAACATTTTTTTAAAAAGAAATGTAGGCTGCTATGTTTAACAGTTTACAAATGTAAACACATTTTAACAAATAAAAACTAATTCCAATGGATGTGTTATTACATTACTGGTTGAAATTTGAAATAAGTTTCCATGACAATGAATCAACAAAATTTCTTTGTCTTTACACAAACAATTTCAGAGGTCAATCGGAGAAGAGAAAGAGCCCTAACCATGATCCTGAGTACATTCAGAATGGTGTTTATGAGGGAACCTACAGCAATATTGGAATGGATGTAACACATGAATACAATGTAATAGCAAGAAATATTTCAGCCAACGAGGGAACGTACGAAACTGTTGGAAATGTTGAAACACATGAATACAGTCTAATAGAGTGAAATGTTTCAGAAAAGCGCTTAACTTAAATGACGAGACGAACAACCGTGTCGGTTTGTTTTTCACATTGTAAGATACCATGTGACTATCATGCAGAGATGATGTTTTGACTTAATCATTGTTAGGCGTGTATATTATCATGAATTGTATGCAAATGGTGTTTCCGAATAGCAACCGTGGTCCGACCACAGTTTAAGTATGGTTCGACTAGAGTTGTCATTCAGTACACCTCTGTATTCTTTAGTATGCTTTTCACACCTTTAATTTGAAGAGCAACCAGAATTTAGTTTAGCGATAGCCATAGCCATATAAGTACATGTACTTGAATTGACTTACACAATCAAAGATGTAGCTCCGGCCAAAAACATATCTGCCAGCCAGCGGGAGGGGGAGGGAGGAGGGGGGCTGTAGCCCTAAAGCCCAGCCCTGGGCCAGCAGATATGTTTTTGGCAGAGCTGGTATTTTTGTCCTCTTTAATAAAAGACTGCACACAGGGTGTTATCTAATCGAAACATGTTAAATACTATTATCTGCTCGCTAATCCCTTGCCGAAGGGCATTATAGCTACATCTTTGATTGTGCAAGTCAATTCACCTTAACGATTGAGTTTGAGAGACACAATTGTTTGGATTGTTACTCTTTGTTACTGTGAATAGTCCGAGGTTTTGTCTGAGTGGCCGGACAGTGGCTATCATCAAATTTTAAAATGTAAGTTTGTCAAAAGTATTCTGCAAAAAGAACAAATTATTGAAAATGCTCTTGCTGGAGTCAAGTTACTAAACAGACAGTTGCAAAGGTAACATTTACAAAATTGTACATATGTTTAGTTTCTGGTACATATTTGAATGTAGGCTGGTGTTGCTGAACAGTGCCATGGAAAAAATTTAATTATTATAGCAGGCTGCACCAGCGGCCCGCTATATTTGATATGTGGTGAGTAAACGATGCTCTAGATCGAATATACTCTCTCTTCATTGAAAAATACTATTTTTTCAGAAAAGCAAGAGTTGTCGTTTGTGATCGAGTTGTCGTTCGTTTCATAGAGAAAACCGTGTCACGTTTCAGGGGCCATCTATGCTGAGAAAAATGGAAAAATGATTTCATTTTCCCCTCATACAGCTTTTGACATTAAAGTAACAAAGCACATTCGACTGAATAATTTTCGATTGCCTTTTTATACCCCCGAAGGGTGGCATATTAAAATCGCACCATCCATCTGTCTGTCCATCCGTCCGTCTGACCGCCTGTCCTTACATGCCCAGTAGACATCATGGGGTTAGGGTTTGAGTACAACTCAGCATTGATCAAAGGGATAACCTCACATAGTCTGTCTGGTAAGTACGTCCATCCATCCGTCTGTGCGTCCCCACTTACAAATTTGTGTCCGGACTGTAACTTTGTCATGCATTGAAGGATTTTAAAATAACTTGGCACAAATGTCAAGCACATCGAGACAACGTGTCTTGTGCAAGACCCTCGTCCCTACCTCAAAGGTCAAGGTCACATTTGGAGTTTGAAGGTAAAGGAATCCTCTATATATGCACACATTCATGTCCGGACTGTAACTTTGTCATGCATTGAAGGATTTTAAAATAACTTGGCACAAATGTCTAGCACATCAAGACAATGTGTCACGTGCAAGACCCACGTCCGTCCCTCAAAGGTCAAGGTCACACTGGAATCCTGTATATATGCACACATTTGTGTCCGGACTGTAACTTTGTCATGCATTGAAGGATTATAAAATAACTTGGCATAAATGTCTAGCACATGACGACGTGTCGTCCCTACCTCAGAGGTCAAGGTCATACTTAGAGTTTGAAGGTAATGGAATCCTGAATTTATGCACACATTCGTGTCCGGACTAGAACTTTGTCATGCATTGAATGATTTAAAAATAACTTGGCACAAATGTCTAGCACATCAAGACGACGTGTCTCGTGCAAGACCCTCGTCCCTACCTCAAAGGTCAAGGTCATACTTAGTTTGAGGGTAATTGAATCCTGTATATATGCACACAGTGTCCGGTCTATAACTTTGTCATGCATTGATTGATTTAAAATTAACTTGGCACAAATGTCTAGCACATCAAGCCGATGTGTTGCATGGATTTTAAAATTACATACCACAATTATTGAGCACATGGAGAGGACAAATCCTGCGAGACACCTCTTTCGGGGGCATTAGTCACTTGTAAGGGACAGCTCTTGTTGATAATATACAATATTATATTAGCTTAATTTTTTCTGTAAACATTATAGTCGGTCTCTGTGGTGTAATTGGTAAAGGCGTCTGTACCTGTATATTTGTCATCTGTACTTTTGCCAATGATTTCGAATCACACCAAAACCCAATATTTTTGAAACTTTTTTTCTGCTGTTTTACTTATCATTTTCAGCTTTTTAAGCATTTTAAAATTATTTACTACAAATAATCATAAAAATCTTCATTCATGTCAAACTAATAAGGATAATGGTGATGAAAATTTAAGACATACCAGGAACTGTCTTTAGAGTATTTCTGGACATACTGTATATATTATTCGATAACAGCAGAGGTCAGTCAGTAGATGTGTTGTTCTGTCAGGTTTTGCTTGTTCAACCAGAAATGGTTTCATTGACTTTTTTGGGGGCCATGCCTTAACATCAACTATCACCAATTTCCAAAATATTTACATGTCAGTAATGTTTGTGGGCCCACTGTGATACTTTGTATCACAGTTTTTCTTGTTCAGTTATGTGATTTATTCTATGTTTTCCTTGATCTTGCTCACTGTTCAGTTTTTGCCTACAATTTAGGATAGGAATTTCTTTCAACCAGGCAAAAACTGGGACGGCGGTCCGAATCTTTGCTTCTTACTGCAAGCTCGAAAGGTACCTTTATCTTTTTCGTTCTTTCATCAACATTGACACCACAGTATTTAGCTTTTAGAAGCAGTTGAACCCGGAATGTATGGCAAATTACAGAATACTTGCTGTTTTATTTTTTTAGTTTAGAATAAAAAACAAGGGATGATGAGGAAAAAAACAAGCAGATAACTCTTTACGAAATTAGGGTACTGTGGATTATAAAAATTACCTCCCTTGGTGCCCGCATTGTCCGGTCTCATTTGTGAGCTAAAACTCTTTTCATAAGTAAACAAAAAATGAGGAACCAAAGTTGGTTTAAGTGAAATTTCATAAAAATTTGGTAATTAGTTTGCAAGTAATAGCAAAATATGTGCTTAAAGTGGCCATAACTGTCTGACGTTTATTTTGGGTAAAATTAAGAGTAACTAGGGCTGCAACGATACAGGTTTCCTTCCGTTCGGATATGATCCTGTCAATTATCCATTGCTGATATTTGAATGCAAACACACTAACTCCATTATTGATTCCCGATTTCTAGAGGCGCTGTGGCGTAGGGGTAGAGCATCGGACTGCTAACCAGGAGGTCGTGGGTTCTCATCCTGGTAGCGGCATTTTTACTGCGACCTTCAAAATCCGTTTGTTCAGAGTGAGTATTTGTCAGAGCCCCAGGAAGCACTCATGGGGGTAAATAATGTAAACTGCAAGTACTTTTTCTACAATCGGTATATACTGAATCAATAACAAAAGAATAATTTATCCATTTCTAGCTTTTCTTTGAGAAATAGAAGAGCAATTGTCATAATCTTCTTGACGTCAGTCGGCAGTGTCGTCAAAAATCTGGTTAAGCTTTCTTAAAATTTACTTTTTCGGTAACCATTAAAGCCTTGAAACTTCAGATAATTGCTTGGCACCATGCAATGGCCTCTGTGGCCGAGTGGTTATGTCACCGACTGATGATCAATTACCCCTCACCACTGTAGGTTCGTGTCCTACTTGGGTTGGATTCTATTATGTCTGGAAGCTTTCTGTGTTCTACCCAGGTGCCCGCCCGTGAATGAAATAATGCCCGAAATGGCACCTGGGGTCTTCCTTCTCCATGAAAGCTGGAAGTTGCCATATGACCTTAGCTGTTGAGTGCGACGTTAAATCCTAATCAATCAATTGGCACAATACAATCAACCCTATGGGCAAATCCCATAACTTTTGAATGACATTAAAAGTTGTACAAACTTTGAATTTTCAGTTCAGTTTTGTTGAAATCCATTTCTCAGTTATCATTCACAGCTATGATACTTCATAGGGTAGTTGAACATAGTCACTGAATGCGAAAGGTAAGCACATGGGTTCCTATCTTCAAAGTAAAGTTTACACATATGGTTAAATGTTCAAATTTATGGACAGTTGTGTCTCCAGTTTATAACTTTAATCGCGCAAGGGTTATCCTGATATTTACACATGTATGTGTACAGTCTGTTTTGTTCAAACAATAGATCCTCCAGTGCTTTCAGTCCTTTGATTTCAGTGGCGCCAGCTGTTATCATTGCTTTTTTGAGTCGCGCCCGCAGTATCATTTTGAACAGTACATGGTCCACTTAAAAGTCTGACATCATCACCAAAACATCGTTCTAAGGCTTGAAATTTGGAGAGATTTTAGTTAATACAACATTTTATCAGATTAGTTAGAAATATGAGTTGGTGTGTCGTTATTTCAGCAGATATGGACTCGTAAACAAGACTTAAACTTTTTTCCGACTAGAAATTGAGCTTTTAACAAGGGATTTCTCAGGTAATACTTTACTAAATTTAAATCTAAAAATACCTTTTGGTTCACAAATCATCGCCCTTTAAAGCTGCGCGCTCTCAGCTGAGGTTGTTACTAATATGATAACAAATTCTGACAAAAATCAATTAATTTAGCATAATTATGCATAACTGCAAGACGTCTACTGTTCAAATATATCTTGCCTTCGAAAAATCGATGCTTGAAATCACTACTAAATTGTGGTCGATTAGGAAATACCTATACCTATACCTATAATAATAACTGGGACTATTAATTACTTGTTCAGATAAATATAATAGTATAACAAGCAAATAGGGAAATATTAACCATAACAAAAAATTATGCTTTGGTGCAGTAGAGTGATTCTGGACATAAAGTGCATATTGAAATAAAATAATCGGAAACAAAAAATGATACAGAATCTACTGAACGTATTTATGGTGGTAAACGGACATTATCCCCTAGGACATTATCCCCTTGGCTCATTTTTGCTTAGGAGGACAATATCCCCTTGATGATTTTGCAAAGGAGGACATTAGCCCCTTGCTAAATTTGAGAAGGAGGACATTATCCCCTTGATGATTTTGCAAAGGAGGACATTAGCCCCTTCTCCCTAGGACATTATCCCCTTCTTACATATGTGATATGGTACCAATATTGATACATTTAAGATCCAAAATAAGTGTTGATTTAATGTAAAAACTAAAAAAATACACTTGATTTTAAGAAAATATGATACAAAAAACAACAGTTAGTGAAAATAAATAATATTGAAAAATATAAAAGTAAGGATTCACAGTTTTTAGTAACATCAAAAGGAGTTTGGAATAAGTTTTGCTGAAAATTAGTGCTGATTATGTCTTTAATGAAAAGAATGTGCTAATAAATCTGTGATTAATAATAATTTGTTTCAAAAGAAAAGAACATCAAAGAATTTTGGAATGACAGTTTTGCTGATATGTAATGTTAACTAATATAATGCTGAAAATGGTTTTAAAGCTGTTCGCTCTAAGTTACTGTTGAAAAAATGTTGTTGTTTTTTTAAATTAACATACTTATACATAAATATAAAATTAAAGGCGAGAATCAAAATATAAGCAAAAATCTAGGTAGAAATCAATTGAAAATGTTGAATACACGGCACTGCTACACTATATGTTTACACTGGAATTTGGTAGCACCTGACAGGATTTTTTACTGGAGCCTTTTTATATGTTCTAAAATATGTTATTTATATATGGTTTGAAAAACTTTATTTTTTTACCAAAATCTGAGAGCGAGCAGCTTTGAATGAAAAGAATGTGTTATTTAATCTTATAATTGTTTTAAACACAAAGTGCATTAAATTTGACAGTATTTACTCATTTCCCATATATATTATCTGGGAAAATGAATATTCAATCATTACATTATGTAATATGGAATTCATTATAAGTACTTGTGGTAGTAAAAAAACAACATAAGGCAAACTGTGTCGTGCTATACTATCAACTGATGCTGCTGTAAGTATAATGACAACAGTCAAGTATTCAAAGAACAAACTTGCTATAAGAATGCATATTTAAAAGTAATAATGGATGTGGTAGATATATTTTGATATTCATATTAAGGATACAAAAGTGGCCTTTGATCCATTAATCCATACATTTAACGTGCTAATTATGGCTATCTATAAATTAGTCTATTGTAAAATAGTTGTTGACTTTTGCCAACATCTGTTAAGTCTAGTCAATATTCCTGCAAAAAGTAATTAAATTGAAAAACAGTACACAAGCTCTTTGTATTTAAAATTTGTTTGTTAACACCTTTTTAACATAGACATTGTTCCTGCAAAAACTCTCACACATCTTCTACAAATTAAGTGATAATTACATTTAAAAAGAATAATTTTCAAAAGGCTATTGTCCTAGGATGATTGAGCTAATGTCTCCATATGCAACCCATAGAAGGGGCTAATGTCCTCCTTGGCAAAATCTTCAAGGGGATAATGTCCTAGGGAAAAGGGGATAATGTCCTCCTTCTCAAATGTAGCAAGGGGCTAATGTCCTCCTTTGCAAAATCATCAAGGGGATATTGTCCTCCTAAGCAAAAAAGAGCCAAGGGGATATTGTCCTAGGGGATAATGTCCTACATTCATTTATGGTCTTACTGTGACTTTGGTATTTCGGGCATAATCGCTCGTAAAAAAACAACATTTAATCAATTCAGTACTTTTTACTCAACTGAAATATTACAATCATTCAACAAGCGGGTCATGATGGCCCTGGATTGCTCATTAGCATGAGTAAGATGGCCATGCTTTGACCTGGTGACCTACTTTCATACCCATGTAACCAAACTTGGCATTATACTAGCAGTTTATCATAAGAGACATTCTGACTAATTTTCAAGATGGGTGGCTATAAATAGTGGATTCTAGAGTGCTAACAATGTCTTTCTATGAATTAACAGCATGACCTAATTTTGACACGACATGACCAAGCCTCGAAGTTGACCTAGATATCATCAACTCCAAAGATTCTGACTTGTGTTCATGAATACAATTTATCAACTATGGCTTCTAGTGCTAATAAGGATTTCCTTTATTTCGACATAGTGACATAGTTTTAACCCAGTGTCAGCCAGTTTCGGAACTGACAAAGATAATTGAGACATTGTGACAAATTTTCAAGGGTGGGGGTCGAATGTGTCCTCTAGAGTGTTAACAAGCCTGAGAGTGGATGACGGACGGGAAAATGTGGCTTCTAGAGTGTTCATTATTTGACTTTGTGACATTGTCTTTGACCTACATGACCCAGTTTCAAACATGGTATGGATTTCATTAAGAAATCCCGACTGACTTTCATGATGACTGAACAGAAAATATGGCTCTTAGTGTGTTAGCAAGGTTCTTTTTATTATTTTACATGGTGACATAGTGTTTGACTCCCAATGATCCTGTTTTGCAAGGCCGTCGCGGACGGTCCGGCCGGTACGGCCATGGCCGGACCACTATTTTGACCAAGCATACTATCGGCCGTACCATTTTCCCCTTAACTCTCTCAATTTTCTTTTTTACTGAAATGATCAAAAGTGCCGACGTACTGACACGCTAATGCAATCATCGGTAGCGCGAGGATGTGAAAACCGGCAAGTATACTTAATCCAATTACCAATTATTAAAGATTATCTCAAGCGAGGTATCAAAGGCACGGCAACTGGTTGATCTTTACATATGGAACTTTCAATTTTTCCAATAATCGATGTATCGGTACATTTTTCACATTAAACAAAGAAGGATAAAATCGGTTTAACCGTCATAACTTTTAAACGGATTTATATTACGCTTATGCATTTATGACAAAAGTTGGCAAATTCTTTTATCTAAATGATGATATAAATTTCAAAAATATTAATTTAGTATTTTACCTACCCATTTTGGTTTAAAATTTATCACCCCGTTTTCCCTATGAAATGCTTATGGGGGTCTTAAATTGCTTCATTTTTTCAGTGATTTGTTGAAACATTTCGTCTTATATAGAGAAAACCATTTAAAGGATCGCTTATGCATTTGTAGCATCGGCAAGTGAAATATATAAGGAATAAAATGGTGCAAAAATCTGGTAAACAGACATTATCCCCTAGGACATTATCCCCTTGGCTCATTTTTGAATCTATAGAAGGGGCTAATGTCCTCCTTGGCAAAATCATCAAGGGGATAATGTCCTAGGAAGAAGGGGATAATGTCCTCCTTTGCAAATTTAGCAAGGGGATAATGTCCTCCTTTGCAAAATCATCAAGGGGATATTGTCCTCCTATACAAAAATGAGCCAAGGGGATATTGTCCTAGGGGATAATGTCCTACATAACTACATACGTAAACGGACATTATCCCCTAGGACATTATCCCCTTGGCTCATTTTTGCTTAGGAGGACAATATCCCCTTGATGATTTTGCAAAGGAGGACATTAGCCCCTTGCTAAATTTGCGAAGGAGGACATTATCCCCTTGATGATTTTGCCAAGGAGGACATTATCCCCTTCTCCCTAGGACATTAGCCCCTTCTTACATATGTGATATGGTACCAATATTGATACCTTTAACATCCAAAATAAGTGTTGATTTAATGTAAAAACTAAACAAATAGACTTGATTTTAAGAAAATCTGATACAAAAAACAACAAAGCACCAGAAAACCCTTGAGACTCTCTTTGACAAATACAGCAAAGGAGAACTCTAGCACAACTTCTGAATGTCATTGGTACAAACATTAGAGTCAACTGATTATGAAATATAAGTGATGTGTGCTATGAAAACAGTTTATATTGTGTTGTTTCTCTATTGTTGTGCTAAGCAAGATACATATTATATACATATCTATATATTTCAAAGAACCTTTATTCTTCATTCACTTTTTTCATTACAATGAAATAATGAGGTTTACAATAGTACAATACCATGAGGCTCATAATACAAAATTATATTCAATTGTGAATTTCATACTTTTTAAACATGTATATAATATAATTTCGACTTGGAGATTTATGCAAATTAACATGTTAAGACTGAAATAACTGTAAATCTTGAACCAATGTTAAAGCTGACATTTTTTTTAAAAACATTGTGTCAGCTATTCAATGATGATACTTATACATGCAACCTGATTCCATTAATATATCAATACCAGGTTAGCTCTTTGTTTGTTTGAAATTACCTTACTTCAGATAAAATTAATTTAATAAACTTACACAATTTAATATATTCGCTTTAATTTATTGTCCTTAATGAATAATTGTTCCATTTAAAAAGTATTTGGACGTGTGTAATAATAAGGTTTTAATAGTTATGGTATGGTATATTAGGGTTTTATCGTTGGTACCGGTTTCCAATATGACCAACGCCCCCAGAAGAATTTAGTTATTTTAGGTTTCATGGGATAGTGCAAGATACAGAAAGCATCCCAATTCCAGAGACACCCCTGGTTCTTTATCATGCCAGGTTTTCACCCATACATGGGACCTCGTTTTTAAGTCTCATCCGAAAGACTGTTAGTAATTTTAGTTGGTCAGCCCTGGGAAATAAATAACAGTTATGTATCAGTAAAAGTGCTTGACTTTATAACACTCCTGTGTTTAATCATTTTCAGAAAAATGTTTTCTTAATAAAAAATATATAATCGTTTCATGTTGCTATGAATTGTGTTTTATTATTCACACGAATTTGGTAGATAAATTTTGATATTCTTCCTATCATTAAGGATACAAAAATGGCCTTTGATCCTTTAATCCATACATTTATTGTGTTAATTATGGCTATTTATAAATTAGTCTATCATAAAATAATTGTTGAATTTTGCCAACATCTGTTAAGTTTAGTCAATATTCCTGAAAAAAGTAATTAAATTGAAAAACAGTACACCAGCTCTTTGTATTTCAAATTTGTTTGTTACCACCTTTTTAACATAGACATTGTTCCTGCAAAAACTCTCACACATCTACAAATTAAGTAATAATTACATTAAAAAAGAATAATTTTCAAAAGGCTATTGTCCTAGGATGAATGAGCTAATGTCTCCATATGCAATCTATAGAAGAGGCTAATGTCCTCCTTGGCAAAATCATCAAGGGGATAATGTCCTAGGAAGAAGGGGATAATGTCCTCCTTTGCAAATTTAGCAAGGGGATAATGTCCTCCTTTGCAAAATCATCAAGGGGATATTGTCCTCCTATACAAAAATGAGCCAAGGGGATATTGTCCTAGGGGATAATGTCCTACATTCCAAAAATTTTATTACATAGTTTCCGATTTCACCTACCCATTGAATGATTTATAAACTGTTAACATGTAAAGTCTGACGGATCGGGTGTCCCCGTGGTTTTCACGGAAATTATCGACTGGCATACGGAAATCATAATAAAGCTAGGCTGTTAAATATTGATTAACTTAGGGACCGTCAATATAGATTTTTAAATTGTTTGTTTCAATTTGGTAGAAGTGCCACCTTTTTCCTGCTTATTGTGTATTTTGGTGTGGTTTTTTTTCAATTGTCACAGTTAAATGTACACTAAACAAAACTTCTAACGCGCCACCTGCCTTTTTACTTCTTTATTTAATCACCGAGAGTCCCCATTTATGTCCTCTTATTTTTAGCTATCGCTGCACGAACGGCATCATATCTTGCAATTATGAAGACATTTGGTAGATACTTCTGTTATATGAAATTTCAAAATGATTGAGTGGTACAAATTTCATATGGAAGAAAATTTTAAGAGTGGTTTTCCCAAGGAAGAGCATCAAGGCAAAAACACATGTTAAATCTACGGAGGTTTAAATGTTAAAGTAAAATTCTCTGCCACATGATTTGTGCCACTCGATCTTTATGAAATTCGTGTGACTGAAGTATCTAGCTAGTGTCTTCATAAATGCAAGATATGATAGCTTTCGTGCACCAATAGCTAAAAATAAGTTGGCAGATATTGGAAGGGCCGATAGTTAAATAAAGAAGGAAAATGGCAGGTGGCGCGTTAGCAGTTTTGTTTAGTGTATATATTAAACTGGCTTCTTTAGAGGTGTATTTGCATTTTGACATCTTAAAGGCCCAAAGATGGGACATGTCACCTGTACGTGTTTTTATAAGTTATGGCTTCTATCAATTGTACCCTCCACTTGTCAAAAAAGTGTGAATATTGTTGTTAATTGCAAAAAGTGTGACACAATGGTCCCATACCTTTTCTGGTTATTGAAGTCGTGTGAGAGAGATTTTTGTACTTATGTCTTTAATTTTGAGATAAGTTCAGTGTAAAATTATCTTTAAATACAGCGACTGACGAAAATATTTTGTTTATATCATGAATTATGAAATGAACACAATTGGAGAGAGCGAGAGAAAGAGAGAAAGAGAGATATTTGTACTTATGTCTTTGAAAAATATTTTCATGCTTGGCTTTAATTTTGAGATAAATTCAGTGTAAAATTATCTTTAAATTCAGCGAGTGTCGAAAATATTTCTTATAAAATTTTATTTTCCATAATATTTAATTATACTCGGATTTCAAGATTGCATTTTCAATTTGACAAAATAACCCTTTCCTTGTTTTATGTTAAAATATATATGGAATCTATAAATTTTCATCATCAATGTTAACACACTGTTTTTATTGCGCCATAAATTGGTTTAATCCGGATGTTGATTATTAGGGGGTAATAAACCCCTCTTGTTCGATAATTTATTACCACGTTTTGACCAATATACGTGCTTCGGTTTTAAACTATGAACAATGACTAAATAACAGTCTTGTGTTAATTAAAAAACATTTAATCTAAGACTTTCATTTCATCTCTTTATATATTAACTAACTAATTAAGGTGTCAAACTATCTTATACTATTTATGTAACTTAACGAAAACATAATTTTAAAGTTCATTGTTGATTAAATGATTTATGAAATAAAAAAGTAATTTACACAATAATGATTTCTTAGGTCATTTTTTTATCACATTGCCCCTCTTCATTTTCTTTTAAATATTCTTTAAATATAATGCAATAAATCAGTTAGTCAGCGCAATCTCAGAAAGTCAATATCATTTATCGGTACAAAGATTGTGAAGAATGTAACTGTAGCTTACATTATCGATTTTTGCTGACTAACTGATTTATGACTTATCGTGATACGGAAACTTCCGATCGGCAACGATCAATATTGATGTAGACAGTATTGGATTATCGATTTTCTAGAGGCTGACATTACTGCATCAGCTAGCGTTTAGCGATGGTACACTTTGTTCTGGATGATTCTGTTTAATTTAAAGAACGACTTTTTTATTTTAATAATTCCTAATCTGAAACCTTCTGTGTGTATGTTATTGTTTCAAAATGGATATACCCCCAGTACCAACTCAACCTAAGACATTTAATTTTCCACAGCGTAAAAAACTTCCAGTGAAAAAGTTTTCAGTCTTCGTGGTTGCATTATTCAGCGTTTCGGAGAATAAAAACATACGTACGAAGCACTATGACACATGTTAGATCCAACGGTCACATGACTATATACGTTCATAAACATAAAATAGACGGTCCTTGCAAATGAATTTATTGCTGTGCATGAAAAACGTAGATTGGTGTTCGGTTAATTAAAAAACAATTGCTATGAGCTCAGAAAAATGTAATGCTGAAACACAGCAGCTCTGAGTAATAGTTAACAGTATTTCCAATTTATGGTTTTCCTTGAAATCTTTACGAAAATAGTGTTAAAATTACAATCCAGAATTACACTCGGGATGCAATAAAAACGCATCTTAAGGCATACAGAAACTAAACAATTTCTGGGGGAGATCCCCCATACCCCCACCCCTTACGAGAGGGGTTGACCCTATCTCATGACTTCAGCTGAACCACTTCTCAATAGTTGACGATGGCCCAGTTTTGAATCTGGCCTAAAGGTCATGAAGCCGGCCAACAATCAAACAAATGTTCATGATGACTATGAGTCATATATATTTATTTTATTATTATAGTCTCACTTTTGTACATACATATTATAAACATTAACATATATAATCATGTAAAATGTACAAAACAACTCTAAACGAGTTATGAGAGACTAAGAACAACATAAAAAGTACCATTTCTGTACACATGTTATAAAATATTCAAATGTTAAGATCAAAAATAATTTTACAAGTTTTCACTATACATAATAGTCATATGTGGCCTTTTGTTAACGTTTTTCAATTATATGACTTGGTACCCTAGTTCTTAATCCCACGTGACCAAGTATCGAACTCTTTTGGCCATACATCTTAAATGCAAGTTTTGTCAAGAATGCACAGGAAATACTAACTCTGTAGTGTTAACGAGTATGGACGTCGGACCGGAGCGCTTAGCTTTACTAATACAAATGTAGCTCACGTTGAACTTCGCTAAGGTGTGCTAAAAAGCTTTATCATGCAATTAGCATTAAATATGACCGATAACACTTGTCCTATATTTTAAAATGATATCACGTCACTGACGTGATAACACTTTGTAACCACGCCCACATGCCGGACTACTTCCAGTTCAACAAGCAAGACTCCTCAAGTGCAATCACAGAGAAAAAGTAATCAAAACATTTCATTTATCCTATCATTTTTGTATTTTTGTTTACAAATCATTGTTAATGATGTAGTTATTGCATAAAAATACAGCCCAAATAGATAAATTGAATGATTTAAAACGAACAGCAAGGCACCATAAAAATTGAAAATCCCCTGTAGAATTTTTATTTTTGAAATAAACATACTCAGTAGGGTTGTTGGTACTCATTTTCTTAGTTAGATCATTTGCTATCCATCTACAGCAATTTTGAGGCAAAATTTGAGAAAAAGTTGATTTTCATTTTTTTATCACTATCCAATTTTCACAGTAAGTTCTTAATGCGTGGTTGAAATGGCCTGAAACCTATCAGCTACCTATCAAAAGTTGAAAACTGTCTTTAAACCGCTCACTTTTCACTCATCAACTCTCAAGTTCCTCGTTTGTTTACAATTAGAATACCCCAGTGGTGTTGAGCCCACGCCGCCATTTTTGAAATGTCGGTGTTTTACTTGGAAATTCTTGCGTGTGTCTTTGCAAATATTTTGTTTGCAAAACAATATCATTACATTAGAACAGAAAAACATTTATAAATAGTCTCATGAAGGTAATTATGAAGCTATATTTATGTCGTTTTTATATTTTTGTCCTTTGAAATGTAGAGCTATTTTTCGAGGCACATGTAGTAATTTGAAATCATTTTCTTTTATAAATACCGTATTTATTCTATTTTAGGCCCCTAAAAGTGTCAAAAATATACAATATCAAGATTTGCATGATAAATAGAATATTAGTCAACTGCCTTTTGACAACATGTGATATCAGGTTCTGCAGATACGGTCGGAAACGGCTCGGCAGAGCCTCGCCTTTTCCGACCGCATCTACCTCACCTGATATCACATGTTATCAAAAGACAGTAGCCTAATATTCTCTATGTACCGTGCATGTGCCCGCGTTTCCAAAATGACGTCAGTGACACTAGAATGTCACTTCGTACGTAACGCCACTTTTAACACTAAGTTACGCTGACACATGTAGATCAATTTTTGGTATTTAATTCTCATAAAAATCAATTGTAAGTCAAATAGAATGTACATACATTTGTACAACAATTACTCATCAAAGACAAACAGCTCTTATAAAACATATAATTTAGTTTTTTTCCGGATTACGAAACAAATTTTCTCAATTCTCCCTGACAGCTATTACAGTGTCAGACGAAAAGCCATAACTTGCTCATCAAAACGTTTCTCGTAGTAACATTCAGAAGACGTGTATGGTGCATCATTTGCGTCAAAAGTAGCATCAGTATTAGAAACAAGAGGGCCAAGATCACCCTATATAGTTCACCTGGCTACCATTGGCTACTGTCGAACTTGTACACTTTTTAGTTCAGCGGCTGTTCGTGAATTATTTTTGAGGTTCGAATTGAATTGGGCAAAGAGTATAATCCAAGATGTTGTTGTATAAACTGAACTTACCAAGTTTTGGCAAAAACACAACCCAGTTTTGCTGCAACCATCCAAGTTAGCTTAGATGTTTTTCGTGAAGAAACAGTGAAGTTTAATTTCTTCTACTTCATTTTTTTTCTAATTCATTCATCACACTTATTCAAATACGAAAAGTTAAAAAAAAACGTCTCACAAAAGCACACCACATGTTATACCAGTTGCCTCAAGCATCAGTTTACTTTGCAGCTTTGTGTAAAAATAGAGTAACTAAAATACCGAAATACTCAAACTTTGTAATTGCACAGCTTACAGCAGACTGCTTTAGTTTCTAAACATATACAGCCAAAAGAAGTGGGGTTCCACAATCTAAAAATACTTCTCACACTAAATTGGAGCAATGAGCTTCCATAAGTCCAGAAAGAACTCAAATTCGTGGTAGAGGTCCACTAGGTAATACCACATTGATAAATATCTAAGCTCTGGGCATTCCTGTTTTTGAGAAGAGGATTTCAAAATTTATTCCTTTCTGTTGCCATGACAACCAGAGTTCTGCATGGAATGGAATTATTCAAATATCTATGATTAGGGCGTCATGCAAGGGACATTTCTGATAAGTTTCGTCAACATTGGTCTAGTGTTTTCAGAGGAGATGTCGTTGAAGGAAAATGAGAACGTACGACGGACGGTCAGCGATCCTAATACTAGAAGCTCACTCTAGTTCTTTGTGCCAGGTGAGCTTTAACAGCTGCAACTGTCAATTTATATAATATTCGTCAAACCGGTATAAAGCACTGGCTAAAACCAGTTTTAAGGCAATTATGGAATAAACAAAATATACAAAACACACCCTCATGCTTTACCAATGTCAGAAGATTTACAAACATTCATGAAACATACACTGAGAAACGGTCTTTGAGACAGATCACTATCAACGCATATATAAGCATATAAAATGAACAGGCAGGCAAATAAATAGTTAATCAAAAAACAAATCAAACGTTGACCTTGAGACACACTTCTCGTTTTTTGTACAGTGTGAACTGTTCAACGTAAAATGTATAATTATATTTAACGATTAGAGAACGGATGGTCTGTCCAGACAGCAGTCACATATTCTCTAATATTTTAGCGTCAACGAGAAGTTGCAATGGTGCTAACGGATCACCGTACTTTATTGTATCAAGGCGCAAACTTTCAGTATATTGCCAGACTTTAAGTGTAAATCGTAACAAAGTCTTATTTCGTTTCCCTCAAAATGCATCCTATGCCATATCCTATGCCATACACGACTGTGTCGTGCGCACGTGTTTTGTCTTGTATTATGAACACATGCTGTATGACCAGATGACTATGTACAAACTTCCATAACCTGACCAGAAATATGAAACACTTTTACTTCTTTCTCCAGTCACATCGTTTCTGCTCGGGCTATCCATCTTTGGTTTGGACTTGAGAACAAAAATCTGAAAAAGATATAACACCACAAAACTAAAACCAGTGTTGCTAACATGTCTTTAATAATTATTCAATGTTTGAAGCACAAAATTCCATGCTGAACTGCTTTGCAATCAGAACACTAATTTAATGTTACTGTCCCAGGACCCTCTCATTTTACCTAGAAAGATGTCTTACCAACATAAATTACCTTTATTTGTACCAAAGTCATTCGTTTTGCTTTTTGAATCGAAAAGTACATGTTAGAAATATAGTGCAGTATTTTTTTTCTCAGTGATACCGCAAAAAATAAGAAAATCTTTTTGACAACTATTTCTTATAACGAAACGACTTGAATACGAAAGAAAAGGCATGTTTTAGAGTGAATAAAACATGGTGTTATCATTATCCTGTCTGTAAATTAATTTTATTATATCCGTAAATGCAAAAAGATCCTGGGACTTTAAAGAGATTCCATTATATACGTGCAACTGATACGTTAGGTTTAAAGGTGAGTTGCTAAATTAATGCCGCGACGAGGCGGGGTTCATTGTGGATATGGATAGTATAGCTTTTAAATGTATGTCTTCGAAAACAACATATATATGGAAATTTTCATAGAAGTTACTGAATTTTGATGTGATAAGGGCGCAACCTGGAAGAGAGGTATAACTTTATAAATGCATAACTGGTGTATTGCCAAATCTTTAAATGATTGATAGTGTCCTTTCGTACATTATGTTGTGTGGTTTTTTTAAAGTAGATGAATTTCATATAGAATGAACCCTTTAGACTATCGTTGTCACATGCTGCTACCTGAACGATGTTTCAAATTAAAGCTTTGGTTACTTATGATGAGTTTGCATAATTAATATCTTAAATCAAACCTACTATAATCGTTTGACATATAACGACTGCAGATGGTTTAAGGCTGGGTAATCTCTAAATTATGCCCTGCATCTAAATTACTGATTATGTATGGCGAACTGTGCACTACCTATGAAATCTTAACATTTATCCGTGCATTGAACATGTATATGATATAAAGCAGTTTAGCAGTCTATTAATGTTAGATATTTTTACCTAAAAACATTAACTCTCGATTGTGAAACAAGTTCTTGCAACCTATATTAATTGCTCTCGTGACTCACTCGAGATGGAATCAACTGCAATGTGGAATTATATGTGTCTTGCCGAAGGACACTACCACTGCTAAACGCTGTTCGGGATCGAACCCGGGACTCTCCAAGGCGCCTCTGCAGTCCATACATTGTCGAATAAATTATATATGACGTTTTATCAGTTACCCTAAGCACTATGATGATGTGATGTTACTGGCAAAAGATTCAGTTGCTAGGCGCAACTGTGATGTGACGTGCACAGTATGCATAACTCATGGTCCAGGAGACTGTTCTGATACCATTTTCAAATTGTAAGTCAATGTCACCTTGACCTTTGATACAGTGATCTCAAATTCTATAGGAGTCATCCAGTTGTGGAGGGTAACAGAAGAATCTACATCGGTTTACTGTCCGGGAAACCGTTGGTCTACGTACCGTGTGGCGGACAACTGCAAAACAATACTCCTCTTTCTCCAAAAAGGCATAATAAGGTGGCTAAAACTTTACAAAAGTAAATATTTACTTGTACAACAAAGCTGCCAATATTGCTCCGAGGGTCGGGCCGACCCAGTATATGTAGTGATACGCCCAAGCATTGTCAAGAACTGCACTGGCCACAATGGCTGGTCCAATGGCTCTAGCTGGGTTCATAGACGCACCAGTTAACATGCCTCTGAAAATACACAATGAACATGACAACAAAAATGTTATGATAATTCATGTATTTACAAATGAAGCTTCAGTAGGTACGTATACATGAAGCCTAAAGAGTAACGGTTTGAGCCTCCTGGGTGAGGAATGAAGTCGAAAATAAACCCTCAATAGTGTCTGGTGAAGCTTCTATGCAATAAGATGTACATGTAGTACAACATTTATTTAAAAGGATTTATTTTTCGTCCAAAAATAGAATAGCATAATACCAGTAGTTTAGTTGAAGGGCCCAAATCAAGTTTCATAAAGAGGAACTGAAAACACATTAAGTACGACTGCATATGCAATTAGTAATTTCAAAAACTATAAACATGTTAATAGTTTAAAACGAAAATAAAAGTTCAGATTGCAGACATTCCGTGATATACATAATATCGTCGTACCCTGCCATTATGTCCACAGCAACAGCAAACCCAATAGCCAGCGGGGCCAACGATGACTTTGTTTTCGCATTCACTGCGGTCATAAGAACTGTGAACACAAGCACGGTGGTAAGCATCATCTCGATAAGGAGTCCCCAACCTGGCTCTACCTTCTCAACATCTCCACTGGGCAATGGGAACTCTCCAAGATGATGAACGCCGCCTCCAATAGCAGAATACACGCCTTTCGGCAGAGTCCCCTATAAAACAGAAATTAGCCGTGCTTAACCATAACGGAGAAATTTAGCAGTTGAATAATTTGGATTTAACCAAAACGATAGAAACTTTAACGGCACGAAATACCTAAACGTTGTTTTTTACGTAACGGTTAGGCTTGGTTATGAGTCTGTCTGAATACTGTTTGAACTAACATGTATGTCTATACACATGACAGTCCGATAATGTTTAGAAATAAACTTACTCTGACAAGCGAGGCTCCAAGAATCCCACCAATCACTTGACCAATTATGTAACCAGGGGCCAGAAAAACAGAGAGCCCTCCGGCCAACGTGACACCTAACGTAACCGCAGGATTAAAGTGCCCACCGCTAAGGGGAAAGAAAATAATATCATACGTTAAAAACATATCTACCAAAGCATACAGATGTTTTAAGCACGGCAAACATGCGCTTGAAGCCACTCGTTTAGTTTCCGATGAAAACTTTTGGCGAAACGAACTTCACCTGATTCAGGGTCTTGCGTACAGGAGTAACGTTTTACCTTTAAGTTAGTACATTATCACTTTATGTACTGTATATGCATTAACACTCAAAAGTTGATTGTAACATACATACCTGATTTCACCCAGACCCATTATAAGCAGACCGATCGTAAGACCATGTCCTAACGCCGCGCCTGTGATGTTACCGCTAACTAAGGCACAACATCCCACAAACACAAACAGCGTCGTCCCGACCATTTCTGCGAGTATTGGTTTCAATACCCGATCATAGAACCCTTCTTCTGGGCGTCCTTCCATCGATTGATTTCTATTTATTAAATATTCCGTGTCCGACATTTTCGCTAAAATACAAACTGTATGTCTGTCCGAGAGCGTGTTTAACTTATATATAGCACTATGAGAAATCACAAGTCGTGTACTTTTATCTCATAAAGTCACACGTCTGTTTATCTACTCTGTCATGGTATATTCACATATATAAATGACTTTATCCACGTGTGTACTATATAATTATTCTGCACAGCTAGGACTGTTGGACATAAATCAATGTTCCTTTTTGCTATACTACTATCACAGATCTCTAATATTTTGTCATGCAAATGAAGC
Source organism: Saxidomus purpurata (assembly GCA_022818135.1). Taxonomy (NCBI): domain Eukaryota; kingdom Metazoa; phylum Mollusca; class Bivalvia; order Venerida; family Veneridae; genus Saxidomus; species Saxidomus purpurata. Next base: position 9,142,612 of record JAFMSR010000002.1, on the reverse strand, counting down.
TAACTTCTTTCTAAATTTTATAAATTTCCATTGCCTTATATATACTATGTTAAATAATCCAAGCGTGCCTGGCCCCTTTGTCTAAAACATTACCAAAGCTATGTACATTTTGTATGACAAATTGCAACACTGTTTGAACAGACGACAACTGGTTAAAACGGGCAATGAACCTTAACATTTGTTTTTCAATTTAACCTTTTAGTTTGCCCTACTTTTAGGTCCAATAAAATGAAACTATTCACGATTTATTTTCCATATGGACTCTATATCTGTAAAATATAAGTAATTATTTCACTTCTGTTTCCTATAAATATATGTAACAGGTCTATAAGCACATTTATTGCAAGGAAGCGTTAGCAAAACACAGGAATAAGTTTCTCTATTCATATAATCGGCTAACATCGCTAATTCCTGAAATATAGATAAACAACGTACACTTACAAGCTACAAGTATAAATCAACGCCAATCAGCGAGACATGACTTATCCGTTACCCTCGGAGTTTATCGTTAGTATTCCAACGCGTTAAAAGTACAGTTACGCATCGATGCACTCAGTTGATTCTGTTCTATATCACTAGCACATACGGCCAACAATTCGCTAAGGAAATTAATTCAAAGTATTTGACATATTGATGGAAGGTGATTATTCTTAGCAATTTGGGCATTTTAACTTTTAAGCGTTACATGATAGCCCACACATTCGAACAGGTAAACATCTTGATCCATCGACTTTGAAATGTAAGTGCGTTGCCAATTTTATACATCAACTAAATTTCACATATATACATAGCGATTTAAATCTACAGTGAGATTACTGGGTCATTTTGAAATAGACTACTCCAGTGCGGGTAAGTCGGCTCAATAACTTGAAATATTGATCGACATTTTAAAATTTTAAAATATACGTGTCTTTTTTCTGGTTCCAGAACTTCCAAAAGATACAACTCCATAAGCTATATTTATGCCGGTTGTAAGTTTTCTGTAAAGAAAAGACATTCACAAAATACAAGTCAGAGATGGAAAGCAGAGAGAAGGAGAAAGAGGCAGAGGAATAAGACCAGCTCATGAACATCATTAATGTGATAAGTTGAAAATGCTCCCTTATATAGAACTATTCGCATTACCTGAAGAATTAAAATTTGTTGGTAAAACAGATATATTTGCAGAGGGCGAATCTGGTTATGATGTGTGTAAAGATCTTTAGAGATGATTATAACTGTGTTGTTCATTTTTTATGAAAAATGTTGCTCTTTCAAAACTTACGAATTTTTTAATGATCCAATTTAAGATGTAAAGGTTTGATGTTTTACAGCATAATGTAACATTTTTAAGCTGAAATGGAATAGCAGCAGTGTACCTACATATAATTCCATCAGTTACATTAAAAGCATGTGTGAAATTGCATGTTAACACAATCACGAATAAACTTGATTTCTTGAAACTGTGTTTCTTTCTTTGGGCAAGCCATGTACAACTTCCAGAAAATATCTAACCAACCCAAATAATTACAATGTATTCAAACTAGTTACAAGTTAAACGTTGAACCAGTATTGACTCTATAGGTCAGATATAATTATCAAATTACAAATTTACCAAGAACACATTTTTATTGTAATACAAGTAAAAACATGTCAAGGAGGTTCCCGGATTTCCAACTGCTGCAAGTGTCATTTTTTGAACATGTACAACCACCAACAGCTGCTTAAATTCCGCATGTGTAAACAAAATATAAATATGATTCTATTGTAGGACATACATCCAAAAATATAAAAAAAACTGATGCCAGCTGTTGACAAACCTCGATTCATGATCGTTTTTTGCATCAATATATCCGGCTTGCGTATAATTTGCTTCTATACTGTGAAAATACGTGTTGGGAATCATTGAATTTTGTAACTTGAACAACAAAATAGTTGTCAATAATTAAAGTCACTTCTTAAAATTAATTGTTTTGGCTTACTAAGGGACTAAAAGGCTAGAAATCATTCAATGTAAATCACAAGAAATGATACATAATCATCGCAAGAAACATACAAATCGTACGTAATGTTTCGCAAGAAGTCATATAGTATGAACACCACACACGGAACACAATATTGTTTTACATGTATATCTATGTAAAGGATGGCGCCTCGCTAATACGTAACTTATATTTTATACAAGCCCACCTCTAAGGCATAGAACTCCCCCTCAATAGGATTCATTCGGGTAAAGCATAAAGTTTTTGAGTAGGTGTAAGAAAATGTCGGCGAAAGCCATTTACGCATAAATATCAGCAGATTGAACAACAAATCATTAACATGGCATTACGCGCCACGTAACTGTGCACGATTTGTCATTTACTTACTGATTTTATCCATATAAATCGTTAAATATTTACCTTTTTGAAACTCACTCACTACTATAATTAGCTCGGCATACAGATCGGCATCGCAACATCCGCCCAGGTGATACAGTCGTTTCTATACTGTGGAATGTGTTGTTACTGTATTTCTACATTGTATACTGAATACTTTATTACCAAAATTATGTTAAATTGTTATATAATGGTTACTGAATATTGACAAATTATTCTTTCTGGTTTACCGTTCAGTTAGTTATTTACAAGATAGGGCTAGTGGTATGAAATTCCGTATATCTTTTTAAATAGACGGTAAAATTCTTTTAAAATTTGAATATGAATCATTGAAAGGATATAGTTAATGAAAATAAGTGAAATAACAATTGAAAAATTGGCCGTTATTGGCTGAATACCCAAAGTTTGCTTTTCAACATATTATACTCACAGACACTTGGAGTATGGAAAATGAACCCCTGGTCAGCATAACTTTATCACCAGGTACATCTAAGGCCATACAGCAATCGTACAAAATGCATGGTTGACATCCAAACATGTTTTGAAAAACTAAACAGCCTTATACTGTATGTTATGTCTGTTTTGCGAAAAATTTGAAATTTTTCAGCTTGCTTTGATAACTTTTTTTATTACTGTATGACCGTAGATGTATTTGAGTTATAAAATTATGCCTGCCAATTGGGTTGGGACTCCATACTCCAAGTGTCTGTGATTAGACGTGATATCAGATCTACTCCGGATATATGTATTTGCTTTAGGTATAAGTTAAGCAGTTGATTGTAAATGTAGATAGACAAACTATGGTGATGTGCTTTTTTTGCGAAATCTAAGGAAAGTGTGCCTTGTGAACAATAATAAATTGCCCACGTGACTTGAGTCGCCATCTTGATCGACAGAAAACTTTGCAGACAAAATACGAATGCATGTAATTTTCCATGATATATATTTTAAGTTTAAGACAGTGGGGTATACATTTGTTTAAAAATCTTTAATAAATCGATGCATATTATTCGATAACAGTAAATTTTCGATATTACAGGCCGGTGTTTCTGCTTGTTCAACCATAATTGGTATCCTTGAATTCTTGGGGGGGGGTTTTCAAAAAAAAAAAAAAAAAATTTAAAAAAAAAAAAATTTATTTTTTTTTTTTGGGCCCGGTGACCTTTACACTTTTTTTACAAGGGCAAAAATATATGGGGGTAAATTTAGAATTTTTTTTTTTTTTTCGGGCCTTTTTGTCAAATACGCATACAAATTATACATGTACCGGTCCACAGTAGGATACCTCCACCCTTTTTTTTTTTTTTTTTTTTGGGTTTTTATAATTTTTTTATTATTTTGTGTTTCAAGCCATCAACCAACTTCCAAATGTTATATATATGCTCCATGGTCTGAAGCACTAAATTTGTTACATTTCCAGTTTTTTGTGTTCCGGCCGTGGGTAAATTTGAATTGTTCCTACATTATCTCAAAGGTGGCTTTCAAATGTGTCTTCGCTAGAGTTTTTCTATGTTTTTTGTTTTTGGTTTGTTGGTGATTGGTCCGTCGCCTTTTTCTTTTTTGGAGAATTTTGTCACCATACATTCTAAGAAACAGTGCGGGTATCCAATAAAAAAAATTTTTTACTGCTTCTCCCCATTCGACAAGTTTTATGCAGTAGTCTGATGGTCAATATCAGAAATTTTTTTTGAATATATGGGTCTATTATTCCATGAGAAGCTCTTTGTCAGATCCTTTTATATCATTCATCTTCAATGGGTGTCCAGGTGCAGGACTAAGCGCATACTTAAATGTATTTGCAGGTCAGGTTTGTGTTTTGTTTAAGGGGAAAAAAAAAAAAAAAAAAATAAAATACTTTAAAAAGCACAGAAAAGATTTTAATAAAAAATGAAAGTTGGATGATAGAAAAAAATCACAGTACATGACACTTATTTTCTATGCATTATGAAGACAGTAAAAAGACCTGGGTGGTCATTTTGTCGATTCACGAATTTCAACATAATACACATACTTTTCTTCTGTTCCAAACACTTTCTGAAATTTTAACCTACAATCTTCATTATTTATGTCTTGCATAAGGTAATGTACATGCCATTGAAATAACTGTTACTTAATTTTCGCTTAGTAGTGGACCTTTAAACATACTTTATTCCCAAATATAAAACATGTACATTGTATACTGATACAGTATACACAAAAATATAGTAAAACAGTTACACAACATACATAATGAAAAGGATAAAAATGAAAGACAAAATATCTAGTGTTTGATAGATTTGACCTTGAAGGACTATGACTTTGTGGGGCTAGTCTCCTGGATGCAGCAGATCATTATAGTTCTTCTCTGACATGATAGTTCCTCGTTGAAGAGACCATCTGCATGACTTTTAAAACGGTAAAATGCTTTGGATTTTTTCTTTGTCATTGTGTGGCTAGTAGATTTTCGTCATCGTCTGATCGCTCTATGGCATCCTGATTTGGTTTAGATGATTGTGTTGACACTGTAAGAATGCAGTGTACCGTGGTTTTTAGAGAGCGCCACACTGGCTTTGTAATCTAGCTTTAGCTCTCTAAGCTTTTGTCGGGGTGACCCCATCCTTTATTGCTGGTGCAAATACTTTCCCACATAACACAGGAGGCCAGAACTTGATCAGGGTCTCACTTGTATTTGGGGTAAGTTGACGAGCCTCGGGGCATTTTCACTACGACATGCCGGTGGGCCTTAAATAACGCATTTTTCGTTGCTTGTAGACGGGCTTCCTCCTATCTGCTAAATTCAAATAAAATTTATCTTGAACTTACTTCTGCATTTTTTTCTTTCCGCTAGATATGTGTACAATAGGCAAACCGATGTTTGGGATGCTCGTTCTCCCCTCACCCACATTCACTCCAAACCCAGGACTCAGGCCTTCGAACGCGGAACAATCGATTTTTAAACCAATAAAGCAATGCACAGATGTGTTTTGTTTAATATTATTACTGTAAGGGAGGCTACTCGTACGGGCTTAACCAAACACTATATACATGTATATATAAATATAGATAACAACTTTTACGAAAATTTCCGTACATAAGAACAGCTAGATCTACTGATATAGAATCTAAGCTCTAGATTACATGTGAAGACAATAGTAACGCTATGCAAGACCATATACTTTTTGACCTATTTATCATTCTTAGTAAAAATTGGATTTAATCGTTTGTATACTGTATTTAAACTGGCGTTAGGACCGTGGGGTTCAGAATATTTGGTTATTTAACCGGGTTTAAGAATGGTCGCTGTACACAGGTTGCTCTGTATGATGCTGAGTCTGAAATTCCCGCTAACTTGCGCGTGCAAGACAAGACAATATTTGATTGGCTGAATAGATACAGTTGTAGATTTTGATTGGTCTGTTTTATACGCACGCGCAGGTAATGTACATTGTTTACCTAGAGGGTGTTATGGCCAGGTGCACACAAGTTTTATGAAATCGTATATTTTATTGTGTTAACTGGAGTTGTGCGTCACTTATTGATCAGTATCGTGTAATAAATTGGAATATATCGTAGTTTATGTAAATATTCAAGGATATTAGTGAGGAATTATCGATAGATTTCACTTTCTTGCCGGAATACAACTTGTGACAACGCTCCGAAATTATGTGATTTTGTTTGACAAGTTAAAGACCATGGGGAAAGACCAAGACCTTATCTTAGCAATTCGTAATCAAGATATTCACTTCTTGAACAAAGTGCTTCAAAAGTCCAGTAGGTCTTCCTCCAAATTTAGTAAGTATCCCGTGGTATTTGGCGTATTTAATTACAGATGTTTATGAATTAATTGCTGACCCCGTGTTCAATCGCCTGAGGGTCATGATAATGATGCATTGTCCGAAATGAGGAATGGATGGCCGGATACACTAATGTAATTTTGTTTTTGCCAATTCATTTGAAATTATTCTTTTGAAATATTCATGCAGTTTTATAATATACTTTGCAAAGCTGTAAAGATAAAAATTTAGGTGCATGAAATAGATGAATAGATGGCATAACAAAAAGAGTATCGCACAGCAAATCATATTTTGAAAGTAAAAGTTATTCTTTTACTTGAAATCATTAAAACCATGCTCTTCACAACTTATCTTTAGAATTAGAATTTACAAGTCAATGTACACATCATTGAAAAAATAATCAAATACTGCATTACAGACCCAGAGCATTGTAAATGTACATACATGTAGAGAATAATTCAGAATTGATTTTCAAGAGGTACTTGATTATGAAGCTTTAGATGAAAATTAATAACATTTTCGGACTGCTAAAGTAAAAGTTTATTGTTTTTAGAAATAGATGTAAACTGTTGAAATTACTTTTGTCAAGGTTAGAAAATATTTGTGATGTATATATAGTCATTGGACATGTTCTGGTATTTTCAAGTTCTATAGGAGTATGATTTAAAACACAGGTATGTTAAATATATGTACATGTACAAAATGTACGTATATACAGTCAAACATACATGTGCTAAAGACCACCTCCGAATAAAGATCGACCATCCTGCAAAGAAAGACCAGTAGGGAGAAAAGCTTTTAGATTGGTAAAGAAACATATATTAAAATACATACATGTATATTCCGTCACAAGTGTCACCATTTGATCATGAGCCTTGATCTGGTGTGAACTTCATTTGATCTCAGTCATACTGATAATATTGTAACTGTGCATGAAAATTGCTAATTGTTTAATGAAAGTGAATTACGGTATTTGATAACTTAATTAGATGATGGTGCACGCCTAGCCCATTCAAATGTTCTGTTGAGATAGATTCAGTGTAGCAATAAAAGTGGTGTGGTTTTATGAAATACATGTTTTTGGACTATTTGTTGACAAAATGACATTTTACTGTGTGACAATGTTTCTGAAATTAGGTAATACTTTTGTCACTTTATCTGTATCCTTGAAAATCTCAAAAAGTTAACTGTATAATAGATCTGATGTTAAATGAGGTAAATTACATACATGACAGAGTATGCCTGATTATTTTCATATTATATAGAAATTTAGGATTTAATAGCATGGGTAACTTAAATTTTAAAATATGTTGCTTTTGTTTCATTACATACAGATATTTCGTGTTAAAATGGGTGGCATCTTTGTTTTTGAAGCATTTGGTATTCAATAAGTTTTAATAAAAGATTGTATTGTTTTACTGTAGGTAGCCTATTAGTCTCACATTATGTTAACAAGTGTCAAACATAATTGGCAAAATGAAGATCTATAGCTTTTGGTAACATTACCTGTCTGGTGTCTTATTACCTGTTAACTGTTTGATCATTTATTAGCGAATTGTTCAGATTCAAAGGTTATTCAGTTACTAATAGAAAAGTATTGAAAGCCTGTTTAAACAAGAAGACATGCTGTCTATATATGTGATGCCACTAAGTACAGGATAAAGATGGTAACATCTCTTGTTGTTGTAGTTTTTCATCTGTGGCTAAAGCTGTGTGATCCCACCTTTCAATGTTGTTTTTACAGCTTGTTTTATTATGCCTGCAAACAAATTCAGTATGAAATTTGAACTGACATTGTATCGTATATTAGGGCTTTATCGTTGGTACTGGTTTCCCATATGACCAACGCCCCCAGAAGAGGTTAGTTATTTTAGGTTTCAGAGGATAGTGCAAGATACAGAAAGTGTCCCGATTCCAGAGACACCCCTGGTTCTTATATATGCCAGGTGTAAAGCACCCATACGTGGGACCTCAGGTTTAGTCTCATCCGAAAGACTGTTAGTAATTTTAGTTGGTCAGCCCCGGGAATCGAACCCGCAACCCTGAGATTACAAGTCTCGTGCTCTACCGATTGAGCTATCCGGGCTGATATTATACAAATTTGGCCTTTTAATAGCTGTTTGCCTTAAAAATCAGCTCATCAAGAAATGACAAATACTCTTGAGTTTTCCAAACTAGAAATTTCTTACATAAGCTGATTTTGCAATTTATAACCTATAATTGTGGAATCAATTTCAGCGAAGGATTAGTTTTGTTCTTTTATAGCATTTTTATAAAAATGCCATTAAAACTGTTCTGGTAATGAAATGTCAGTGTCATTTTAGGTAGATCACTAGATGTACTTGCAGGGTGGCGTGGTGGTTGAGTGGTTATATTATAAATGCTCTGGACTTCAAATTAATTCAGGGGTCCCAGTCACTGGAAATTTCAGAAATGCTTTTCAGTGTGTCCTTCCTATCTAGAGATGAACTTGGGTTAGAAACCCAGAGGTTATAGTCTCATTAGTATAGGTGCTTATTTTCCACAGTCGTGTGTAAGGGGAGATAATGTAAAACAGTTTTGATTAGCATGAAGCAATGCAATATACCAGCAGCAGTAACCCAGCATATGTTTTTGTCCCTCAGGATGATCTGGTTTCACATCTTATAACTTTAATATCGGTAAATTGTTAGTCAATTTATTTTTTGCCGGCAAAGAAAATTCCAGGTAACTTTCTAATCCACTGATGCAAACCATCTGTTTGCTTTGTTTTCTTTGACTTCTGATTATAAGGGGAGAAACAGAAGAGAAAAAAAACAAGACGCATTTCTGCTAGAAGAAATCAGGCGATAAAAGTTGCATTAATATCTGATAGATCGTGGCTGATATTTTACTAAATATTGTTTATAATAGAAGCTTCAGTATCTGGTGTGCTTTTGACTTGGTTAATTGGGATTTTGTTTTACTTATATTCTGGTAATTAATTACAGAGTATTAGGTTTTGTGTTTGATTTTATGGTTGAGTTTATCTGGTACATTCTGAGTCTGTTAAAGGCTTATGAGATCATTTCTAGTTAGTTTTTCAGAATTTCTTAATTTTACAATACATACCGTAAATGTTTAAATTAACATGTACATTAATGTGTATAGAACAATTAATGTAGCAGTCCCGGAGTCCGACTCAGTATGCCTTTTAGAAAAGCACTATGATGTAGACAGTATGTAACATTCCAGGGCCTTAAAAGCTTTCTCTGAGTGGGTTTTCTAGGTTTTTTTTCTGAAGTTGAGAAAAGGAAATTATACCAAATTTAGTTTGTACATGAACATTTAAAACATACAGTAATGCCAGACTGACCTAATTTTTTTATGGGGCTCTTTTATTTCTTCCCGGCTTGAGCAAACACATCTTTCTATGCAGGTAATATTGTCAAATTACATGCAGTCTTATTCAGTGAAACTGCAATTGATTAGAAAGACGGAATCAGTTTTTAGGCAAACATGTCAAGAAACTAGTAAGAAAATATTTCTTTAGGCTAGCTACATGTAGGTAACAGCCTTTGGATGTTTTTCTTTCTTATTCGATCAGACAGGGGCTTAAACACCCAGTTGAGATTAGTTTGTTTTTGTATTACAGTAATTGAATATTGCCCCATTACTATTGATAGATCTTATCAAATGACTTGGTCCAGTTTTAGATTGGCTAGACTAACATTGTGTAATTGTGTTTACACATTATGTAAACACAGGTAGGGGTATCTATAACAAGATCTGTAAAAATAGGCACAGTTCCTGTGTCTGTGAAGTTGCACTCAAAGCAGCTGTCTGGCAAATAAATAGTTGAACAGTCCGGTGGGGTTGAAAGCTATCAGTTATGCACTGATCATGATGTCTATGGACATCGTTTCATGATGCTTGTCCCTAGACTGGGGTTGGCGGGGGGGCGGCGGGGGTGGGGCCGAAATTCGGCCCCATTCCCCTCCAAAATGAATATATATATTTCCCCATTTTTGGCAAAATTTCCCCTCAAAATGTTGAAATTTTTTTTGATTTATTGAATCAAGATATGGCAAAACATGGTATAAAACATAAGTTTTCATAAATTAAAACGCATCAAATGTTATTTTTTCAAGGAAAACAGTGTTCCAAAGATAAAACATGATACTAAAACAATGTTTTCAATTGAAAATAGCAGTATTACTTATTATTCACGTGTGTTTTGACACCAATGCTGCTAAGTTATGTTCCTGACACCATATTTTATATAAATTTTGTTATGTTAAATTCTTATGTCTTATCTTTATACTTGGCAAAAGAATAATGTCATTAACATACTTGATAGTTTTGGTTCTTTTTTTTTATGTTTTTAAACAGTGTATTTTATACATTTCTAAAATTCCCCTTTTCAGGCAAAATTACTCAAAATTCCTCTCCTGACGGGCCCCGCCACCTTTCCCCCCTCAGGCTGAAAAAAAAACCACTGGCTTGATTTGATTTGATTTGTGTTGCAAAATGTGGTACTACGGTCACCCTCTGAATGACCTTGACATAAGAATTGACTTGTTTTTAAAGAATTTTAATAAAAATGATGTTATATATTTATAATTATATATGATCATATGTCTCCAGTTGAAGACACAGGTACTCATATACA
>JAFMSR010000002.1:9016852-9126852 GCA_022818135.1 Saxidomus purpurata | reverse complement strand
TAGGTAACAGGGTATGCTGAAGTCTGAAGTGTTTACAGGTGAGTATGTAGCTTGTTTGCACTGTGGACACAACATGGTCACTTCAACAGTTAATCATGTATTGTAATTGCAAATGTCAATACGCTACTAGTTGTGCAGGGTAGTGAGCTTGACTCCCAACCTAGAATTTGACAGTGTCCCCCACAGGCCCCTTTTTGCAAGGGCACTGGTGAGAAAGCAGACATCGGTTAATAATAAAGTCTAAGCCAAATTCAGTGTTTAAAAAAATAAAGTGAAAGAAAGAAAACGTTACTTTGATTTAATATTGAACGCTGAGTATAAAAACACAGCAGGTTACAAGAGTAACATTCTTCCAGTTTTTATCAAATTTTTATGCGAATATTTAAGAAAGAAACAATTTTCGATAGCTCTTTAAAACACGAAAACTATATGTTCGGTACATTTAATCGACTAAGTACAAAATATAATAAAAGCATTGTTAATCATTGGTATTTGCTTAGTCAGATTATGTCAAAAACAAAATGATGTGTGTGCAAAGTGATACATTAAATTGGACAAGTTTTGTGGTATTAAATTTAGGCCACCTGTTTTAAAACTTTAAAGACTGCTTGTTAGTTATTGTGAGGTGGTACTAAATCAAAGTGGCCAAATCATTTAGTATCTGTGTCATAGCTCAAGATTTCTGTAAAAGTAAGCCTGGGCTAAAGGCTATGTAAACTTTAGGTAACAAAAAACCCCCTCAACCCGCACCCCTACACCCCACCTCATGAAAATACACATACATTTTATTGTGATAATAATAATCATTTAGCTCAAAACTTTAGATTTAAGTAACAGGTGTTAAAGGTATTTTCATTGGTTACTCTTGATTTGACTTTATAATATGTATTCAAATATTACAGAATGTCGGGGCTGCACCAGGCTGCGCTCATGGGTCATACAGAGATTATGGAGTTGCTGCTTGAGAACGGAGCCTCTGTCAACTTGAAAGACAACAAAGGTAAGCAAAATGTGCATGTCAAGGAGTGTTACCATGACCACTTGAGAACACTGTCCGGACAGCTGTTGGAAAACCCATCTCTTAGGACAGCATCTGACAGCTTGTAATTATTGTGACCATGTTCTGTCTGTGTTACTTACACATGTATGTCTGACATGTGACCACAAGCTGTTCTCACTGTTAAATGTTTGCTAAGGACTTTCATTGGAATGAAAACCATGAAAATAATGTATATGATATATGAGTTCCATGTAAATATGTAGGTAGGTTCAGCCTACTGCCTTGCCGGTGAACCATGTCACCAAGCTTGAAATTTTACTTTTTGCAGAGCAGCAAGCACTGGGTATAATGATTTATGAATCTGTTTAATTGGCGTGGTAATCCAAAGTAATGTAGAGGACTTATTTTGTGGGGTCTGTCAGGTGGCAATTTGGTTTGTAATATATTCAATGGTCTGAATCCACTTGAATGATACCTCTTAATTATAGTTCATATTGTTAAATTGAAGACCCAGTACATCCCGACATAGCCTTATTCATTGATGACTGAAATCTAGAAATGTCATATGTTTGACCGCTTGTTTAATACAGGTTTTCAAAGTTGTGTTATAGGTCCATTAAGTTTTTTAATGACAGTGACTCATAAAGAGCTTACAAATGGTATTTAGACCCAAGGCAATGATTGATGATTTTGCAAAACACCATGAAATTGTTTCATATTTGAAATTTCACATTTTGTTAATTGCTGAAAAAACAAAAAGGAAAATTTATGAAAATGACTAGTTTATGATATGGTGTTGAGCTATAGACATTTGTATCATGTTTGACAATGTGTCCATTGCCAAAAAGTACTGTACATTTTGTTCCGTTAAATTTTGACCATGATTACTATTATACATGTAGGTAATAGTGATCTACAGGAGACAACTTAGACGATTTTGACCACCAATTTACCATATAGTGACTATTACCACATTTACCAGCTGACCTCACTTCATAATATTGTTTGGAGTCTATTTCACAGAAAGCCATAAATGCAGACCTGTCAAAAAACTGCCAAAAAACCCCAAGACTATTGTCAAAAAAATATTTCATAGGTGTATCTTTTTTCCCACTGCAGCAATGCTGATCTGTACATACTATTGTTTTTGACATCTTGTAATCAACTAACAGCGATTTATGGTTTCTGCTAATGGCTGGCAGTTGTATGTTCTGCTACAAGATTTTTGTTTCCATTTTTTTGATCCACCTTTGACTGAAAGAGTCTTGGGTACTTAAGGTATAGTGGAAGAATACAGTTAATAAGTGGTTCCATGGCTTATCATGCTCAGAGGTTAGCACGCTTTGAAGGAAGCAGACATAAAATTTTGTTGGCTATTTCTTTGATGAAACAAGTTAATTGGTCTATTATGAATCATAATTAGTTAAAGTATGGAGTTTTTTACCTGCCCAAGCCTGCACAAGCCAATTATTGTACCTGTCTATTTACATGTATCTTTAGTGTACATGCTTGAAGTTTGTTGTTACAGGGATTTCCCAGTGAGAAAACATTAATTTGCCGCCAGTTATGTTTGGACTGACTGGTTAATTCAGTTAATTGCAGTATTTAATTGACAAAGGAGGAAATTAATATATCATGTTTACTATGAATATTGAAATAGTATATTGAATAATTTGGGTAACATGGCCCTCACTAAGAGTCAATGACCCTCCAGGTCCAAATTAATAGCATTAAAATGAATATGTAAGAGTCAGTGGCATTTGAAGCAACTGTGAATAATGCTTTTGATATAAATTGTTGAAAAGATGCATTCATTTCTGAAACCAGGCATGCTAAGACCACATACACCACTTTGGCAACATTTTAGTTTTCTATTTTCTGGCATTAAGTTTTTATTTTTTGCCAAAACAGTTCTGTGATTCATATATATTTGCAAGTACATTTCATTTCACTTTTATTTATGAAATGTAAATTACACTTACTTAGTATACAGAAACCAATAAATGTAACTGAATCCTATCGCATGAAAAACTCCACCGGACTGGTTTGAACCGTAAGGAAATCGCTGACTGTTAGGAGAAGCGTATAATGTCATGATTGCGTGTCGATTGGAAGGCCTTAAATGATCTCAATTTAGAAACCTAATGTGGAGGGTAGATATTTAATCTTGGTCATCCATCTTGAATTTCATTGACCTGTATAAAAGTTATTGCTGTAAATAGAATCAGATGAAGATTGAGTGATTGTTTTGACAGGCATGCTCTAATTGTCCCCTCCGCACCTGGGGCATTGTACTAAATCAAAACAGTGGTATATAACATCAATTCAGATTTGATGAATCTAGGTGAATTGTACTGGGTATGTCTGGGTGGCCTTAAAAAGTAGTGTCTGGCCAGGTCTACGCTGGTCACCCAAAGAAAGGGATTGTAAAAAGTTGAACTTTGGATAGAGATTTTGTCTTGGTGTTTCTCACAGGTGTCCTTAGATCATGATGTATGGGCATCTTCAAGGGAGGGAGGGAAAAGTAATTAGACAAGCTGTGTCAACAAAGCTAATTAGTGTTTTAATGAATGAATCTAGAAAGTTTACATTACATCATGCCTTTAGCCATAAATGTTCAAACACAACATGCTGTAGTTTATTTACATGATTTTATGTATGTAAACTACACAGCTCACAAAAAGGATGTCTTGCAGTGACAAAGTCGTGCAAAGGAAAGTCAGTGATTGGAGCAAATGCAGTCGATGATGTGAGATGGTCACAGAAAAGTGGGTCTAAAATACATAGACAATTGTAAATCATTTTGAAGAATAGTCAATGGCGAAAGATGAGTGTGAAATGTTGTCAATGTCAAGTGATGATTGCAAAATAGAGTCAATGGCAAAAGAAACAATGAGTGTAAAATGTAGTCAATGTCGAGTGATGAGTGTAAAGTATAGTCAGTATATGATGAGAGATGAATGCAAAATGAGTCAATGGCAAGAAATAAGTGCAAAATAGAGTCAATGGTGAGAGATGAGTGCAAATTAAAGTCAATGGCGAATGGTGAGAGCCATGGCGAGGTGAGGCAAAATAGAGTCAATGGGGGAGAGATGAGGCAAAATAGAGTCAATGGCGAGAGATGAGCGCAAATTAAAGTCAATGGCGAGAGATGAGTGCAAAATAGTGTCAATGGCGAGAGATGAGTGCAAATTAAAGTCAATGGCGAGAGATGAGTGCAAAATAGAGTCAGTGGTGGGAGATGAGTGAATTGTATAACTAATAATGATGCGAGATGGTTGCAGAATATAGTCAAGGCAAAATATAGTCAAGAATGTCAGAGATGTTTGTCAAATAGGCAGGTCCTCCTCCCATCATTTTTAATGTTGTCCAAAATGCTGCAAATTCTGAAAAGTTGCATAGTTAATCGACAACCAAAATTTTAGCTCAATTAAAAATTTAAATCATGTTTTGGCCGGAAAGTAGCTATAGATTTAAGGAACGTTGGTCTGATAGTGGTGTGATACTCTGACCATCAACATGTGATGTCTGTGTAACATATAGAGGGTTTGATGTAATATGGTCTTAACTTATACAATATGAAGTAGGACTTACGTTGGCTTTTCATTGAACCATATACATGTTCAGACTGAAGGATGACATAAATTACAGCTGTCACACAACACATGTAATTGATTGTTAATTATGTTGGTACAATTTAAACCTTTACAGGCCCAATACATTTGAAATCTTGGCAACTTTTTTCAAACTTAAAGTTTTAACACACCATTGTTCATTCCAAAATGTTCCGGCTTCTATAAATTTGAATAAAATTTCAATTTACTGTCAAATATTGGAAATGCAAAGAAAGACTTCAGGAAAGTTCTGGAAAATTGGCAATCCTCAGAGTTTTAAGGTTTTTGTGAATATTTGACTATTTTAAGTGTTGCTCCTTTTTTGTATCAGAAGAAATTGCCTAATGCTTACTCCTTTGTAGCTCAACTGGGTTGAAAGTGCTTATGGTGTCAGCTATTGTGCCACTCACTGCAGCTCTATTATGTCCATGTGTCATCAACAATTATACTTCAATCAGCACCCCCTCGTTGTCTTTCAAATTTGCAGTGTCCATATAATGTAGATTGGCTAATTGAGACAGGTGGATGCTTAGTTGTGGTGATCATTTGTACAGGTTCATCTGTAAATAATGAATCATATATAACAAGATGAATGTCTTTACCAATTTCTGATAAGCCATTTAGTGGAAAAAAACTTCAGAATTTAAGGCTTCTGTAACAAATTAACATGTAGTAAATATAAATCATACTTTCTCTGCACAGTACATGTGTGTATCCCGCTTTTCATCTCGAAAATGATGAGACATTTGAAATAATTTACATTTCAAAAAAATTATAGATTTCTCAGTAGAAGTCTTCAAATGTAATTTTACATCCTGCATGAAATTGCACCAGGAAAAAATTGTATTAGAAAAGTGTGATAACGAGGAAAGAAAGAGAAATGTCTCCGGAAAAAAGGGGAAAACACTCTGTGCACCGAGATTGGTATGATAAGATGATAGAAAATGATGCACATGTTGCTGTAGCCTCAACATTGCGCATTCCCTGGAGTCCATATATTTATTATGGTAGATATTTCTCCATTATACTTGTTGCATTCTGTATCAGAGATTAGATCCCTATACACTGGTTAATGTTTTAAATCAGAGATAATAAATCCCTAGGAGTCCTGATATTTTTCCAGATTTCACACCAGTTTTTAATTGCTGATGTGTAATGGGTGGAAAATACTTTGAATGTTTTGATACATTTAGTGAATAGCTGTCTTGGAGCTTAGTTGCAAAATAAAATGCAGCTCCCACTGCATGATCGTCAGGCTATAGACATGATAGAAATCTCTTTCATATTAGAATAATATAACAAGGAAAACGTAACTTGTAAGATGAAATATAAGCCATTATGTTCCTGCAGTGAATCTGAAGTTTATATAAATAGTGCATGTGTATAACTGAAGCAAGTTGATTTTGGTTACAGTTACATTTATTATGAATTATTTATATGATATTTTCACAATATTATATCATTTGGTCATATTATAATGGTTGAAAAAGACATACATGTGTGTTGAGTGAGAATAAGGTTTTCTAAAATACGTGTTAGAGACAAATCATTTTGCCAATGTAATATAATAAGCCGGGACCCATTATGGCAAGGTTACTGCTATGAAGGTCTGCTTTGTTTAGGACTGAAAGTGTTCAAACCTGAAAGCACTCAAGCCAATGCTATTTAAAGTCTAGTTGGTGACCATTACAGTTGGGTTGTCAGGAACTATTTCACGGTTGTCACGGGAGAGTCTAATTGTCACTGAGAATAGACTTGTCCATCTCGCAAGTTGGACAGTTCCATTAGTTGTTCAAAGGGGTGCTTACTTAAAAATTACAGGCTAGAAATAGTGACAAGTGCAGATCATGATCAGATGTGCTACAATACAAAATAGATACAGTACTGTTGACTCAAGTAATTACGACATTTCAATTAGAATGATTAGGGTTGAACAATTGGTCAGTTTTACCTGAACACGGACATGTTGATGGCATTATAAAGTTTAGTGTAGTCAATTCATTCATAAATACAGACTTACTGGCCCTAGCAGTATTGAGCCGTTTCCAGTGTATATAGTGTCAGTTACTGGTCTATGCCAGTAAGTGATGTTTAGAATATTTCAGTGTCATTATTTAAACAGAGTTATTGCACTTGTCTTCTTGAGTTCAACCTGAGTTACTGGACATGGCATCAGTAACTGATCTAGGACACTGCGATACAGAACTACTAGAAGTACAGTACCAGTGGTGTTATAAGTCTGCGTTTAGTGTGAATTGAGTCCAGACTTGCACCATGCAATCATGTGCCGGACTGTTGACATCCAAGAAACAGGATTTTCACAAAACTTTGCCAAGTTAGCTGCACAGGACTATATTAAATATTTAGTTTCCAGGGAACAAATTAAATCAGTTATATATAACTATAGTACTGTTTGTTTTGATACATAAAGAAAATATATCCCTTTTAGCCAATATGCAAGAAAATAAACTATTTGAAATATTAGCCACTTGAAAAATTTAACTGTCATTTACTTGAATGTTTGGTCTGATGAGGGTCATGCCTTGGGGATGACTCTGCTGATTTGGGTTGAAGATTTTATTTTATTGAAATTAACACTTACTCTAAGAGATACCAGTGTCTGTGTGTGGGCGAAACTGACCATATTCAACCTGAATACCCATTGTGGATGAACCAGTGTACTAAGGTAGGATTTTAGTACGCAAACTGTGTACTAAACGTAAATAAAAAGACACCCCAAAGCGTGAAATAGTGTGGTATAATGTCAGTTTATAGGGATTATATGGTTGTATTACAATCTGAGGGCAAAGTTGGTATTAGGTTTTAGTTAATGTCATTGTTGACCCACTTGTGTTACTAACAGCGAGATGGTCATGTATAATTTTACAAATAATACACGTTTTGTTGTCTTAGTAAGATCATTTATGTTTGTCTTTAATATTAAATGTTTTTAGAGAAGTTTTATAGGCACACTGTCTTCTTGTTTGTTTGTTGGATCTTTTGTTCAATCCCCAATATTCCGAGCCCTAAGTAAGGATTATAAAGCAAAACGTTTAGCACTTTAATAATCTTTTTAAAAAAGGGTGAAATCGAAACTAGTCTAAGTGTATATAAAAATAGAAGCAGATAGGATAGTTTCGCGTTGACCCCACGTATTGAAACGTGTGTATATACATGTACAGTGCACATCATTATTTGGTTCTGTGCTGTAAGGTTTGGACTTCCTTTAGTGGTTAAAGCCAGCAATGGATTACACAACAATAGTTCATGTCTTATCTAACTGACATATAACTTCTGGTCATTTTGAAGTTAGAAAAGACTATGAACTTAATTCAATAGCACTAACAAGGCCGATGTACAATTGCTATCTTAATTATCATGAAATTCGATGTTTAAATTTGCACTAGCTTTTTGTTGTAAGAGGTATGGTGTACCAAATATCAGATGTGTAAATGCTAAAATATCATGGTATTGAACAAACATAGACATACATACCGATCATTCACAAGGTTGAATTTTTAAATCATTTCAAGTGGTCAAGAAATCCGCCTTTATCTTCCCGATAATCTTTTTTAAATCGTATATTGATCTAACATAACTGTATCACAACATTTTTCAGGGATTGATCGGATTACGCCAGTAATAATGTACCTTCGTTAAACTGTTTCATTGAAGGGAAGTGTCAAAATAAATGTTTAAATAAGCTAAGGTGCATGTAAGAACCATTTCCCCATAGTATTTATCGGGCCAAAGATCAGAATTTTAATCCTCTAATTTTGACCCTGTCTGTTTTTATAATTTAATTTCTTTTGTTACGGAGGGTTTTTTATCCTGTGAGTACTTGCTGCTCAGTTTTGTGTAAAAAATTATGTTTCTTGGCCGAAAAAAAATGTCTTTGGCTAAGCAATTTTATAGAAAAGAGGTTTCAATTTTTTAGCATTGACGAACTTGGCTTGAAATAACTGTGATAATTAATTATGTTGAAAATACAGTAATTAAAAAAAAAAATGAATTTAAATGAGCAGATGTGGAACTCCTATAACAATTACAGTAAATTCGATAAGAACTAAGAAAATGTTTCATTAGAAAGATTTTAGTCAAAAATTTATTTTACAAAAAAAGATAATATTATGTAGATTTCACACAGCTACTTTTTCTGTTGTGAGTTAAGCGAAGATGAATCATAGCACGATTATGATTGATTGGTATGATTTTTAGCTGACAAATTCTTGTGTGTGTTACAGACAAGATAAGATACTTTATCCAGTTTGTGAAAATGAATGGATTTTCTGTCCTCATATCCCATAAAATTGAGATTTTTATTGGTGTAACAGAGATTTTTCCATCTGCTACTGTAAGTGCATGGGAATTTTGTGCCAGATGCATAGCAATTTGTTGTTTGAGTAGAATTTTATGGCAGATGAATTTGAAATGATAGCGTTTTTGTTTGTAATTTTTTTGGAAGATAAATCAGGCATGTAAAAAGGTGTATTTGTTCTGATTTTGGTACCAGGACTTGAGTACCATGATGATTTCCAGTTTGGTACTCTTCTAACATTGTCTAAGTTACATCAAAGAAAAAATGGTGTAATACAATATTTCTCAACAACACAGCAATCTGTGTATTTCTGTTCACATGTGATTTGGCTTTCATATCAAATCATATCCAATATCAATCTTTTTGTATCAATACATTTTATACTGTATTATGATATTTGATCGATACACAGTTATAATCAGTTCTAACAAAATACCATAACTTGGTCGGAACTTGTTTGAATATTAGTGAATCATTTCTTTCAAGAGGGTGGTAATACAATGCAAATGTATCAATTATTTGTTTTGTCATTTCCAGGAATGATTGCTCTCCACTATGCAGCCTGGCAGGGAAAGTCTGAACCTGTTCATATCTTGCTACACTGGAGGTCGCCGAGTAATGAGCTGGCTATAGGAGGGGAAACACCTCTACACCTGGCCTGTCAGCATGGTCATTTTGATGTGGTAAGTTCTTCATGAAGGTTGCAGTCCTGAGTTTTCAGGCAGTTAAATGCTTGCTAAAATTGAACTTTGGGAACTATTTTTGGTCCACATTTATACCCCTACCAAACAAGATTTGTGTATCCTGCTGGACAAGGTTTGGGGACTTTAAAGAGGTCACTTTGTCCTGCCCTGCTGGTTCTTGTCTCGTTCGATCTGTCTTGTCACACATATACTAAAAAATACATGTAGGACTGAGCTGTTGTGACCAAACTTATAATAGTGACAGCAGTC
Source organism: Saxidomus purpurata (assembly GCA_022818135.1). Taxonomy (NCBI): domain Eukaryota; kingdom Metazoa; phylum Mollusca; class Bivalvia; order Venerida; family Veneridae; genus Saxidomus; species Saxidomus purpurata. The sequence continues at coordinate 9,116,967 of JAFMSR010000002.1, read as the reverse complement.
TAATGAGGCTATTGAAATTAGTATAGTACAAAAACACCAAGTTCACATATTCAGAGATTACCTTCTCAATTTGCCTTGGAGATAGTAAGCCTGAGTCAACAAAAAAGACATTGTTTTGTTTCTTGCCATATAAAGGGCACTCACTTTTTCTTGATAGTAAACTATTTTTTATGGTTAATCTATCTAACTATGCATGAAAGTAAGTCAGAGAATATTTTCAGTTTATGCACAATAAATGCATACTTTAACAACCGAAGTGGCCTGGCAAGTCACTGTTTTCTATATTTATGGGCAAGAATTACTATCCTTGTCATTAGACACCTATAAATACGATACTTAACAGGTAAAAGGGTCAATAATCTGATTTTTTTATCTCCGTCCTACAATTATTTTTGTTTGTCATGTATAGTTATTTAGCTCTACCGGACAAAGTCCAGCATTGCTTATGCTATTGTGGTTTGTCCCTCTAAGCCCAAAAGGTGGGGGTTGAGTTGCTATGGTAACAATAGGTAACAGTTAATTCTCTTTGATGTCATTCATTCTGTATGTCTTATGTGGCTATTTTTTGGTCTTATGTGGCTAAAAAGTATAACAGAGAGAACAAAAGAATAGCCACGCAACTGCCAATTTTTAGTAAGTCCATCCGTCTGTCCGTAAACTTTTCCTTGATAAGGCTGTACAAGTCTTTCATTTCACTTTGATAAAACTTGCTGATAATGGTCCCTGCAACTTGTAGATGTTTCCTGTCATTTTTGGTGTCAGTGGGTCAAAAGTTAAGGTCACAATTCCTGGATACCACATGCACTACAGCTAGGTCTCAATTTCCATTCAACTCTCATCAAACTTGCTCTGAAGGTTTCTTACAATACGCCACAGTGACCTCCGTTAGATTTTCCTTGATAACGTGGACTACAGGTCACAGTTTTTATTCAACTTTAATCAAACTTGCTCAGATAGTTCCTTGCAACATGTAGATGATCCTTTTGCTTTTGGGGTTAGTGAGTCAAAGGTCAAGATCAAAGAGACCTCCAATCAACATATTTACAGCAGAGTTATGGCCCTTTGTTACTTTAAAAAAGCCATTTCATAGAGGCATTATTTTTCTGTCTGGAACCATATTGGTTGGTCAGATTTCCTTAAAATTTGGTGTGAATATAATGATAAGTATGGTTAGGTAAATGATGCATGTATACCAATTACCATTACAATCGGCTTATTAATGTCAAACAGTCATTTCATACAGACAGATTTTCCATCCAGAGCCATCTTGGTTAATGGTTTGTCAGGTTTATTATACGCCCGAAGGGGACGTATTATGTTATCGCCTCGGTGTCCGTCTGTCCGTCCGTCCGTCTGTCCGTTAGCAATTTCCCTTCCGCTCTGTAACTCTTGAACCCCTTGAAGGATTTCGAAGAAACCTGACACAAATGTTAACCAGACTGAGACGACGTGCAGAAGCAATGTTCCGGATGGCTGGATTCAAGGTCAAGGTCATACTTAGGGGTCAAAGGTCATATGATTTTGTTTCTCTTCCGCTCTGTAACTCTTGAGCCTCTTGAAGGATTTCGAAGAAACCTGACAAAAATGTTAACCAGACTGAGACGACGTGCAGAAGCAATGTTCCGGATGGCTGGATTCAAGGTCAAGGTCATACTTAGGGGTCAAAGGTCATATGATTTTGTTTCCCTTCCGCTCTGTAACTCTTGAACCCCTTGAAGGATTTCGAAGAAACCTGACACAAATGTTAACCAGACTGAGATGACGTGCAGAAGCAATGTTCCGGATGGCTGGATTCAAGGTCAAGGTCATACTCAGGGGTCAAAGGTCATATGACTTTTTTTCCCTTCCGCTCTGTAACTCTTGAACCCTGTGAATGATTTTGAAGAAACCTGACACAAATGTTTACCACATTGAGACGATGTGCAGAAGCCATGTTCCGGATGGCTCGCTTCAAGGTCAAGGTCAAACTTAGGGGTTCAAAGGTCATTTGACTTTTTTTCCCTTCCGCTCTGTAACTCTTGAACCCCGTGAAGGATTTCGGAGTTTTTTCCCTTCCACTCTGTAACTCTTGAACCCCGTGAAGGATTTCGAAGAAACCTGACACAATTGTTTACCACATTGAGACGATGTGCAGAAGCCATGTTCCGGATGGCTCACTTCAAGGTCAAGGTCACACTTAGGGTTCAAGCGTCATAAACTGTGTGGATATTGCTCTGCATTTGCTCTTGATTACAGTGCTCTTGTTGCCCTTGAATTATCGAAAATTATGAAATTAGCCTTCTCAGCTCATAGTTCAAACAGGTGAATTAGCCTTGTCTGCTCTATAGTTCTAGCAGGTTTTACAAAACAAATGAACTGCCAGATACTGAGTTATGCCTCCTTGACGGGCGTATTTTGTTACAGTTTGGCATTCTTGTTTAAAACTTGGCAGGAATGTTGCACATAGATAGGTGAATACTGCATGCCAACTGCCATTGCGATTCAATTTGGTGAGAAATGTAACATGTTTAAATGTGGGTATACAGTATTATATGTGATAACTGCTAGACTGAGCACGGCTCATAACTATATGAGGACTTGATCTTAATGATAGACACGGCTTACATGTATATCTGAGTTTAACATTTAAAGATCTTCAGATTTAGCCACACTTACTTTATGGCAATTCAAAACTTTTAATATTTAATAAACCTGTAGCAGTGTAATGATGTCTGAGATTTTCAGATTTGTAGAACTCCTGTGTAGTTATGTATCTTCAAAGTTATTTGAAATATTTATATGGAGATTTGTGACTTTTGAATGATTGACTTCTCTGTTCATGACTGACTGGGCCTATTTAATGGTGGTTTAAAAAGTTATCTTTCGTTTTAAGGTGAAAATCTGGCCTCCTTTGATGTATTGATTCATGATTTAAATACAAGCATTTTATCTGTTTAAAACATAATGTACTGCTGAATATGTAACACTGTTAAATGTGCCAACTTTGCAATGGTGTTACATAGAGTTGGAGATCGAGTAGTGGTCACTACAGTAAAACAGCCACCTGCCTTCAGCATTATGATCATACTGATTGGAATTTTTGTATTTGATGCACCTGTTAATTAAGCAGCTATCTGCTTAATATGGTCATTTTTGATGTATCCCTTTTTGGGTGCTTAATACAGGTTTGACTGTAATACTGTCATAATTTCTGTGAAATAACATATTGCCCACATGTTGTTATTGAGTAAATGCCTCGGAGGTCAGTTTTAGTGTTTCATGTTTGAGATTTAGGTTATGAGGTTGCAAGGAGGTGTTGGGTCTCGGATTTACAAATCCAGCTCTTTTGTGGTATTGGGCAGTCACACCATAATTAAGTTATTACTTCAAAGCAGGAAAGTGTGTTAAAGTATTTTGTTGCAATTTTTCTATTTTGATACTCAGTCCTTAGATCGATAGCCTATTACATTAAAATATTTTTGTAAGATTTTGTAGCATTTTGATGTCACAGATCATCTGATTGGTTGATGGTATTTTTGATAAAGCCTTTACAGTTTTATTCGGTATCTGTGTAATTGTTAATGATTTCTAGGTCGCACAGGTACATGGAATGTATCTACATTTTGTAGGCTTTTATAGTTGAAAGAATAATGGAAGATTATTATCAGCAATTTTTTTAAATCGTCAAATCTTAACTCTCTTGGCGATACTGGATCATACTACACTCTTTTTCGTTAATATAAAAAAGATTTTAAGATTTGATCGATAACACAAGATGGCTGTCATATTGATATACTAGACAGAAATTTGATCATAAAATTGAACAAAGTCTTAAATAAGTAAGACATCACCCTAATGTAACAGTATACATAGGTTATGAATGGGTTACATTGACATTGATCAATTTAAGACGATGCCGTCAGGGATATTACTATTTATTTTAGACCACACATCATAATTTAAAGAACTGAGGATATAAATAAGTTAGAAGATAATATTACCTTAAGGGCTATAATAGTTGAACTTTGTTAATTAATATTTTGTTAGGTGCGTACATATTACTAACTGTAAGTCATTCTATCAATGTTATAACTAAAACATGTAATGTAATGTCTGATTATTATAACCAATTCTTTTATAGTCAGTTTCCTAACAATTTTTCAGACCATTAAAAAAATTAGAAGGGTCCAGGGGAGGGTGCTGCTGTAACATGCATCAGAGTATGACAGACAAGTTTTAGGGAATTTTTTCTCACAGTCTTATTGGTAAAGCTTTTAGGTTTTGCAGACTTCATTGTGTTTCGAAATTGTGCTAATATTTGACTAAGGTTGAGACAGATATAGTACAATTATACAAAACAAATAGTTCTGTCTGAGTGACCAAATTAGTTCACGTCTACTTACAAGATATAATAGATTCTTGTATTTATTTTTGTATATTCTATCCTTTTTTCGGAAGAAAGGTTAAGTGATCTATTTTTTTCTGTACCCATTGACCTTAAAATGTGATATTTTCATTAGCATGTTATTATACTATTATATTTGCCAACTGTTCTGTCAATTTTGGGATATTGGTTTGTAATACTTTGTACTTTGGATTGGAAATGTATAGGTACTTGGTATTTCATGCTACTGAGCACCGGTATTTTTAAAGTCTAGTGGTTCCAATAGTTTTGGTTTAGAGATTATCTCTTGAAGTAGATAGCGGCTCTTGCGACCACCCATGAAGAAGCAATTTCAAAACACTTATCTTTTTAATATTGCAATACTGTATCACTTTTCTTGCATGTTTCATTGAGATTCTATGATAAATTATGACAATTTCACATAAGATTAAACAAATATTGTGTGAAAAGTAAACGCATACAGTCAATAAAATGCTGATAAAGTAAAACTTTAGAATTGCAAAGAGTTTGATATAATTTTGCAATGGCTGATGATTGAATCTAAGCGAAAATGACGTAAGACAGGTACTCAGGTTTATTGAATGATTAAATAAATGAATGAATGAATGAATCAATGAAAGAATGAATGAATGAAAGAAAGAAAGAAAGAAAGAAAGAAAGAACAAAAATATGAATGAATGAATGATCACAGCGATCAAAGACATTAGGTGAACAGTGGTGTAGAGGTTAAGGTGTCTGCCGCTTGTCCCAGAGGTTGCATGTTCGAGCCCCACTGGGATCACTACCGTACCTCCTCATCATCAGTACTGGTTTTTCCAGGAAGCGGACTGAGTGACCTGATAAGCTACAAGCTTTCTTCACAATCCAGCTAAAATAAATCAGTATAAACTAGACTTAACTAAGAATGTGTTACTCAGTTATGGTAATTTGAGGTAAAAGATACTTAAGTTATTAAAAAAAGCATATACTTTGTGATATCATTAGCTTCACTTCTCTCTTTGAATACCATTGCATCTAGGCAATGTTCAGATGTATTAAAGCAGTTATTCGGTGTCTCAATTTAAACAATTACTGTCAATCAGAATCTACCATTGTCTTTGATGTGATTTAAATAATGAAATCAAGCATGGTCGTTTGATGTCTCGTATTGATGTATTTGGTAGTAAGACATTGAGATGACCCCCTTGAGGCAGACACGGCCTTGTTTACATCAGTTTCAAAAGATATAAAACAACAAGTAACCCCTGGGGCAGTAGGTTTTAGGTTTAAGGTGAATGGTTTTGAAGCTGCTGTTTCTATGTTTGTACATACGGCCAATTTCTGTTTAGTCTTTAGTCCCTAATAAGGACTTTAAACTTTAAAGCCACTGGTTTCTAATGCCATATGATGCAAAGTTACAATGTTTATTCAGGTTATCTTGTAATTTTATTATATTACATTTAATGAACAGATCAGTGTTTGATCTATTTCTGTTAGTTTCTGGAGACACTCAAAATCCCCTTAGTTGAAATCCCCTTGGTCCAAAAATGGCATAGTAGTCATTATCCCCTCAATGGATTTTACATTGTAATTTCAACAAATAATTTTAATTCTTTTCAATCATTTGCTATAGTAAAGTAAAATTTAAGAGACAAATAAAACATTTTTTTTTTTTCATTTAATGTAATGCTTTAATTTCAACTTGTAAAAACCAATTTAGGGGATTATGACTACTATGCCATTTTTAGACCGATGGGATTTCAACAAAGGGGATTTTGAAGAACACTCGTTACTTACACATCATGGGGAACTGTGAAACGGAAATTGACAAAATGCTTTTTAAAGGCAGTGAGTCCATAAAGTCAAAATATAAGTAGGTATAATACATATTTAAAGAAATCAAATTTTTATCTGTTTGCATGCCTTAGGTTTTTTTTCACTGTATTAAATTAAAAGGAATTTGAAGACACTTGACCCTTTGAAAGTCACTCAGATTTTGAAATGAATAAGTGAAATTTTATTCAATGTTATTGGACCTGTTTTCCTTAAGAGTCAAGTAGCAGATAAACCATTTAAGCGAAAGTGTTATTTTTTGTTGACATTTTGCACACATTGGGCTGTTGTGTTTGAATTATTGCTATTGTAGAAGTAAGAGGCACATTTAAATTTCAAAAGTACCGGTCACTTGACGGTCAGCCAGGGTTGGTTTGCTGAAAGTCTTTCATCATTGTTTTATTGTATGCACGTACCATGGACACAGAATGAATTCATGGTTTAATTTTATTTTTGTATGTCAATATTTTCTGTATTGTGCAGTGATATTGTACTGTAACAAGATGCATATGAGATATAGCTTCTTTCAATTGTGTAGGATTTTCACAAAGGTGTGACTGGGTTTAGGGGAAGGAGGAGTATAGATGGGGTAGCATTTAGGATCTTTCTTGATGTTTAGGTTTAGGTTTGGGTAATAATTAAATTTCCAGTCTCTTATATAGTCTATGTTTAGCAACCAATCAAGGGTTAATTACAGTACACTTGTGAGATATTATACAATACCGAATAACTAGTCTGAATTTAACTGGTGAGCTTAAGACATTTATGTGTTCCCCATTTTTTACTGTTGTTTTACAGTGAACTAAAAGTATATACATTCATGGCTCAGTACTAGAAATCAGACTAATAACATAATATGACAGTTTGCGTCAAAGCCTTGATTTAGTATGTTATGCAAGTAGTAAGCCAGTATGACAGTGACAGGATTATAAGGTTCAAACCAGTGTCACATATTGTCTGTCACAGGGCGTTATAATCCCAGGTATGTGGTTGACCCTAATCTGCCGCGAAGACGTTGATCATGACACATTGGCAAACATGGCTCATTGGTAAAACACTGAGAAATATTGACATAATGTTAGATAGGATCGTCATAATATTAGCTTATTAGGGTCAGTTGTGTTAGAATTCACACAGATACTTGATGTTGTTTCTTCATATAAATATTTGTGTGCTTAGTTTTAGAGGTCCGTCGCTTCCTAGAGTACAGTTGAACCTGTTATATTGGTCTCTTCTATTAAACAGCCACCTGCCTTTAAAGCAGCATTATGTTGATGTATCACATTAAGCCTTTTTGATATTTCATGCACCTTTATTAAGCAGTCCCCCTTTTATGCCCCCCTCCCCCTCCCCCTTTGCACAAAGGGCAGTATAAACTACCATTTGAGTTGTCTCAATGTTTAAAAAGCAGTCTTGTCAAAGTGTCAGGACCACTGGTAAAGCTGAAATATAAGCCCGTTCTGTTGAAAATTCAATTAATTCTCCTGTTTTATTGTTGAAAAGTTTCAAACTTTCGTTTTTTTTGGGAGAAACAGAAATGTAAATGCATTGAATGTGTGGTTGCTGTCTGAAAAAAATGCATATTCTGGCAAATTTGTACCCCATTTAAAAGATTACAAAAGCATTATAGATAATATACATAATTTTCAGCTCATCTGTAAGAACGATATAAAGATCAGGAAGCATTCAGTTACACCTCCTTTTCCTCAAGAATTATGTTATGTATCCTGGAAATTGGCATTTATTTTTTGTGCACTGTTGTTACAGCGATATTATCTCTTGTCAAAATAGACAATGATTACACCCATTGCTAAACGGTTCACTAACATCATGGCAAATATCAGAACACTTATCAGTTCTACCAGCTGCATTAGCATGAACAATTTCTGCATTTCTGAATGTTAAATCACTTTTCTTTGGTAGAAGTATATGTATTTGGTAAAATCAAAGGGAGGAAAGCATTGGATTTCAGCAACAATTAATGTGATATTGGTTGCTTCCCTTCTGTATGATGGAAGGGAGAGTATTTATATGCTGTGGTTTATGTTTTTTTATACTGGTTTATCTCCCTTTATTTACTACTTAAGTTCCAGCTTCCCAGCCTGTCATGGAAACTTTTGGTATATCTTACAGTCCAGAGTAGAATTGAGTGATATATGAAGAGCTTACAGCAACAGTTAAGACACCAAGACTTAGCTGTTAACTTGTATGTGAGGTCACACTTTGGACTTGGACTTGTTTTTTACCCTTAGGTGTAACAATACTGTATCTCCTTATTTAAAAGTAGTAACACCCTGTTGAAATAAGAGGATGATTGGGGGTCATTATAATAAAACCTTTTAAATACTTTATCTTGTTAAAGGTATTATACTTTTTTCTACAGTAGGGCCTACATAGTTAAAGCTGGAGTAAATCTTGTATTGTTTGTTTTCCTATTTTTTGGCTGGTTTGCTCATTAAATTGTAGAAGAAAATTACTGGCAATTAGTAAGGCTTGCTCAACAGCACATTCACAGATCTGAAAATTGGTAACAATGCTGATGGCAAAATGCTTAGGTGAGCTACATATTTTAGGCTGCTGTAGAAGTGACAAAGTACAAAATCCATCATTTCAGCTTTGTTGAAACATCTTGTGGTGAGCTCAACATAACCATAACAATGGCTTTAGGTGTATAATAATTATACATGCTTGTCCTATGGTCTGAGCTTGTCTTAGCCATAATGTTGTCAACTTTAAGAATGACATTGTTTTAATTACGTGTAATTTATCTCTTCAGGTGAATCTACTATTACTTCATCAAGCCAGTCCTATCGCATTAAACAAGGAAAAGAAATCACCTCTGGATCTGGCCTGTGAATTTGGTAGATATAGGGTAAGTTAAGCACTCATATATTACTGGTTACTCTGCTAGCACTGCCTCTCAGGTTGAATGGTAAAGGTTGCTGACTTCACAGATTAAGGGTCAGGAGTTTGAGCACTACTACTGACCTGATGCTTTATAACCTCTTGATAGGGATCACTTGTGACCTTGAAGAAGTTGCTGTCCTGTTGTGAGGGTCAGGCTTTGAACTACTAACCTGGCAATAGAGGGTCATACCTCATCAACTTAAATTGATAATATTGTTCACTATCCCTACTCCTGGCACAAGTACAGGTCAGAATAACAGGAAGCAGTAGTCAAGAAGATGATGAAAGAAGAATAATAAATGTTCAAATTAAACTAATATGATAAGATATGGCATTTACTTGATGGACAAGTCTTTTTCATGATGGTTAGGTAAACTATGTAGTGTTAAAAAAGATCTAGAACTCAAAGTCCATGAGACCAGAAGAAAACATTTCACTTACAGGAAATCTGACTTAAAAAGACTTAATTTGTTAGTAAAACCATTGGTAGGACCAACAACAGACTTTGAGATAACCAGGAATTTGACTGAACAATATTTGATATAACAAAAATGCACCCTACTTTTGTTTCAGGTAGTGGATCTGTTACTGCGAAGTAACTTGTGTTCACCATTACTTGTTTGCAATCTCAATGACATGACAGAGGGGAAAACTTCGTGCCTTCATCTCGCTGCAAAAAATGGTCATAGTGATATAATCAGGTAGGTTTGTCACGCATACAGACAAATGTACAGACAGATGGTTAGAGAAATATCATCATAGTCTACTACCCAGAGATTATGGCCTGTTTGCCATCTAGCATTTTGTTATTATTTGTTTAAGATGTGCTAAATGTGTAATTACAATGTCTCCCACCACAAAGTGTTGTTGAGACATATTGATTTTGTGCTGTCAGTCTGTCTGTCACAAAGTTTGTCACACACATCCTCTTATACACCTGGATTTTCATAAAACTTTGCAGGAAGCATCAGTATGAAGTTTAGTCGGTGCATATTGTAATATGGGGTCACCAGATCAAAGGTTAAGGTCACAGGAATGTGAAATCTGAAAAAAATTGTCATTGAATCTTCTCCAAAACACATACTAGATTTTCATATAACTTTGCAGGAAGCATCAGTATGAAGTCTTGTTGTGCATGTTATAATTTGGGTAACTAGCTCAAAGGTCAAGGTCACAGAGACCTGAAAACTGAAAATCTTGTCTGTGCTTCTGTGGGTGAAATAAAGGAAAAAGAATTACCAGGACAAAATGTAGGAATGATTTCAGTAAATTTTGATATTTCTTTTTGTTTGCTTCAAGATCAAGACATATAAACCAATTTTAATGAGCTTTTTTTCTGCAGCCATTTCCTGCAGGCATTACAGAAAATCTGGATAATCTTCTAAACAGCCTGATATTAAATGGTGCCAGACTGATAAAGTGTGTAGTATGTTTGCTTCAGAGGCATCACAACTGATTATAGTGTAAGAAGTCACACTTGGAAAATTTATGAGGGAATTTAATAGTTTTGAAGGATTTAATATACATATAAATTGTTTTGATTCCAACAGTCTTATCTCTATTGTAGGATTATGTTAGAAAGAAATAATCTAAATTTCAGGGTAAAGATTTGATTGAAAATTCTTATGTCATAGTTATTGTATTAAATATCCATTCTTTTACACCTTTAAACATCTGCAAAAATACAGTAACTGTTATTTCCCTCAGCTTGAATAATCATGAAAAATCTTTCAAAATCCTGCACTATTCCATCCTAGCCAGGTTATATTGAAAGAGTTACATTTTTATGTATGTGAAACCACACTCCACCTAGAAGGAAGGCATAAAGTAATGGCATTATCCATATGTCTGTTTGTCTATTGTCCCAGCCTGTACTTTAATTTTAGAGACACAGAAGGTGTGCTGCCTCAGTATTAATTATACAGCAGTAGTACATGGGTCTCAGTCAATATCCTTTGAACACCTGTAACGTAATCAAATGTACTCGTTAAGACAGGTTTGGTCATAGAAGTGACAGTGACCGTATGGAACACGTTTTGTCTTTATGAATTTAAAGGCTATGCCGACATCCGACGTTGAAAACTCAGAGTCAGGCAAATGCTGACACTTTTAGACGACCTTGTAAATGACCTTGACACAATTTTACCAGCTTTGAAAATTTCATTTTACCAACGTTAGCGTACAGGCCCCTGTGGGATAGTGTTTTGTCAAAGCACTGCAAATATTTTTTCACAGACATAAAGCAGACATGTACTTAAACCTAGGCATATTGACATCTTATGAGAACGCTTGAAATTGACCTCGTTAGCAAAAAAAAAAAAAAAAGAAGTCCATGCAGTTAGCAGGCAGGGTGACCCCTGTCGTGACCTCTGTAGGTGGGCCAATGGAAATTTTACTTTCATGTTACAGTCAATCTATTTGCTGACGTAATTTCACGCGCAGTAAACCGTAAGGAGCCAAAACGTATGTACAGTGTTTACAAAAACGCATGCATGTCTGTCGAGTGTGTAACAAAATATGCCGGTGTCCAAAGGATATTGAGTTGATAAACAATTTCAAGAAGTCTTCCAGAATTTATAGCATCATCAGAAGTTGTGTCACACACAAAACAAACTGAGATCCTTTCGGACTCAAAGGTCAAGGGCTCAGTGATCTGAACCGATTTCTGGATTGCATTGCAAAAGTTTGTTTGGATTACATAGAAAATATTTGTTTCTCAGTCTGAGCAAATTGTAACTGAAGTGGCTTTTAGATAAAACATGATAGAATTGCAGAGCATTATGGGAAGGTGTGTTTGATACCAACCTTTGGATCTGCTGCTCAAAGATTAAGGTCACAGTTTTGGTGTCAAAGGTCCTGTAATGGGGCATATTTGACTTACAGTGATAATTTTATCTTTTTGAGTTCCTACACAACATTCAATCCTTAACCTCAAATAAGTGAAGGTCTTATGATTTGCCTTTTAAATTACAGGACGTACCGTGTATTCCTTGAACAAGGACAGCGGACCATAAGCACATATACAAACAAAAAAAATTTGCCTTTTAATCTACACCTTATGAATATGTCCTTAATATACTACATTGTACTTTTATCCTAGACTTACATTTACTTCTATTTTGGATTATCTGGCCACTCATTTCTTACAAATTCCTGCACATTGCTACCAAAATGTAAGGGCTTGATTTTCAAGCCCAGTTAGAAAAAAAAAACTGAAACTCTTTTGCATGGAGTTTTAATGAAAAATGATATCATCTAGCCTGGTGGCGAGGCTACTTTAAACCCTAAGGTCTTATGCTTCTTTGATTTTTTTGTGCAACAGAGCCATCAGAAATCAGAAATGTTAGCTTCAGCAAATTCCAGGTTTTTATGCAAAAAAGCTAGGTAGATAAAGAAGGAGTAAACGAAGCAGGGTGTATTCCTTGATGTGTAGTTATCTTCGTAACCTTGGGAAGATGTTTTGATACCCTATCAGACTTGGAACCTGACTTCCTCTATAACATGTTCTATGATATAACGGAATCTGATTATACTTTAATACAGTAAATACCAGGTGATTTACATGTTAAACGGAAGATAATTAAGAATATTTTTTTACAGATGAAGTTGAAATTTATTTTATTATGTTACAGATTGTAATGCTATATTAAACTAATGGCCATGTTTACTTAATGATTGCAAATTATTGCGCACAGTACATCAAGAATCATAACATTATCTGGGGCCTATCTCATCTATGTCCCTTTATTATTTTGCTTGTCTGCAATATAGCTGTTACTGTTTTCATGCAATAGAATCGAAACAGGAAATTAAAAAACATGCTTTGGTGAGAAGCCGGTCAGTGGTGGCGATACTTTTGTTAAGGACAGGTTTTGCCATATTTAGATGAGTCTGTATTTCTCAACCTATAATTTGGGAGCCACTGTCATGTCAGAAAAGGTTGTTGACATGTAACATTGTAGTCAATTTCATTCAAATATAGAGCATCTGAACATGCCCTTTTTATCACGGTTTTGCGCGTTCTCAAGACTTAGTGCCCTTTTTCCAACAGCCTCCAACTTTTTTTAAACCAAGCAGGAACACTGTAGCATAACATGCTTTAAACTAACATATGTATTCTTGATTGAGAAACTTGAAGACCTGCTTCAGAGGGAGTACACCTCAAAGTGAGAGAGGCAATGTGGAGTTAAGTGTCTCGCCTAAGACCACTACATGTACTATGGCACTGGTGGGGATTGAACCCCAGACCCTGTGAGGCAAACATGTTACCACTGCGCTACAGTGTCACCACAGCACTTTGGAGCATAGATAGAAAACTTAAACATTGTCCTGACTTTAATCGAAAAAGCTGTTGTTATGTTAGAACAAAGTCTACATTTTACACTTCACAGACATTACTTACATTTGGATAGTATCTGCAGGTATTTACTTGGGGACAATATTTTGAGAAGATAAAAGAAGTGCTGGAGATATTCCTTCTGTGTTACTTGATGATAAATGGGGAATAAAAAGCATGAAATGCAATGGTAGTTTGATTGAAAATGTTCCCAAGACGGAACCTACTTCCTGCTCAGACTGTAAAAGAGCAGAAATAATTGATGTAACTTCGATCCAGTTTCTGTGCTGAGTTGCAAATTCAAATTTTTTGTTAGCTATGTTATAAGGTCAGATTTGCAGAAAATGTTGTTGTCAGATGTGTAATTAAGTTTTGTTCAAGCTAAAGAATTGAAAATTAGACAAAAGAAAACCTGTAACTCTTGAGAGGTTAAATCTTGTGTTCTCAACACTGGGTCAGAGAAATAACTGTACAGGGTGCATACTGTGAATGCAGTTGTATTGGTGGGCATGAAATTTTGTTGTTAGTAGAAATTTAGTTTCGTTTGCACATAATTGAGGAGAGGTCTGGGAGGTTGGTGATACTAATATTGCTGCTGGGATCTAAAATCCATGGCTTAGCCTTCAACCACGAAAACTATGAAAATTAGTGCCAGGCAAATATAAATTATTTGTTATCCCCATATTTAAGAGGAGTTTTTCACTATACAGTTTAGATGCAGTAACATGGTTATCTGGAAAAAATTTCACTGCCTGTAGGAAAAAAAGTATGACACAAACAATATCAGGCAAAAAAAATATTCAAGCAATGAATACCCATACAAATTAGCTACTGTGACTAACTGGAGATGAAGTTCACAGGTCCTGATGTCTGTTTTTTTCCTCAGGAGGCTCACAGCAACAGGCAGAATATGAATAATTATTATGGATTATATGATATAATATCAGCACAATCATAGCCACAAGTGTCATTTATAGTTACATTACACAGACATATAGCTAGGATCAGCGATGTTATCTCTAACTGTAAACCTTTTATATCCACTTGACCTCATTCCTCTCGTATAAAAATGTAATTATGAAATACTATATAATTAATAATTGACACCTGTTAATGTTACACTAGCCTTGCCACCAGGCATACATTTTGTAAGGCTTTTACCTGTTAAAATTCCACACAGGATTCAGGTCTATCTTTCAATTTGGACAAATTTAAGTTGTCAGGAAGGACAGAATTGCAACGATTACTGGTTATTAAGTGGTCAAGGTTGCTTCGATTGCAGTATATAAAAGGTCAAGGTTGCTACAATTGCAGTATGTTAAAGGTCAAGGTTGCTACGATTGCAGTATGTGAAAGGTCAAAGTTGCTACGATTGCAGTATGTGAAAGGTCAAGGTTGCTACGATTGCAGTATGTGAAAGGTCAAAGTTGCTAGGATTGCAGTATGTTAAAGGTCAAAGTTGCTACGATTGCAGTATGTAAAAGGTCATAGTTGCTACGATTGCAGTATGTAAAAGGTCAAAGTTGCTACGATTGCAGTTTGTTAAAGGTTATGGTTGCCAGGATTGTAGTATGTTAAAGGTCAAGGTTGCTACGATTGCAGTATGTGAAAGGTCAAAGTTGCTACGATTGCAGTATGTTAAAGGTCAAAGTTGCTAGGATTGCAGTATGTTAAAGGTCAAAGTTGCTATGATTGCAGTATGTGAAAGGTCAAAGTTGCCAGGATTGTAGTATGTTAAAGGTCAAGGTTGCTAGGATTGCAGTATGTTAAAGGTCAAAGTTTAGGATTGCAGTATAATAGAAGTCAAGGTTTAGGATTGTAGTATGTTAATGGTCAAAGTTGCTAGGATTGCAGTATGTGAAAGGTCAAGGTTTAGGATTGCAGCATGTTAAAGGTCAAAGTTACTAGGATTGCAGTTTGTGAAAGGTCAAGGTTTAGGATTGCAGTATGCTAAAGGTCAGAGTTACTAGGATTGCAGAATGTGAAAGGTCAAGGTTTAGGATTGCAGTATGCTAAAGGTCAAAGTTACTAGGATTGCAGTATGTGAAAGGTCAAGGTTTAGGATTGCAGTATATTAAAGGTCAAACTTACTAGACTTGCAGTATGTGAAAGGTCAAGGTTTAGGATTGCAGTATGCTAAAGGTTAAAGTTACTAGGATTGCAGTATGTGAAAGGTCAAGGTTTCGGATTGTAGTATGTTAGAAGTCTATGTCGCTAGAATTGCAGTATGTTAAAGGTCAAGGTAGCTAGTTAATTTGAGGTCAACCTTGCTAGGATTGCCGTAAGATAGAGGTCAAGGTTTGCAATATGTTAAAGGTCAATGTTGTACTATTGCTATTAAGTTAAAGGTCAAGGTTGCTAGGATTGCAAGTAAGTTTGAGATAAAGGTTGCTAGTATTGCAAGATGTCAAAGATCAAGGTTGCAATAATTGCTAGTAATTTAGATGTCAATGTTGCTAGAATGGCTATTAGGTAAGAGTTCAAGGTTGCAATAATTGCAAGTAAGATAGGGGTCAAAGTTGCAATGATTGCTAGTAGACTAGTGGTCAGAGTTGCATTGATTTTTCTAGTAAGTTAGACAACAAGATTGCCAGAAGGTTAAATCCAAAATTGCTATGATTTCTTGCATGTTAGAGAGTTCATTGTTTCTTAATTGACTAGTAAGTTAGAGGTCAAGGTTGCCAGGATGGTATATTGGATAGAGGTCAAGATTGCAATGATTGCTAGTTTAAAGTTCAAGGGATGGGTTAGATAAGGGGTTAAGGTTGTATACATTAAATGAATTCCAGAATGTATGCAAATGCTGTTTGTCGTAATAGGTCTAAGTCAAGTTTTTAAAAGTTAAAGACGAGTGCAGCCTAAACTAACAGATGAATGTTTCAAACAGAATATAATTTTATGAAGCTATAGGTTAATTCTTATATGTGCAAATGAGATGCAGTTATAGTTGGTAAGCATCAGGTCACATAAGTATTGTTTACAGAGACAAAACTGGCATTGTCTAATATACAGTATTTATTGTCTGTGTCTTTTGACACTATTAATTTGTCTGAATGGTTGATTGGATTAACCACGTGTTTCGGAGATCAGTAGAAAAAAAAGCTGAGTAGATAGTTGGACCTCACATTGACTGTTAGCCAAAGTGTCATGTATGTTCTCCATACCCATGGCTTATGAGATAGTAGAATAATGATGCGAGAAGATGTTTGTTACAGATAACAGCAATGCTATAGCTCCTCAACAGTTTATAGATGCCACCTATTTATGCTTCCATCATTGGAGGTTAACAAACTGGAAAGACCAAAAAATATTTACCTTATGATAAATAGGAGGGTAACAATATATATACAAATGTATACAGAATTTGTGTAAATATCAAACAATAGGATAAGCAGACGACACCTGTTTTGTTTCTATTTTATGTTAGTTGGGTCAGTTTTTTGCCATCTTGTGGCTCATTTATATGCAGTGGAGTTAATAGACTGTTACCATTGTGCAGAGTGTGATTGATGTGATAGGGTTTTTAGGTTCGCTTATGGAATATTTGAGAGTATATCTTCTGCAGAAATGGTGGATTAAGCCTAAAAAAATATATTGGATTTTGCTTTGTAATGGCGTCTGCATTACATATTTATAATTTTGTTCTGCTTCAAGCTAGTTTGTAACACAAAGACACAATCTGTTTAAAGACTTTAATTATTTCTGAGTTGCAAATTGAAATGGCTCTGCGTTGATAGAATCTGTGATATTTTTGGTTGTGAAAATTGACGCCATGGAAAACAAAGGTGCCAGTGCAAATTCAAGTCCCTCAACATCCCGCAGTAAACGGTTAAGTCTGCCTCGGATGCCAAGTCTACCAAATTTGACACTTGCGGGTATAAAGGAGCGATTGTCCCCAAGAAATAAGAAGAAAAGGTAGCTCTTTGATAATGTGTTACTATGATATTGGTGCAGATGTAAATATATGAGGTGTATTCACTGAAATGTAGGATATCTATTGATTCGATTTTAGACTTCAACATTTATGGAACGTAGCTTTTAGGAATTCTAGGAGGAATTTTGTAAGAAAAAGGAAATAAAAAACTACTTTAAAGTGTAAAGATTCAAAGGAAACTCAGTTAATTATTTATGCAGTCATGGGCTTGCTTTACTCATTGACTTCATGAACAGGACTGGATGTATTGTATGTCACATGGCCTAGAAATGTATTGGTTCACACATCTTCCAGGAATTCAGTTGTGTTCTAGGCAGGACTCTGTATGACTGAGAATGGTTTACATTTCCATTTCCAATGTGTTTTGGTTTTTATTAGCACACCTGAGCAAGAGTCTTTATTCCATTGATCAATTTGGTCAAGCACAAATCTTGGTCACTTAGGGGTCAAGAACTAGGTCACAAGGTCAGAAGAGAAGATAATTTTGGCAACCACTTCTATATCAAATCATCCTGAAAATAGGCACAATTTTTGACGATTAATGCCTGTTTAACCATTATGTCAGTTATTTCTACAGGCAATTTTTAGATGTGGGAAGTTTACCTAACCATTGTTCCTTGGATCAGACCCTACTGTCAATATTAAGAGACATATGGTCATTAGCAGGGCTTGAGCCTATGGTCTCCAATCTATGAGAGGGTACAGTGATATCAAGTCAGCAACTCAAAGACCACTTAACCACAGAGGCTTAATGTCTGATAATGATGAGTTTGTGACAATTTGACTCTCAAGTTGATTTTTGTCAGTTTCTTTGTTTTCTAGGGCTGTTTCAGCTGCTTGTAGAACTGTTTTGCATGCCTGTGTTTTGACATTTTTTGCAAGTTTGGAGTAATATGTATCTGGACTGTAGATTCTAATGATAAAAACACCCTGTCAGATCTGTGTAAGAATTGTAGTAAAAATATGTTTATATCATCAGTTGTCATGCCTGATGAGGCATGTATATTTAAAAGAATCAGTATTTAGGCGAGTTTTTTTGCAGAAGTTAATAGGCAAAGTTTTTGCACCTGTTTCAGTAAATTCTGTTTATTTGAAAAAAAAAAATTGCAAAAAAGATGGAACTCTTTGTGTTCAAGGATGTTGATGAAATCTAAAGAGGCAGTTTTTTTGCCTCATACTAGTTTGCTGATAAAAATTGTTTCAGTAGCTCACCTGAGCATGAATTTCCTAAGATGTGCAAAATTAATGTAATCAAATTATGTCTTTTGTTTATCGTTTGTCTGTATATCTGTCTGTCTACCTAAACCTTGTAAATACTTTAAGTTGTTCAGAATGTTTGGCTTAAAAAACTCTTAAGTCAAGTTTGAAATTAGGTCACTTTGCAAAAAAATTAGGTTAGCAAGTCAAATAATACAAAAAATTGCTAGGCAACACTAAAATCCCAAATCAGAATCAAAGTTGGTTTAACTGTTTTTTATGATGAAATTAACAGAATTTAAATGTTATAAGAATATGATCTGTTTACTATTTCAGACTGTTATTGCAAGGTGGAATGAATATCAACCGGTCTACTCTTCAGGGAACCTGCCTTCATGAAGCTGCCTTATTTGGAAAAACCGATGTCGTAAAACTACTGCTTGATGTGAGTTTTTCTTTCTTTTCCGTCATATGTGTCGAACAATGAAAACATTTAGAATTTGCAGACGGCATTCAATTTATCTATACAAAGAATGTATTAGATATAACGATGAAAATTTAAGTTTTGCACCTGAACTGGCTGCTGAGCAGCTGCTGTATAATTGCTTAGAGACATTTGAGAATTATTCTGTAGACATTTAAACTGTAGAGACTTGACAGTTTCTATTGTAAGACAGTATTAGAAGGCTTCATTTAACATTTCGAAAGGTTGGCGATTATCTTTCAAATGTTTTACTCGAAATTATAAAAGAGGGGCAAGGGATGTCCTTCAGGAGTTTATGGATTGATATCCAGTGCAGTTGGCAGAAGGTGTGGTCCTCAAAATCTCAATAAAGGAAGCAGTACTACTCTTTCACCACCCCCTTGACAAAAAAAAGAGAAAGTAGTGTTATTCAGTAGTAAATTTATGATAATTTTATAGTGATACAATAGAAGAGTCCCCTGTAATTATGTAAATCTGTTATCTTATTACAACAAGTCATTTGTATGAAGTATTCTAGCCTTCTCTTGAATGCATTATCTACCCCATTATGCTAAGGTTGTAAACATTTGTCACTGTGACATTGTCCTGTATTTACTGTAAGCATGCAGCTACTGTCACATTGTCCTGTATTTACTGTAAGCTTGCAGCTACAGTCACATTGTCCTGTATTAACTGTAAGCTTGCAGCTACTGTCACATTGTCCGGTATTTATTGTAAGCTTGCAGCTACTGTCGTATTGTCCTGTATTTACTGTAAGCTTGCAGCTACAGTCACATTGTCCTCTATTAACTGTAAGCTTGCAGCTACTGTCGTATTGTCCTGTATTTACTGTAAGCTTGCAGCTACTGTCACATTGTCCTGTATTTACTGTAAGCTTGCAGCTACTGTCACATTGTCCTCTATTAACTGTAAGCTTGCAGCTACTGTCGTATTGTCCTGTATTGACTGTAAGCTTGCAGCTACTGTCACATTGTCCTCTATTAACTGTAAGCTTGCAGCTACTGTCACATTGTCCTCTATTAACTGTAAGCTTGCAGCTACTGTCACATTGTCCTCTATTATTAACTGTAAGCTTGCAGCTACTGTCACATTGTCCTCTATTAACTGTAAGCTTGCAGCTACTGTCGCATTGTCCTGTATTTACTGTTAGCTTGCAGCTACTGTCACATTGTCCTCTATTAACTGTAAGCTTGCAACTACTGTCGCATTTACTGTAAGCTTGCAGCTACTGTCACATTGTCCTGATTTTACTATAAGTTTGCAGCTACTGTCACATTATCCTGTATTTACTGTAAGCTTGTAGCTACTGTCACATTGTCCTGTATTTACTGTAAGCTTGCAGCTACTGTCACATTGTCCTGTATCTATTTTAAGCTTGTAGCTACTGTCACACTGTCCTGTATCTATTGTAAGATTGCAGCTACTGTCACATTGTCCTGTATTTACTGTAAGCTTGCAGCTACTGTCACATTGTCCTGTATTTATTGTAAGCTTACAGCTACTGTCACACTGTCCCTGTTTTTACTGTAAGCTTGCAGCCTTGTATTTCTGAAATATTTTAAACAGAATTGAATAAAAATATGCACATTCTGGAGCAGAAGACAAATATAGAACACGCAAAATATTTAAATGACTGTGGGGAATTATTTGTTATTTGTTTGTTTTTAACTGTCAGATGACATTAAGAAACGTGCAAAGACTAATTTGCATGCAGAAACATGTACATGCTGTTCACCTATGAATGTAACAAAATAAAATACATTTAATTTAATCATTCATTAAATGTCTTTGCATGATTATAGGTTTGAGTAAAAGCATCAGATATTTTATGAGTGTTTCCTAACAGTTTCAGTAATTGTGTGCTAGTGAGCGAGTGCAGCTTGTTTTGTCCAAATAAATCTTACCACAATATTGATTTTTGCCAAGACTTTTCAAGAAATTGAATCTTTAATTAAAATCAAAATTTGTACTACATAGAGAATCATTTCTCAGAAGTGTATATAATAAAATGTCATCCACCATTTTGTTTCAAAAAAAGAAACTTTTATGATTGTTAAATGCTGCTGTTTAACATGATACCTCGTAATACCATAATGGAAATTTTAAGTTTAAAGAGTTCAGGGAACTTTATATAGTTGCACAACCATGGTCTAAGTTATGGCAGCTCGATCTTTATTGAAATTGTTTTTTTTAGGGTACCGCAATTCTACTGTAAGGCGATGTTTGTACTGGGTATCCTTGTTCCCTGCAAATTGATACTAAAATAGTATATGTACAGTAAAAACACCTTGGTACCATATATATCCCCTCATGAAACAGAAAGTCTGACATTTGTCTGAATTCAGCTGAACTCGGCTGAATTCATGCTGAATTCAGTCTTATAGCAAAATCGGTGACTGAATTATTGCTGAACAACCAAATCTAGCATCTGAATACTGTCTGAATAAGAACTGAACAGTGCTGACAACGTTCAGACCTGTTTCAGCTTCATAAATATGTCTGAATAAATATTGAAAAGAAACTGACATGTTCAGACCCAAAGTTCAGTCTTGTTTCAGGTTCAGCAAATGTCTGAATAAATACTGAAAAAAGACTGACATGTTCAGACCCAAAGTTCAGTCTTGTTTCAGTGTGAAATATCAAGAGCTGGTTCTGAATTGTTCAGACTTGTTTTTAAATCACTTAAACTAAAACTTGTCTGAGATGTTTCTGACATATCAAGACTCATTTTCTACATGTTCATGATTATAGTGGTAAAAACACAATAGAGACTTAAAACAAGGAAGGTTTCTTAATGTCCACTACAACTGAATTTAGAAAAGATATTCTAAAATAACAGAACAGACAAAATATTGGCATCAAAACTTCATACAATGTTTATTATCAATGTATGCAGTTTGAATTAATCACATTCACTTCTTTTGATCAAATTTGTTGGATGGGTGGACAAATCAGGCAACATGTCATGACAAACCTTATTAAAATGTCAGAAAAATTAAAAAATGGATCCATACAGTATTTCATATCAAATAAAGGAGGAAAATTGGTTCTTTCCCTATACAAGTAAAAAAAGGTTGAATTATTCTGGTCTGTTTTTCAGATTTTGAAAAAAACAATGTTTAGATGATGTTTGAGTTGAAAGGAAATAGATACATAGGTCAGAAGGTAACATTGTGATCCAGGAGTCAGTGATATGTTTTCTTTCTTGTCAAATCTTTGTTGGAAAACATCTTGCATGAAAGGATGGCCAAGATTAAGGGAAGATCGGTGAGATCCAAAGTGAAAGTTTTTTTTTCTGTGTGGCCAAAAGTTCAACAAACAGTTTTGCCTGTTTTAATTGCATGACTTTAGGCTATAGTGGTATCAATCAAAATTCCTTCTATTTGTTTTGGCTCTCAGAAAGTTCATTGTACTGTACCGGACCTCATTTAAATATTTTTTGTGGAATAAACAGGTCTGTATAAACTTGGCTTGGGCCTATCAGCAAAGCTGGCACATTTTACACCATGACTGATGTAAAACTAATAGATATAGATAACACAGGTCTGTTAAACATGTTAAAAGTGATTGGTTGATTTGATTGGAGGATTAAATCTTGTAAATATTTTGAAGTTGATGGGTTTTTTGAGAAAAAACTTCAGGTTTTTTGTCAAAACAGGCTTTTAAACTTTCACTGAAGGTCATTATCTGGCTTTGATTTGGAGACAGGAAAATGGTATGTTTTCAATCAGGTGTGGAAAATTGACAGTTTAAGTGCTTTGATGGCTTAAGTGATTGTCAGACTGCAAGGGCTGGGCTCCTAGAATGGGAGGGTAGGGGTATCTTGTTACCTCTAGATAAGTAAATCTAGCCCAATATTTGAACACCTGCATATGAAAAATATTTGGTTCTTATATTAAAGTCCCATTTGAACTTTTGATACTCGTGAATAGATCATAAATTTACAAATAAAAGAATGATATAATTTTGTTTCATTAACTCTAAACACTTTCATGGTATATACATTTCTTTTCATTTTTCGTCACTTCTCCATGATAAAGTTTTGTTAGCCAGTGTTTCTTACTTGAAAAAAAATAATGCTGTGCTTATAATATTTATAGCATGTACTTTTGATTTAAAAAGTACTGCTATGGATTGTGTTTGGTACAAATATCCCCTAGTTTTGCTGTTGAGATATCTCTCTTTGTAATGAAAGAGCTACAAGTAATTTAACATCTACAGTGCTAATGGCACTTTAATTGTTTTACAGCTGAAGATCTGTGTAATTTTCTTGAACTCAGTGCTCATCCATATAACAACTGCCTGTGTTTTTCTAGATCACATACACTGAATTCAAAACCTTTCAACTCTGTTAAAAGATGCAAAGAGGATTTTTAGTGTTCTGACTTTGATCTAGGGGGCAGTAAGGACAATTGTAGGAATGAAATGCCATTGATGAATAAATTCTGCATGGTTTGCCATATAAGCATTTTAAATGCACAAAAATGCATGTATTCATTGGAAAATTTATGTGTACAGAGATCATGGTGATAGAAGTAATTGGTAGATCTTACACAAACTGTAACAGTTACTGTTGTAAAGACATTACAATTTGCTGACAATGTGAACATTTCATTATTGACTTGAAATCTCCTCCAAAAGACTTTCATTTAGATCTAAATTTGTGCCTACGAAAAGTGTTTCACTTGTCAAATTGTGCCCTGTGTGTAGTGTATATGATATAAAGGGCCAATTGAGGACCATGAAAGTTCAAACCCTTCTTGAATCCACATAATAGGGTACAGGCTGTTACTGCATGAATTTACGTAAAAATCCTGCACAATTTATACTAATGCCTCCAGAGATCTAAAACATTTTATTTTGTAGCATAGTAATGAAAGGATGGAATGTATTACAGATGTATTTTCAGTTTACATGTTTTGGTACATTTAGTTGAAGTCTGCAAACGGTCAAAACACCAGATGGCAGCATGTCAAGGTTTTGTACTAGTTTACCTTTCAAAACTGAATCATCCATAAACTGTTACTCTGCTAAATTTTCTAAAAGAATCTGACATGTCCATAATGGATGATGTTGCAGTGCTAAAGCGATGATCAGTGTCAGAAAAACTACTACCGTATCTGTGTGGCAAGATTCTGATCATGATCAGACTGCATGGATATCACAGAAGTTCTGCCATTTCATTCCATGAATTGATCATTTTCACATTGGACATATTTGTTTGTTTGGCACAGTGGAAATAGACCAGTGCTAGGCACATGATTGATAGGTTACTGGCAGCAATTTTCAGGGAAGTCTAGACAAACTATTCATGGTATCATTAATGTACAGTTCACTGAAGATTTTCTTCAGCAGTTGTTGTTAAGGAGGCACTGTGAAATAGTCTATTTCAGGAAAATCAACTCAAGACAACCTTGTTTGCAAGGAAACTGTAGTTACTTCCCTTTGAATGAAAACCAGTGAAAACAATTTATGAGAGTTGAGAAGCTGGTCAGTGGTGGTTCTACATGGGAGGGCCATTTATCATAAGAAGCATTATCATGTGAACATTATCATCACCTGTCAGTCATTCACTCATCTTATCATCAGCTTTATCTGGCAATAAAGCATCAGTTGGATGGCCATATCATTATTAACTGCAGGAGATAAGTGTGCTATTTATAGCTATTTGTTTGTAAATAATATAACCTTTAATATGTTTGTATTCTTCCTGAATGGGTAATAAAAGTTGAGTGCTTACATACAGTAGTATCTTTTGTATTGTTTGAAAAATGAGTGCTCATGGAGAGCTTTGTCATTTTGTCTGTTTGTTTGTATATTGTCTGTTCTGTCATGTGTCTGTCATCAGAACCACTGGACAAAATTGAGAAGAAACTTCAAGGAATGTTCTACAGGGGTTAAATTTGTTTCCTTCAACGATTAATATTAGTTTTTGAAATAGTTTGAAGTTAGTTGCAGGACCAAGGACCCATATAGAACAACAATGGCAGTGAATTTTAGGAAAAACTAGATCTTATTGGCCGATACCTTGTCATAATGGTTCCGATACCTTGTCATAATGGTTTTGTAGATATTCCATTGGGATGCAGCCTTTTCCATAATATGTATATACATGTAACTGGTTAATCTTGAAAAAAATATCTGTTCTTGCAACATATTTTACTTTCAAACCTTCAAAGAGATTCCAACTGTACTTTGTTATGATCATCTTTAAAAAAAAATCAAAGTTAACCAAAAATAAGTATTTCAGGTTTCTGTTTCCAAGAAAATGTTTCCAAAACCAGTTATAATTGATGATAGCTGCTGATTAAAGGTTACTTACCAATCGAAAAAACATTGTAATGGAAATAAGGCAGAACATCTTTGGTGTTATTTAAAGCACTTTAATGCGTAGGGCTCACAGTGATGTTTAGTTAAAGAAAGAGAAAAACCAAAGTCTTAGACGATTTAGATTGATGTATTGACTTTTGCCAGCAATGTTTTTTTTTGCAATATTTTCTGAACATCTACCTACAGCGACTAAATTCCTTACAGTTTTCCCCACCGCACATGAGCATTATACAGGCTACAAAAATAACAATCGATGTTACGAGGGGGTGATCCATTCTGGGAAACATGAAAGAAGTCTATTTATTACACGGTAGTAATATTTGCACATGATCTTAAAGTGAACAAGTTGTTTGCTCAGGAAAACCATAAACCATTGTATTTTATAACCATTTCTGCTGCTTGGAAGATTTGTTTTAAGCAGTTTAGTAGAGGATAAGGTGTCTGACTCTCAACCTGGAGGTTGCAGGTTTGATCCCCACTGGGGTCACGACCGTACCTTCTCCTATGACACCTGTACTGATTTTTCCAGTAAGCAGACTCGAAAGTGATTCGATAAGCATCAAGTTTACTTCACAATCGAGCTAAAATAAATTAGTTTAAACTAAACTAATGAAGGAAGGCAGTTTTTATGGACAGGTGGTCTTGATTCACTCATGTAAAGGGGTGGTCCTTTAGTAACATTGGATTGTAATTTGAACTTGCCAATCAAGTGGTGTTTACCACCACCAGAATATGCAGGCTGTTCATTGTTTACACATAGTCTTGAAGGAAAAAATACGTAAAAATGAAGTTGAGATGTTTACTTGTCCTTATATTTTATCTTTTATCTTTATCCTTTATCTTTATCTTATATTTTAAATGAAATTCAGGTGATTATTTTATTAATGATTAGACGATTTTGAGTTGCGTCCAAACACCCTGCTGTCAGGCTTTAGATTGTAGGCAACATTCAGTACTAATTGAAGATCAAGTTTAGTTTGATTTGTTTATGATACATTAATTATACGAACTGATTGAAGAGTTAGTTTTAAAGCTTTGATTTAAATGAAAATCACCTTGAAGTTTTATTATTTTTGGTAATTAATTAATCACTGAATGAGTATATATCTTTGAATTACTTCTCTTTATTTACATTGAAAAAAATGTCAAAACCCTTTCAGTGTGACAACAACTGTTGTGTCTTTCATTTGAGTGCAATATTTCTCAAAGGCTTAAACATTTGAAATATTGATAAATGTAATTGAAAAGTAATTGAAATTACATGCATTTTTGATGATGTAATTAATTACATTACAATTACATGTAATTGAAAAATATATCAATTACAAATTACATTCAATTACATCACATTTTGTAATTAATTACAGCCAATTACAATTACATTTTTCAATTACCCCATGTCTGACAGTGTCAGTTTTTGTCTTACAGTATATATTGTGGGTAGCCTCAAGAGTTGGAAATTGGCAATTGTTTCTGCAGATACCATGAAAAAGAACAGGGATCAGATGGGGGAATTATCTAGAAGTAGATCAGTAAAAAGGGAGAAAAACAGTAGTGCCCCCTGCAAATCCATGAATTATTATTATTAAAACACCTTTCAGATCACTATTAGTGTGAGCAATGTTCCTGTAGTTTTTCTCAGCTGGTGTGATGTTCCAGCAACTTCAATACTAAGTATTAGTGTATATTGGTGCAGATTTGATCAGCATGATTGTTACAGACAGACGGGAACATGTTCCAGGTTAGGTTCACCAGCAGAACTGGTGCCAGCTATACAGTCTTTCATAGATTAAAAAGCAGATCATAGGAAGTGATAAGCAATGTTTTTGGCTTATCTTCCATCTTCCAACACCTTTCTGACAATATTGAACTTTGATATATATATAAATAGATGCTTCTGTTTATTTGCATGTGTTTTGTGGTATTGAGATCAATAAAGACACTCTATCTACTGATCATTCAGTATATCCAAAAGTGTTGTTTGAATATCGTACAAAGGGTACAAAGGACGGTCTAACACAATGCCTGCTTAATTTCTGAGATTGACTTGTCCATCATTTCGTTTGGACAGTATGCCATTAGTAATGTTTGTTTGAGGTTCTTAATAAAAAGTTAAAAATTGGATAGCAATTTAAAATTACAGTCAGGATCCCGATAAGTCTGTGCTGATATGCAAATATGGGTTAAAATATTCCTGAAGAGTTGCATTTTGTTAAATTAAATCATTTAAAACATTGCTGAAATGCTTATTTACAGTGGTGTATATATGGGTCACGCCATTATATGTATAAAGATGGCATAAAACATAAAACTTGTTTCGTCCCAAGGGATCATTAGTTATTCTTTAAACAGTGTTTTGGAAATGTATCAGTTTCTAGAAAACAAAACATTTCATAGGGGTTAGTGTTCCCATGATCATTTTGTTTCCATACATTGTTTATATACATGGGGTACTCCCACAAAGGGAGATAATTTATGTGAAAGCGGTATTGAGTCAGATTAAAACTGATACTTGTGTAATGCAGTACTATAACCTAGTTTTTATCAGTGTGTAAAAACTGTACGTTTTTCAGAAACTTGTAATTTGCAGCACTGCCAGCACCTTAATCCTATATTGCTCAGTATATGCTGTAATCCGTTCTTCTGAAAAATTAATTGATGACTTGGAGTAGATATAATAAGCTGGGTATAATAAATGAACCAATCTGTTGGAATTTAACAGCTCTAAGTGCAAGGTGTTGTTAAGGTGCATTTTAGGTGCATGTTGTATCAATCAAAAAACGTGAATAGTAAATATGCCAAGAGTTCGTTAAACTTGTTGCATCACATTTAGGATTCAGGTGGTTGATGCAAAGCTGTTGTAACTATGTGTGAATTTAGAACATGATATACCTAGTTTTGCACATCATTGTTGAATTAGAAGCAGGTGTAATTTGGCACTTTCTTTGATGAATAGGCAGTTTATGGTAATTCTGAAAATGCTTAATTAAAATTCTACGAACCATGTAGTTAATTGAATTTGTATCATTGTGGTTTACAACTACACAAAGAAATGGCAGCTGCTGCAGTCAGGGCTTTTCTTGTAAGAGAAAAATGTATGTGTGAATATCTTCACCAGCCTAATTGTTACCAAATCAATTAATGGGCTGTGCAGGAATAATAGCTATCAGTCAAGTCAGCTGTTTGTATTTTATTTCTGGAACATGTAAATCATTTGAGGAGTTTCCTAATTATTGTATACAGATTTAAGTTTTCTTGAAGAGCAGAAGATGTGCTCTGTCTCTGACCCAGTCTGCCTGAGGTTAATGGTGACATAGTCTTATCTAAAGGTCAAAGGTCTTGTTTTTGGAGCATCATGGATGCACAAATGTTTGTCAAGAGCAGAGGTTGTACAGTGGCATAGAATCTATCCTTCTCAGTCGAAGGTCAAGGTCACAAGCAGAAATGTAATGATTTTTTCTTTCATGGGTGTTTTCTGAATTGCATGAACTGTTTTTCAAGAAATTACACACATAAGTTAAATAAACACGTGTTATGCACAACATCTAGCAGCCTTGATGCAAGGTCAAGGTCATATTTAAAAGTCAAAGGTCTTTGCTTTGTGATTGTAGCCATATTTCTGTCTCAAGTGGACTATTACGAGGTCTCAATTAGTCATTTAGTGATAGCAACATTACTGTTTGGTCCTCTATCGTGGTTTTCAGTTTAGCGTTCATTTTTGACAGCTGTATTTATTGGTGATAGGATGTTTGATGAAAACATTTTTGACTGAATTAGAAAGTGCATATCATGATGGGACTGAATATTATTTAGGTGTTCTGTAACCAGACGGAAGACAAAATAATGAGTCAGTGGTAAAGATTGAAAATGTCAAAGAAAGCTATGGAACAGCAAGAAACATTGTCTTTTGTACACTTCATTTAAGGTGATAGAAAAACTAGACATGTCTAGATCATGTTTTCCCAGTAAGCTGATAATACTGATCAAGGTGTTTTTGCATGTAAATGAAGACAAAAATGCTGAATAGTGTGATAAAACTATCAGTGAAGCAGGTAAAAACTGTGCAAAAATATTCATTTGGCAGAATTCTACAGCCAAATATCTCTGCAAAAATGTTTGTTTCCTGATAAAAAAAGACCTCTTGTAGAAGATTGTAATATGCTATTCTACTTTTTTTTGTATTTTATTACATTTTTGAGGTAAACAATTTTAAAAAATGTAATTTTTATCCCAGTGGGGAAATCATGTGCAAAGCTAATTATCAATGATTGATTGCATTTTATAACATTAAATGAAATACAGCCAAACTAGTGTATTTGAGACCACCATGCAGTCAGAAAGAACTAGTGATGTCTACTTCCTTCGGTTTTGACCAGAACTCTAAAATGCCGAAAGTATTGTGGAGGTCCCAGCCTCATTCCAGTGATGGGCTTTGAACCAGTGACCTGTGGATGAGGAGTCTGATGCCGTATACTACAGAGGTTATAAAATGGCTCCGTGGCATTTTTGGCTAAGATCAATGTGTAGTATCTGCTGTAATAGGAGGTGCTCTTATTATGATGTTACCCTGAGGTCCCTGGGTACCAGTCCATTAATATTTTTTTCCCTGTATTTCCTCCAGCACACATTATATTGTTAATGAAGGTGTTGAGAGAAACATTTAGATGCACTTGAATGTTTCTTTAAGAAATTGAAATAAAACAACTAGCTCCTTTATTTATCCATGGAGCAACATGACATGCATTATAGGTTTGCTGAAAGAAGACCATGAAGTGCAGATGCAACACCCAGATGTTTGTTTTTAAGAAGGAGAAAATAGGGTGTTGACAGAGTGAAACTATGTTTGTAGACCAGTTATCCTGTTATCTGTTTGTAGATACTGTCTGTGATAAACTGTCAATCACACTGATTGAATTTTACCTTGAGAACTGGGGATTACTTTCCTTTGATTAGGTGCAGTTTACCAAGTGTAGTGGATTTGAGCCATGCTTCACAAAAACCATTATGATTGGCCTTAGCCAGTATGATCTGAATCCATACAGTTTGCTTATCAGTCACAAAATTTTTTTCAGTGAATAAAATTAATTTCTCCAAAATCATATACTAAAACAAAATGTAATAGTAATGGATATAATCAGCAACACAAGTAAAAATCTTCATAGCAATTTGAGAAAATATGTTGAAAAATTTAATGCAACACAGTTGGTGAGCTTGGTTTGACGAACAGTCATTTATATTGGAATTTCAAAAGCATTTGTAACACTTTAAAGTTTGGTAGCATATAATTTAAAAAATACAGAAATACTTTACAGGAAAAATATACTGGAACCTAAGAATTTATTGATTTGTTGTAAAATGTTAATTTCAGACGATATGATGAACCTTTTTTTTCTCACAAAAATCTGTAATTATAGTTCTTTACGGCATTGACATTATAAACCAACTTGTTTCTTCATGTCTTTACTTTTTATGTTACGACTTTAAAGTTTACGAAAGTGTTGGTTTTGCACAGCAGGGCTCATTTATTTTACAGGAAATAGAAACTCACTCCACGACAGATTTAGCGGTAAGATTGTCCTGGTTGGTTATCTGGTGTGATTTTGTTTTTGAAATCTGGGCACTGGGCTTTTAAATGCAACTCTTTCTTAGAAATAGACAAGCTTAAACCTTTACTCTGCTACATTTCCAAAATGGACTTGTTTCTAATATATCAATTTGGACAGAACCATGAATGGATGCTCTGTAAACATTTGCTAACTTAATTTTAAACAGTGCAGATCATGATCAGACTGCATAAATATGCTGGAAGATCATGCTCTGTGTAGGAACATTGTTAACGCAAAGGCTGCCAAATCATAGCTGCAGATAGGGTATCATGATTTAAAGTATATTGTAACTATCAATTCATAGCTTTTCAGAACAGATGTTTTTGCTATGTGCATTTTCTAAGCTCAACTATTTGAAAGCTATGGGAGCTGTCCTACTTGTGTCTGTGTCAGCTTTGGTGTCACACCTTGCTTAAGTTTAACGTACCTTCCCGACTATTTTCAAAACCAGTTCACAGATATTGCTTTGCAACTTACATAAATATTACTTAACCTCATTACCAGTCCATCAACAGACAAGTGTACATAACTCTGTGAAGGTTTTTGTCTGAATTATATAGGTCTTTAATGACTAAAAAATACATTGAATCTAGGTAAAAGACTTCTTAATATTGACTTAACCCTTTGAGATATTGCTATAAAACTTTGGAGTGCTTGTTTGCATCATGACCCCAATCAGTAGGCAAGAGAAGGTAACTGTCGAGGACTTTTCTTTTGAATTACGAACCTTTTTAGCTCACCTGGCATGAAGTGCCAGAGTGAGCTATTAGGATCGCATTCCGTCCGGCGTCCATCGCAGGTGAGGTGAGTGATAAAGGGCCATCTTGGCCCTCTTGTTTGACTTGTGCTCAAGGTTAAGTTTTTGATATGAGTCCTCTTTTTGACATAACTGTTTGATGTATCACTTGAAAGTTTGAATACTTGCATGTTTACCACCATGACATCCACATGTAGGCAAGAAAAGTTAACTTTGTCAAGGATTTCTTTTGAATTATGGCCCTTTTCATCAAATTTTATGTACCAGTAATTGACTTTATAACCATTTGAGATATTTGAACATTAGAATACTTGTTACAATCATGACTCTCATCTGTATACAAGAGTAGATAAATGATTTTATGGTACTTAGAAGTTCCAATTGAAGGTCTTAAGTGCAACTTAGTGTCAGTCACACTGGACTTACAGACGTGCAACAGATATTTCTTTCTTCAATCTGTTGGCGTCCGTTGTCATACGTTTCTCGTCTGTTTCATATATGGTTTTTGCGGTCCTTGTCTGGTGATATCCATTTGTGTCTGTAATATCCTTTGGCAAGTTTTGAGCATGTTCAAAACTTTCCAACAGATAAAACGGATGAAAGTTATACGGTAGTCATCTGTTTTATTCGGAACTTGTGCGTTCCTTATAAGTTTTGTACGGAACGAGTACGTTATGTGTCCTGTATTTGTCTGGTTTATATCTGTTGATGTCCGGTGAGCCGATGTCGCCACCGGACTACTAATGGACTTAAAACAGATGCACCGTATGTACTCTGTATGTACCCGCTGTGGCAGTCACTTAACCGGTGCAAATACGGTCTTGTCCGTTTCTGTACGGTACATTTGTGTTTTCTCCGTTACATGTCCGTTAGTTGTAAGGTAATATCAGTTGCTCATACGTTCATTGTAAGGTGATGTCCGTTAATTATACTGTCTGTTAACAGTCTGTTTATCGTTCGGCACATGTCCGTTATTCGTCCGGTCATTGTACGTTTCATACGTCGTGACATCGATCGCGAGGCCGAAGAGAAGCGATGGGGATAAATTTACCAATGGACACCAACGGATAAGACTGATTTTGCATTTTTTATCTGTTGCACGTCTGTTAGTCAGGTGTGACTGAACTATAACACTGTCATGCACATGTCTGTTAAAGTAATCATTTGAAACTATAATAAAGCTGCTCTAGTGTTCAATTAGACTGGCATTCAGTCGTTACATTTACTATTTCTTGCTCAGTTAACTCCCTTTGCTGCCAGAAACGTAGATGATTAAGCCCTGTCAGTAGATATGGGCCAGAAAATATTCTGCTTGAATAATGAAAATATACTATCATCTAGCCTGGTGGGGAGGTTAGTGTTCAATGTATTATCAACCAACAAATTTAGATAACTCTTGACTTACTATCTTTCTACTTAAGGCCCTTGTTTACACTTTGAAAATGCACAGATTCTTGTTTTGCCTTTAATACTGACAAAAGTTTTGGTTTACTTACATGAGCTGAGAATAGATGAGCGTGCTGTCTGTAACAGACAGCTCTTGTTTCTGTCCTCATAGACATTGAAAGCGCTTGAAAATTCTTTAACTATTACTGCAAGCTTGGTTTTTTTCTAATTTAAAAGTGTGTATCTGAAACTGTTTGGTTTGAAACAATTGGTCTTCAGGTAACTTTGAAAATTGATGTGAAATAATACTAGTATCAACTTAATTTCATGCCATGCTTACATTTTTCACTGTCATTTTTAAAAGAATAATCATTTGGCAAAATGTAATCCATCATAACTATTTTTAAGTTCCTCAAGTTAGATTCTATTTCTGCTTTCTTTCAAATATTTTGAACACAATGACAGACAAATCTGCAACGAAATTTATCACCGATTAGTCAAGTGATTGGTTGGACTATTTATGAAGAATGTTTGGCAGAAATATAAACTTTGGTTGGCAGGAATCTTCAGGCAGAAAGACAACATAAGATTTACAGCCGTAGATAATTTATAATGATGTACTACAGAAATACATAGAATCTCTGCCCAACATGTGTGCATGCAACCTGTGTTAAAATACTTACCATGAAAGTGATAGAGGTTGCAGTTACAGGATTAACATATCAACATGCTAATTGGACTACATATTATCTGTATTTATTTTTGTGGGCATGAAATTTCACTGCTTTTTTTTCCAGAAAAATTGCAGTTTTTTTTTCCAGTAGATGGAATTAGTGGATTTCTGAACAAAATTATATCAATGTTATTTGTGAGGATCTAAACTATAATTCATGGTTTACTTCAACAATTTAATCCACCAAAATTTAAGTGTCGCACAAACTTAAATGTTGCAATGGTATTACGTTTGATGGTTTTTAAATTATTGGTGGCAGAGTTTTGAAATATTTAATCTTTGATTTATAGAACAGGGAAACTAAAAATGTATGATGTGTAGGATGAATGAAATATGGAAATTATGATAGATGTAAAATTCTTTAAAATGCATGTTCCGTTAGATTATGAATTGGACATCTTTCTGTATTGAATGAAACTGAAGGATTGGTTTTTGCATATTTTGAGATGGAGCTGTATGCATTTACAATTAATAAAATGCAAACTATTAAGTTCCAGTAAATCAAAAGCTACAAGAAATTGTATCCACGTTTACAGTGTAACAGAATATATAAATCATATGTGAAAATAAATCAACTGAAATAATCAAGGTGTTTTAACAGTAACTACCTTTGATTAATATAATCTAGTGTGTAAGTGAAATTTGGCAGAAGTTAACAGTGTAATGGCATTTTGATTGCTTCGATTTTTTTCTTCATCTACTTTAAGTAATACAATATACTAAAAGATTAATTTAACATAACTCAATTTGTACGTTAATGAGTTATCTCCCATCAATAGATTTTTTAGCTGAAGACTGCTTTATTTTTGTCTGTATCTATATCACCTATCAAATGATAAAGTTTATTCCAGGTAGTCTGATCAAAAGCAACCACAAAATTGCGATCATGATAAAATGAAAGTAAGATTCTGGGCATATTACTTTCTTCGACATGGTTATTTCTGGAAAAATAATAGAAGATACATCGTAATATCTAGGAATCAAATGTTTCTGAATTCCTGTTGAGAGCTTTGATGAAGTTATATACATTTTACATCAAACGTCTTAAAGTTATCACCCGTTCCCGCTGTTTTTCTTAGGAGTATTTTTTCCCTGGAGGAGCTAAGATGGATGCTTAGCCGTGTCTGCTTTTAAAGGTGTTCAAGAAGAACAGATGGTGAAATTTTTGCAATCAAATCTACATCGAAAAAGAGAATTTGCACTATAATTTAGAAATCTTTGGCTGGGATCTACCGGTATATGCATATTCATTAGTTATCAGGAGGAAATACTTTGCATATAGTCGAGGATATATATTATATATCATTGTATAAGTATCCATATTGTGGATTACCGTTACTTTTTGCAAGTGTCCTTGAAAGTAGAATGCAGGAATTTATTTACAAGTGTTTTATTAAGCAATAACGTATGTTCAAGACATTGAAAGTTCTTGATGTGGCAAACAGTGACGAAGGAGAAGGCAATATATAATACAAAATAAAAAGTTTTATTTAAACACTTGCTTTAAAAATTTATAATCAGCGTGTTTTCTTTAAGACTTGTGAAATATTTAAAAGGCCAGTCACGGTGCACTTTCTTAGGATGTATAAAAATGATGAAAATATAAGAACTTGTGTCAATGTTCCTAGTGACGATTGAGTATAGCGATGAAAATATAAGAATGTGTGTCAGTGTTCCATAGTTACAATTTTTTAATGTTTGTTCAAGTTTTTCAAGAATGGATAATGTCGACATTGAATGTCTTGTAGTGGAAAATAAGTATGCTCGAAGAGTTAGTATGGAGGTATGTATATGTAAATGTATTAAGGAGTTGTGTCACATGACCAACTGGATAAAGAAGAATGTTTTAATTTTCTTGTTGCATGCCTGGTAATAATAATAAATATGTACATGTTAATCACTTTACAGAGCACAATTATTAAAGCACTTGTATGCAAGAATTGTTAATATTATGATGCTTTGATTATGTTTTTGTTGTGACATCTAACTTTATTGCAATCACCATGTAATTAGGTAAACATTCTCATATGAGCTTTTTGATCTTATTTGATTTTAGTCGTATTTTTCTATGCACCAAAAGGGAGACATATTTATAAATTTTCACAGAATTTAAGAACAATTTTCTGGAAGGTTTGCTGTAAACAACATTCAGGTCCTGAGCCCGCAAGAGGTCAAGGTCACAGTTTGGTGGCAAAGTTCAGACTACTGTTTGTGATAGCTGTGTTACTGTGTGTAGGTGTTTAATTAATTGAACTTTACAGAATTTTAGATCATATTTGGAGTGTTTCTCATAACAATTAAGTCCTTCATTGAAAGATCAAGGTTTATTTTAGTTAAAGTTCAGATTGAGTCTATTGTAATGTCAGAACATTTTGTTGCCAGCAATAAACAAATTCACACCAGCCCAGATGTTTTGTAATATTTCTTAGCTATTAAAGAAACAAACAACTACAACAACAAACTGACGTGACACTCTCAAAATAACCCGTGTGACACAGTCTACATCAGTATCTGATACCAGAGTTGCTGCCCTTGGAACAGCATACAGTAATGGTGTACTGAGCAAGTTTTTAATGTGATACCAGAGTAGCTAGTCTTGGAGTATTTTGTTAATCTGTAAAACTGCTAAGGTTGAAAACAGTTCCGGGAACACTAAGTAACAATTCATGGAGTACAATAAAAAGGTGTTTATAATGTAAGTTAGGCAATAGAGTAATGCTC
Source organism: Saxidomus purpurata (assembly GCA_022818135.1). Classification (NCBI taxonomy): domain Eukaryota; kingdom Metazoa; phylum Mollusca; class Bivalvia; order Venerida; family Veneridae; genus Saxidomus; species Saxidomus purpurata. The sequence goes on along the minus strand of JAFMSR010000002.1, from coordinate 9,080,380 downwards.
AACATCTGGCTGCACTTATCAAGTCATTTGATTGGCGTTAAGCCATACAATAATCATTTGTTTACCCTTACAAACAATGTGCTACAAACAGTCATAAAAACAACACTAATGCACTATGTTTTGGTAGTAATTTTGAAAAATATGTGTGGTTTTTGTGGCTGTTAGAGATTGATTACATACAGTAGATTTTATTTGCAAGGTCGATGTTTTAAAACTTATGTATCTGGCTTTTCAGGTGCAAAACATTACAAGTATATTAATGAGAAATAATATCATAAACTTGGAATCTATATTAAGAGTTCACATCTGTATTTATGAAAGTTCTAACGGTGATGTCAAGATTTAGATCAGGTACTTCTTGAAACTAATAATTTTATTAAGCTATTAATCCCAAAACTATAAGTTTTTGCATTGTTTTATATGTATTCATGAGAGCTTAGAGTCATGAGATTATGATATTTCTCACATTTTTGAGTGGTTGAGAACATATTAAAGATAGCCTTGCTATATGATGATACATTTCAAATAAACTTCACTCATAATACTAAAGTTTCTTAGCATTTCATTCAAACAGTGCTTATATAGCTTTTATAGCACCATTAATTCAAGGTCGCACATGGAAGTCAAAGTTCATGTTTCAGTTTGAAACCATATATAGCATAGACTGAATAAGTTAATACCAAATTCTCACCCATATATATGTAGACACATACCGCCTTTAAGAGATTTATGTTCCATTACACCATATTTCTTCTTTTGTATTTTCAGTGTGGAGTAGATGTTAATAAAGTGAATTCATACGACCAGACAGCTTTAGATATCGTGAACAAATTTACTACCAACCGAGCTGCCAAAGAAATAAAACAGCTTCTAAAAGGTAAGAGCCTTAACGAGCAGTGCGCTAATCGATTGCACAGTCATCAAGATCATTTGATTGCACTTACATTTTACACGTAGATGAATAAAACTATTGAAACATCGAGACCTGCGTTTTCTCAAACCATAGCGATGCAATTAAACTGTTTTACTTCAAGTTTGAAATCTGTTCAAGACGTGAACATAATTATGTCATGATCCGCGACAGCCTGCACAATGGCATGTCAGATTTATGCAAATATTACAACAAACCAGAATTTTATCTCTAGGCGTGGTATGCTAAAAAAATTATTTATGGGGTCATAGAAGCGAAATTCCTTCATATCTCTCAAATTGTACAAAGTTTGTAATCTTTAGCTCCCCTGAGCATGTAGTGCACATGGTAAGCTTTTAGGATCGTTGGATGTCGGTTGTCCCGCTGCAGGCGGTATGTTTGCACTGTAGAGTTCTCATTTCTTAAAGCTATTTAAATGAAACTAAAACACACTCAGTTACTTGTCAGAGCTCAAGGAACATTAGGACACAAATATTTATAGCTCTGCAGCAAAATAAACTAGTTCGGTTTACATAGATGTGTGAAAAATTAAACATTTTGCAAAAGAAAAGCCCAATGAGCGTAGATTTACAGGCAATCTGCAGGGTTTTAGGACTTGGTATTATTGAAAAAAACATAATTTATGATGGTTCTGCTATGCTGCGTGTTATGGCCATCAGGGCTAAAAATAGGAAAAAACCTTTTAGCAATATCTCTTCCTTAACCACTGGGTAATTTCAAACAAACTTCACAGGATTGTTCCTAGGATGGTATTACCAAAATTTCTCAAACAGTTCCGCTCCACTGCACAAAATGGCAGCCAGAGGTAAAAATAGAAAAATCGTTTACCACTTGGCGTATTTAAGCTAAATTCAACAGGATAGTTCCTTGACTGGTTTTCATCCAAAGTTGCTCAAACTGTTTTGTTCCACTGCACAAAATGGCCACCAGAGCTAAAAAAAAAAAAGCTAAAAAAAGAAAAACCTTTAATTAACATCTCCTAAAGCACATGGTCAGTTTCAACTTAACTTCACAGGATTGTCACTTAGATGGACTTCTGCCAAAATTGCCAACAAAGCTCTGCTCCAATGCACAATCATTACCTGTATTATTGGGAATCATGCAGATCTGATCATGTATTGCCAATGTTCTCTGTTCAATCAGGTGAGCGATATAGTGCCATCATGGCCCTCTTGATTGTAAATTTATCTTTTTGTAAAGTGACATAGGCAATGTTTGTGGCCTTTGTATAATGGTACATCAGGGTAACATTAAGAAACACAGTGAGATGAGATAGACTGGAATTGGCAATATTAGATTGCTCCATTCGGCCCAAATTACAATATTTTGTCTACTTCCGTACAACAGTCTCAGACATTTCGGTATCAATAAATTGGAAACAAGAATTGACTAATCGTCTGGCTTTACAGAATTCTTAGCGTTCTATCTATATAATAATCTTAATTTTTCTGCTTTGGTTGAATACGTCAGTCATTTAGAATGTCACTCAGTACAGAAAATATAAGTTTGGAACATTGCTATGTAGCCAAGTAGCGAAGTGTAAGGAAGTATGTGTTGCAAAATTTTTAACTTCTTCAGGCTGTTGATAATAAAACACAGAGTTTCGATACCCCCCACCCCTTCTCCCTCTAAACGTTGGCATGCAGTAAATGCACTGTCTCAAACATGTATCTGTTTGTCTGTGTTTGTTATGTTAGACCCATAATATTCTATTCACTCTAACAATGTTGACATAATTATATATATGCCTTTCTTTCATATTCAAGTTGTTTCTTCAAGAAAAAGAGTTGTCAGAAAGCCTTTCTTATTTTTTGCAATATCATTGAAAAAAAAATACTGTGCCATGTTTCTAATATGTACTTATCAGTTAATAAAAAGCAAAATTAGGAATGTTTTTGGTACAAATAAAAGGCTTTTCTGTCAGTAAGACATCTTTCTTGATAAAATGTCTCCGAGCTACTTGTAAATGTGATCCTTGGACTTTAAGATGAACCATAACATACTATTTATGGAATTGTAAAAATCTAATGTAAAAGTCTTGGATATGTTCCCTATGATTCTAAGGTCTAAGTAAACTTAAAAGTCAAGGTTATATTTAGTCACAGTCAAAGCCCTAAGCTACTAACTGAATGTGACTAAAATGATATTTTGAGCTAAAGCAGGATAGGTATCACCTGTCAGTTTTGCATAAGTAAATTTTAACCTTTACTTCAAACGCAAGTGTTCTAAATACATTTATAATAAAACAGATTGTGTTACTGCTGTATATAAATTTGATGGGGATAGTACACAAGGTGACTTAGCCAGTCATAAAACACTTTATCTCTGTCTAGTCATTATCCGTGAAATTATGTAAGTATTTTATAACCTTCCATATATCAACTATTTGCAGTCATTAAACGTATTTTTTCCATGATATCATGTTTCGAAGTCATGGGATAATGAACACTCACCTGATTTAGGTTTGTTGTGTGAAAATATCATCCAGATAGACATTCACAAAGGGAAGTAACTTGTCAGGGAAATTATCCAAGGGAGACAAATCTTAGAAATGGAACTTGCTTTGAGTAGAGGACAAGTTTTTTACTGGCCTGTCTAAAAACAATATTGTTTTTGTTTTTCTATTATTTTGGTCACAGAGGTTAACATTTGAAAGAAAAAAGAATCGCATATACCTTAGAATTTTCTATAAAAAACAGATTAGTCTATATACATGAACTGTTCACACAGCTATCTAGTCTGAGTGGTTACTTTGTTTGCTTTACAGTCCAGAAGACCAGGGTTTGATCCCCAGTTAGGTTACATGATGTCTATCATCTGACAAAGCACATAAAGTGGCATATGCCACTGTCTGTCAGTACCAGAAATGAGAGCTGAAGTCAGTGAATCTGATCAGGGGTAAATGTCTCGATAGCAATAAATGGAAGTTGTGAAAACTTGCTTTTACAATCAAGGGTAGACATCTTGAGTGCCAATAATAGTTGTGATAGATTGTGCTTTTTCCCAAAGTGAGAGTCAGTCAGTACACTGCAAAATTTCTCAAATGGAATTAATTGATGGACGATTGACAGATTAGGCAGTTACCAGTGATTTATCAAATGAGTGCTCACTTAAATTGTAGGGACTTAATGTGAAAAGTGCAGATCATGATCAGACTGCATGGATGTTCACGCTGGTCATGATCTACACTGATCACAAAAGCAGAATCACTAGTGATTGACAGGGTAAGTGTTAAGATATGTGACTTCAATCATTTAGATGTAGGGTTTCACAAAGCTGGGCTCACTTTATGTATTGACAATGATACAGTGCACCAAGAGCAGTGAAAAGATTTTCAGAAGAGATAAATTCCTTTTTCAGGACATCATTTTTGTTAAATGTTTCGTTAAAATTACAACTGGAGTACTATATTTTGGTTGTTACAATAGGAAATAATGAAATCTGATGATATCACATATTGATTTATTGATGTAAGGTAATTATTTGAAATCTAAATTGAAATAACCAGTGCAGGCGGAAAGCGTTTAATTCAACTAATTGACTAGTTTTTAGTGTCAGAAGGATAGGTATGGGAAAGTTATTTTAATTACCTTTGATAAACAGGGACCATTTACAGGTATATTCGATTTAAAAAGAACCTACAAAATCAAGGAGTTTTCTGGTAATATTTACTTACTTCAGAAAAAGTTGTGCAATTGTTGAAAAGCTATGCAATTTTCCCTGTAGTATATAGTGTTTTGTTTTACTCAGCCACTCCCCCTCATAGTACCCAAAAATACACTGCAAACAGAGATAGTTAGTTATATGTTAAAAACAGACATTATAAATATCAAATAAAAAAATACATAAACAAGTAAAAAAAATATATAAATGGAGAAACTGAAAAAAGTATTACAATCCATGTAAATGAGCAGTGTTTTACTGCAGTCAGTAAGTTCTTAGATTTATTTTAGCAATTATTTTATTTCATTCAAGAAAATTTAATTCTTGTCTTGTAACAGCAGGGTTCTTACTTATAGAGCTTTGATTTAATCGTCAGCAAATAATATAATCGTCAGCAAATTGTCAGCAAATAATTTAATCGTCTGCTAATTAGTGAGGTTTATATTTTGATTTCTGTGATGTTTCAAGTGTTACCATAACCACCATCACTAAAAAAAAAAAATTACAAAAGAAAGTTTTTGTTTATATGAAAATTAACGTTCAGCGGATTGCCGTGAAGTTTTAGTTGAAAGAGATGTGTTTCAAGGGATTCTTTCACTGTGGCCTTCTTATAATTTTCAGTATTACAACATTCTATTAAAATCTTGAGTTAAAATTTTGTTACTGATAAGAAATTAATGAATGTTCAATTTTTACATTTGATTTCCCTGTTCCTGCCCGAGTTCACTCGGTTTGAGCGACTTAAACGGTAGATAATGTCACGATTCACAGAAACTATTTTGGCAAGTATCTTGGACATAAAACACATGATTATATCTGGAATGCTATTTCAATAGTATATACAGTTTGATTTTCTGATCGCTCAATGTTTTATTTTTATTTGTAAAGAAATGCAAATAAATCGAGATGAATCACGTCATTTGCTTGCATCATGCTTGAATTTTTTTTCTACATACAAGTCGTCGCCTTATGTTTGTACGTACCTTGTTCAACTAAAAGTGGAAGCATATGTTCAAACATTTCAGTTACTGGTCTAAATCAAGATTTTATGTTCTTGCCAAGTGTTGACAAGACCTTTTCAATGTATGAAAAGTATGTTGTAATGAAATTTAGATTGATAATAGAAACATTGTATCTTGTCTACATCTTGTAGTACAGCTATTTACTCCGAGCATTCAGCTGTAAGTATGTATTTCATATAAGTTTAGACTTTATGGCATTGAACCTCCACTTTTAAGGATAAATTGTTTACACCAGAGATATCTGAGCTGTTGTCAACAGTATGATTACTGACCCGTTCTTTGTTTGCTACCCATTACTAACAAAATGTTCGGCCCAAGTGTGGTTTGAACCCACCTCTGCCGTCCAAGATTATTTATTTATAATACACCTTGATTGTAAGGGGTTTGACATTGAAAATCCCTAAGTCATGATAGTCATTTTCCCCATACCACAAACATTATTCATAATGACTGAATGGATGCCAAATTTGGATATCATATCAGGCAGCGCTAGGACCTATTTATCGGTCGCAGCCCATTACCTTTCTTCATTATCGGGCAGTTGTCTACGTTCTTTGTCACATGGGAAATTAATGTTTGATGATTTCTTTTAAATGGTAATGTTGTGGTTGTGACAGAAAGCTATTTGTATATCTGTAGGTAAGTGTGTTTTACCTGTAGACGTGAATGACTCAACTTTGGTTTATGGAGATAGACCTATGGTGCTCCGGAGATATTTAAAAGTGAATTTTAAATGTATAGGGCATGTCACACGGTTATGTCTAGGTTATGTCTATCGTCTAAGTCATACTACAACTGTTTGCTTTGGTTTCGATACACTGGGTCCTAATATTGCAGAAATTGTGAGTTTGGTTGTAAATTAATGGTCAGATTGGGTTGAGGCGCATTATCTTGACAGAAGTCGCACAAGTTCAGTTTTGTATTTGTGCACTGTTTGTAGACATTGCCATTTACTGACTACAGTAGTGTTAAAAATATTAAAGCATGAGTCATGATCTAGTATCCCAAAATGGGTCATGAGCTTTGTACCCCATCATGGGTGATGTGTATCATTCAGTGATGATGCATCATCATTGTCACTGCTGATAATCATGATCATAATCCTCCTCCTCATCATCTTCATTGTCCTGATCTTTGTCATCAGCATCACCATCTTAATCATCATCATATTTCAATATTGTTTCAAATTGATATACAACAAACTATCCAGTCATGCAGCTGGCTTCAAGATAATACTAAGCTGCATTATGTACATGCTAGCATTGCCATATACATGTACATTGTATGTACAAGAACTATTTCAACAGAGAACTGTTCTTCAGTGTCTAAAGGTGTGTTGGTGTCATGAAACGGGACAGAAGAAATGATAATAGCCAGCTTTAAACTTCAGAACTCAATGCAGTTTTCTACAGAAGCCAGGCTAGGTTGTACCTGGAAGAGTAATGTTGCTAATGACTTTGGCATTGGAGACTTTGTCAGTGCCTTGGTAGAAGTAACACTAGCAGCTTTTGTAGAAAAGACAACAGTAAATTACATCATGCCATTATTGCTGTTAAAGTTTCTTTTCAAATTTCATAAAATTAAGTGGTAGTGATAAGAGGTTTGAAAAATGCTGTGATAAAGTAAATGAAATATCATAAAGAAATCTGGAGATTTTGAACTGGCGTATAGCTAGTATACTTAAGTCAAAGATAAACACAACTTGTCCTGAAGTGTCCTTGTTCATTTTATATAGAGTGAAATCTCACCGCAGTCTTTTCTTGAGTCATCTATGTAAACCAACGGGAGATCTAACTTGTCATCTGGACAAATACTTGACCACCTGGACATATTTGGGTCGTCACAGTTAGAGGATCAGATGACCAGTTTCGGCGGGTATTAACCTTGGGTGTGATTTGATATGTTTAAGTTGTGAAAAACTTTAAACACAGCGAAGTCATTAAAAGGACGTGGAGTTAAAAAGATGCATAATGATTCTTCACGGTTTAATTAGCCGTAAAACGATTTGACGGACAGCTACGGACAGAGACGCTTCAGAGCTGAATGGATGTCTTTGTCGGTGTGAAGAAAGAAGCTGAAGTGTATTTTTATGTTTGTGTTATTTTTGCTTTGTAAAAAAAGGATGTTAAAATTTCTTTACATTGTGGATACTTTATTATAGTGTTGATGGAAAACGTGAAATTGTAATTGATTACATTTTGATTGAAAGTAAACAGAAAATATAATTAATTACTCTAGTTACTTTCTCTGGGAGTTTATGACCTAAAAGAGGATTAGAACATATTGGGAGGATTTTAAGTGGAATACGCAGAGAACGGAAGCATATAAATTGGATTATGTATGATTAAATAATCTACATGAAGGACAGAACAACATTTTCATTCTTTAAAGGAAAGAAAGGTAATATTTGCTTTATCTAACAGGCTTGAATAGAGATAGATAGAGAAGTTATGAAAGACGGGTATAAGTAAGACGTATTTGGTTTGGTTCAAAATTGAGAATGGAAATTGGCCTTGAGAGATATTTTCTTCGCAGAGCGAGATTGGTTTTGTGTGAATTCTCACTGCTTGTTGTGATCATCCTTGTTCATCCTCGTCAATTGAAAAATGTGCCTTAATGAAGTCACTGGGTTTAGTTCAATATATTATGCAGTTTGTGCAAAATTTACTGGAAAGCCAGATATATTTTCTATTTAATTGGGAAAAATAATATTGATTGGCAGGGTATAACTGCGTACATATTGTACACAGGTACATTTTAGTGAATACAGAGTTTTTGTTTCTTTAATTGCTCCAGAAAGACAATGTTGTATCGTAAAATGTTTTATATTTAGTGTGTATTTGCTGAGTCAACTAACTCGCACATTCTGTTTGATATTTACTGGCCTCTAAGGTTTTCCTTTTGCATCAGTTGCTAGCATTGTCAAAGTAGGTTTTCCTTTTGCATTATTTACTAGTGTTGTCAAAGTAAGTTGCTATCATATGCTAGGGTTGCCAAAATATACTTCCTCTAGCATCAGTTGCCGAGTGTGGTCAGAGAAGCTTGTACCTGTGCATCAGATGCTAGTGTTGTCAAAGTAGGTTTTCCCTGATGCATCAGTCACTAGTGTTGTCAATGGTTTTCCTCTTGCATCAGATGCTAGTGTTGTCAAAGTATAGTTTCCTGATGCATCAGATGCTAGTGTTGTCAATGGTTTTCCTCTTGCATCAGTTGAAAGTGTTGTCAAAGAAAGGTTTCCTGATGCATCAGTTGCTATTGTTGTAAAAGTATAGTTTCCTGGTGCATCAGTTGATAGTATTGTCAAAGTAAGGTTTCCTTTTGCATCAGTTGATAGTGTTGTCAAAGTAAGGTTTCCTGATGCATCAGTTGATAGTGTTGTCAAAGGTTTTCCTCTTGCATCAGTTGATAGTGTTGTCAAAGTAAGGTTTCCTGATGCATCAGTTGATAGTGTTGTCAAAGTAAGGTTTCCTGATGCATCAGATGCTAGTGTTGTCAAAGGTTTTACTCTTGCATCAGTTGCTTGTGTTGTCAAAGTAAAGTTTCCTGATGCATCAGTTGATAGTGTTGTCAAAGTAAGGTTTCCTTATGCATCAGTTGATAGTGTTGTCAAAGTAAGGTTTCCTGATGCATCAGTTGATAGTGTTGTCAAAGGTTTTCATCTTGCATCAGTTGATAGTGTTGTCAAAGTCAGGTTTCCTGTACATCAGCTGCTAGTGTTTTCAAAGGTTTTCATCTTGCATCAGTTGATAGTGTTGTCAAAGTAAGGTTTCCTGATGCATGACTTGTTAATGTTGGCAAAGTAAGAATTCCTTTTGCATCAGTTGCTTGTGTTGTCAAAGGTTTAATTACCTCTTGCATCGGTTGCTAATGTTGTCAAAGGTTTTCCTGATGCATTAGTTGTTTGTTTTGTTAAAGTAAGGTTTCCTCTTGCATCAGTTGCTAATGTTGTCAAAGTAAGGTTTCCTCTTGCATCAGTTGCTTGTGTTGTCAAATGTTTTCCTGATGCATCAGTTGCTAATGTTGTCAAAGAAAGGTTTCATCTTGCATCAGTTGCTTGTGTTGTCAAAGGTTTTCCTGATGCATCAGTTGATAGTGTTGTCAAAGTAAGGTTTCCTGATGCATCACTTGTTAATGTTGTCAAAGTAAGGTTTCCTTTTGCATCAGTTGCTTGTGTTGTCAAAGTAAGGTTTCCTAATGCGTCAGTTGCTATTGTTGTAAAAGTTTAGTTTCCTGATCCATCAGTTGCTAGTGTTGTAAAAGTATAGTTTCCTGATGCATCAGTTGTTAATGTTGTCAAAGTAAGGTTTCCTAATGCGTCAGTTGCTATTGTTGTAAAAGTATAGTTTCCTGATGCATCAGCTGCTTGTGTTGTCAAAGTAAGGTTTCCTAATGCGTCAGTTGCTATTGTTGTCAAAGTAAGATTTCCTAATGCGTCAGTTGCTATTGTTGTAAAACTATAATTTCCTGGTGCATCAGTTGCTAGTGTTGTAAAAGTAAGGTTTCCTGATGCATCAGTTGCTTGTGTTGTAAAAGTATAGTTTCCTGATGCATCAGTTGCTTGTGTTGTCAAAGTAAGGTTTCCTAATGCGTCAGTTGCTAATGTTGTCAAGGTAAGGTTTCATGCTGCATCAGTTGCTTGTGTTGTAAAAGTATAGTTTCCTGGTGCATCAGTTGCTTGTGTTGTCAAAGTAAGGTTTCCTAATGCGTCAGTTGCTTGTGTTGTAAAAGTATAGTTTCCTGATGCATCAGTTGCTAGTGTTGTAAAAGTATAGTTTCCTGATGCATCAGTTGCTTGTGTTGTAAAAGTAAAGTTTCCTGATGCATCAGTTGCTAGTGTTGTAAAAGTACAGTTTCCTGATGCATCAGTTGCTTGTGTTGTAAAAGTATAATTTCCTGATGCATCCGTTGCTAGTGTTGTAAAAGGTTTTCCTCTTGCATCAGTTGCTAATGTTGTCAAAGAAAGGTTTCATGATGCGTCAGTTGCTATTGTTGTAAAAGTATAATTTCCTGATGCATCAGTTGCTTGTGTTGTAAAAGTATAGTTTCCTGATGCATCAGTTGCCAGTGTTGTAAAAGTACAGTTTCCTGATGCATCAGTTGCTTGTGTTGTAAAAGTATAGTTTCCTGATGCATCAGTTGCTTGTGTTGTAAAAGTATAATTTCCTGATGCATCAGTTGCTTGTGTTGTAAAAGTAAGGTTTCATGATGCATCAGTTGCTAGTGTTGTAAAAGTACAGTTTCCTGATGCATCAGTTGCTTGTGTTGTAAAAGTATAGTTTCCTGATGCATCAGTTGCTAGTGTTATCAAAGGTTTTCCTCTTGCATCAGTTGCTAATGTTGTCAAAGTAAGGTTTCCTAATGCGTCAGTTGCTATTGTTGTAAAAGTATAATTTCCTGATGCATCAGTTGCTAGTGTTGTAAAAGTATAGTTTCCTGATGAATCAGTTGCTAGTGTTGTAAAAGTATAGTTTCCTGATGCATCAGTTGCTAGTGTTGTAAAAGGTTTTCCTCTTGCATCAGTTGCTAATGATGTCAAAGAAAGGTTTCATGATGCGTCAGTTGCTATTGTTGTAAAAGTATAATTTCCTGATGCATCAGTTGCTTGTGTTGTAAAAGTATAGTTTCCTGATGCATCAGTTGCTAGTGTTGTAAAAGTACAGTTTCCTGATGCATCAGTTGCTTGTGTTGTAAAAGTATAGTTTCCTGATGCATCTGTTGCTAGTGTTGTCAAAGGTTTTCCTCTTGCATCAGTTGCTAATGTTGTCAAAGTAAGGTTTCATGATGCATCAGTTGCTAGTGTTGTAAAAGTACAGTTTCCTGATGCATCAGTTGCTTGTGTTGTTAAAGTATAGTTTCCTGATGCATCAGTTGCTTGTGTTGTTAAAGTATAGTTTCCTGATGCATCAGTTGCTAGTGTTGTCAAAGGTTTTCCTCTTGCATCAGTTGCTAATGTTGGCAAAGTAAGGTTTCATGATGCATCAGTTGCTAGTGTTGTCAATGGTTTTCCTTTTGCATCAGTTGCTCATGTTGTCAAAGTAAGGTTTCATGATGTATCAGTTGCTAGTGTTGTAAAAGTACAGTTTCCTGATGCATCAGTTGCTTGTGTTGTCAAAGTAATGTTTGCTGATACACCACTGTTATAGTTCAGATTGACCTTAGCACTTTCATTTAGATGTATATCAGGACTGAAGAAAGTTAAAAGCATGTTTTATATCTGAATTTGTTCTTCACTACATTTATGATATCAAACCTGTGAACAAAGACCACCCATGGAAAATGATGGCTGGTGTTTATAAGTCACAGGTGTTTCTTCTGTAGATAGATAGTGCATTGTTTCTGTCCACTGGTCTTTATCTGCAGGGCATACTTAATTTGTTGAAGGTGGTCTTTTATCATAGATAAACCTTACAGTAAACACAGAAAGCAAGGACTATGCAATAATACACATAAAATGGCAAAGTTAATTATCTTTAATAATGTAAACCAACATTTCAACTGTGACTTACGACTTAATGCACTAAGAATTTAGAGCACATAAATTTTGCTTGAATTCCCAATGTCATACCTTGCTTTCATTATTAATGTTAGCAGTCAGTAAGTTTTTGTGTGACAATTAGCAAGATTGGCAATTAAAATTGCAAATTATGGCCCTAGTGCTCCAGACCGTATACCATATACATGAATGACTGAGTTCTTGTGTAATGTATTTGACAGGAGTTAAAAAAGCATTAATAAAAATTGGCCGAAGCAGTTTTTCTTGAAACCAAGTTGATGAAGGTTTGATTGTCATTTTTGCTACTGAAGACTTAGGAAATCTTTGTGGCTTGACTAGGATGGTTCAAGGTAAAAGACAGAGAGCCACTTGACCGTCATTGCTTCAGGTTCAAGACTTTCTAGTGGTCATTGTAGTTCAAGGTCACAGATAGAGACCTACTTGATCTTCATTGCTTTGGGTTCAAGACAGTTCAACTTCTGGTCACATGCACATTCAGGTTCAAGACTCATAAGGGGTCTAGTTCAGGGTCACTCACAGAGAAAACTTGAAACTTCATTCATGCCTAGAGTTCAAGACTTGCAGGAGGTCATTTTCTTTTATGTGAAGATTGGAATTATTGTTTTGGGATCAGAGGAGAATGGTGGTCTTCCTTCACTATTAAAATGTGATTTAAAGTCACAAGAATAATGGTTGCTTTTGTTTTGAGTTTGAGGCATGTTTCCAAAGTATTTCAGTTATGAACATTCTGGCAGTTTACTTTACTTTTGGTTATAGGACGAACCAGTACTTTAGATGTGTCACGCATGAAAGTGCATACCCATGGGGGTGGAGGTGGCTGTCAAGACAGGTTTAGTGATTAGTCGGTAGCCTTTAAGTCATCACCTTGGTCGACAAGATTAGTAATTTGTTACTGTGGACAAAACCTTTACTGCGAGTTTAGAATTGCATCATTGCACTCTATTTAATGGTATTTCAAAGTGTAGAATAAGCACCCGCCTTTTTCTGTGCAGCAGTTAAGATTTATGATTGCATAAACATCATAAAATATGCAACAACAAATGTTTTTTATTCTTACAGTTGTATTTAGCAACAGAAGATGTTTCAGATATTCCTTTTCCTCTTTTAGCATATCAAGAATGTATGAATGAGTGGTAAGGGGGGGGGGGGGCATCATATTATACTGTCATTCATCATATTTTTTATGCATATCTTATTCATATCAGTTTCCCTCGTACCTAATTCATTCAATTTTACTTCCGACATTACTATTTTTATAACACTTTTTTTACATTTTTGACAAAGATTGATTAAAGGTGTAGGGAAACATTATTCTTGCTCACAGTTGTCATCATAAAAATACATTGCATGCATTCAGTTGTGGAATTCACACTTATCCTTTACTGTCCCTCAGCCTTAAATATTTGGCCCTTTAGTTGTTGTTTGAATGGTCTGAATGTCTGAAAGAAGTGTAATGTCTCAAAGGGAGGACTGGGGTCAAGTCTGAAGGCCTTGCACAAAGGCAATATGCCAAAATGGCCCTTCCGTTACTCTAATTAGATTAGAGTATTAGGTTTACACTGCCCCAACCTGGTTGCTCATTTGAACATGGTCAGATTATTTTAAAGCAGACGTACATCACTATATAAACCGTTATTTTGCAGATTCTGTTGTTTTGTGTCTGTTGGACAATTTAGCAGCTGTAGCAGCAGTAATTTTTTAATGGACATTGTCTCCAGAGAAATTTAGAGGAACAGTATAATCCAGTATAGATCGTGTGTTAAAATGTTATTCTGGGCTATGTATAGTAAATTATACCTACAGCTTAATGGTAAAATGCTTTTACGCCAGCTTGATGGGTGTGATTGTAGGTTTTCTGTGGTAGAAACTCTCTTGTGGATCTTTCAAAAATCAGAGGGCCGTAACTTAATTTAGCTTTAACTTTACTCTACTTTTACAGTACTTCTTAACCGCATTATCATACTGGATTGAAGGAAGATGATTTCTGCCTTCCCAACCAGTATTTGATATACTGCAAGTCTATCATGCAGTCTCATTATGGACTTTAGGCTGTTTGCAGCCCCTTATCCTATTCCATCATGGTTTCATTTATATTGTTATGATAAATAATGAGTTTGTAAATTTTCATTGATCACCCTTGCGAAGAATGGTAATGATAGATTGATGCTGTTGTTGTATGAGACTGTAACTCCCATCTAAACTGTATTTTGGTCATTCTTACATGTGGGCAGTTAAATACCTAAGGGTCGTTCCTAGACTTCAACCAGTACTAGATCCCTTCTGTAAGAAAGTGCCAAATTTCTCACATAAAGAGACACGGTTGGTTACTGATCTGCGCTCAAATTGTAATGATAGCTAGCCCATAATAGAATGCCCAAATTCAAGAGTGACAGCATATTCTTTTATAGTGACTGGGTAGCTGCTTCTGTCTTTGTTAAGTATAAGAAAAGTTGTGGATAAAAACATTTATCTATTCAAAAGTCAATTTGTAAGTAATGGGATGTTTTGGCAGCATCACAAAATCCCTGTCAGATCATCATATGTTAATGAGCAGTTATGACAAGAGTATAATTCACCTGTTGATGCCTTCCAAACATTGCTCCTGTGTGTATAACATCTGATCAAATATTGAAAAGCAACATTGTTCTGGTGTTATTGTTTCAGTATGTATAATTTATACTAAGTAATATTGTTTATTAAAATAGTACCATTTCTCTATTGGGTGATTCAGTTTTGAACTTTGATGGAATAATCTTACATATGAAATCATCTAGTCCAGATACACTAGCAAAATTGTGATTATGGACTTAGTCGAAAAAATGGACTTTCAAAACCACTATTATTGGGGCTCTTCAATTTGGAGTCTTTTTAATTTCACAGTGGAATACGTTTCAGCGGATCAATATTATCTTCTTTAGGGAGTGGCAATAAAAAAGCACTTCATACACGTATCTTTTTCGAGTAATTTCCAATGGATGTAATAATTTCAGATTGAGACATATTACAGTATTTCGTTGGAAGTATATTGGTTTTTAGATGCATGAATACACAATGCAACCAGGGGTGTGATGTTTTACGACAGACATTGTAGGACATTTGGTCTGAAACAAGTTCCTGTTTTGGTGGAAGTGTAACTTTTTTGAAGACTTAAGCTATTATAAGAAGTGCCCAATGGCTCCAGGGGGAACAATAGCATCTTTATTGTCCTTATGGCTGTAGTGTAAGAAATGAATATTTCAGGGAAGTAAGACACTGAGGAGATGTATTGTAGGATCCCACCTATGATGTAAAGGACATTTGCTTGCAGAATTCTGTGGTAGAACATCTTTCCAATATTTTAAAGTTGCGTATTGATTTTTCATTCATAGAAGGGAGGAGCTCTGCGAGAATTTTTTTAACCCCCTCGGCAAAAAGAGAAGTCGTGATGACTCAGAGTTTAACTTCTTGTTGAAGATATTCTCCTCAGATGAAACTATATAAAAACGCAGGAAAACATTGTGCAGAAATGACATATAGGAAAGACGTGAGTAATTGTTCGTAGCATCAGTGGCAGCGAAAAGAAAAAAACGCGACAAAAATATTGGAATTCTTGCAGACTCGCAGACTTGGTGAAATTATATCATTGTTTGCAGGCGGTTTTTACAAAGTTAATTTACTTTTGAACTTCAGCCGTATTTTCAGGAGGACATAAAATTGGACATTTATCTGCTACAGTTGGGCAAATTGATGCAAATGAGCTCTGTTCGCAGTTAGATAATAACTCGATGGAATCATTGTTTCGGAAAACTATAAAAGCTGAACGTTAAAATGGATATTGCAGCATTTGGATGTTGTTCAAGTAATTTAAAACTATTCGCTTGAAAAATCATCCTGTTTTCTATTGTGTGATTCTGCTAAGAGAAAAAAATCCATTTCAAAACCCCTTTTTACATGTAAATTTGGTCTGTACGCTTTTCATTAAGTCAGGTTAGACCTGATTGAAAAGAAGTGAAAATACTGAAATTTCATTGTCAATGTATAACCATTGGTTTAAAACTCAAATTATGAGGAACATACGATTCTGAAAAGCATACATATTTAGGAAATATGGACTCTCAGTAGCAGATCATAAGGATTAATCAAATGTTTTGTAAATAGAGAGATTAAAAGTCACTAAAACATTACCAAATTATCGGTTAATGAAGATGAAAGTGTCCCATGTGTATGGTTTTCAATCAACTGATCATGTTTGATGATAAATTAGATTGTGGTAGATGATTGGTAGAAATTGCAGGAGGTGGAAAAGAGTTGATATCTGTAAGTTGACTGGACTTCAAAATCAATGTTAGTGTTTGCTGGTGATTTAGTTATTATTACCAATATTGACAGAGATCTCTGTGGCTGTCATATCGCATATCACCCTGTCAAAAACACTCCATTTTTACCTGAAGTGGTTGTTTTTAGATTAAATCAGCTGGATAAAAAGTTTCCATTTACAGCTTTTGGATTATTTTGAACTATTGATGAATGGATGTAGCAAAAAGTGAAATATGATGGCTTCCTTCTACAGACATTTTTCAGCTTAGAAGTTGCTTTGAAAATAGATTTTAGTATCGCTTAGTCTGGTAATGCGATAGGAAAACTGTGCTCAACAAGTCATGGGATGTTTTTTATGCTTTGCAGCTAAGGATAGATAATTTGCTAAAGTTGTCTCCCCAGTGATGACAGTGTTGTCTCCCTTGCAATAATTAATCGGCTATTGAACACATTTTGTAACAATTTGATGAATTCCAAAAGAGTTGGAAATTAACGTTTTATTTTAATTATGGTTCTTACTGCAGAGTACTTTCTCATCACATTACTGGATTGAAATATTTATCAAAATTCAATGATTTAATTTAAGAACTTTGAACAGAATTCTTAAATGCTTGGTTTTAGTAGTGCGCTAATCGTTATAAATAATTGCATCATTAAAATTGAAAACTTGACTGAAAATCGTTATTCCAAGATTGTTGTAGGTGTTTTCATTTGAAGAGAAGAGCATTTAATTGAGAAGGATACTGGTGTAAATTCCATTGCAAAGTAGAATCAGGACGTGCCTAATACATTAAAATATTGCCTGTGTATTATTGTGGAAAATTCCTATGTATAATGTGAAAGCATTCAGAAAATTTGATGCACAGGATAAATTTAAATGGTGATTTATTCAAAGAGTCAATAGAATAAGAAAAATGAAGTTTTGTATACCGAATTGTGTGGATGGGAATTTATGTTCCAATGGGGCCACCACACCAGGAAGTCAGCAGACGACCCCTATTGAAATATTCAAAGGTAAGTTTGAGAAGTGGTGTTTTGATCTTGCATGCCATATTTGGATATAATATCAAGCAAAAGTGGTAAGAGGCAGGTCTGACTTTAATTAACATGATGCAAAGACATCTGGAGAGTGACAGACACATAAAGCTTTAATGTCTATAGGATTCAAAGTTTAATAATTGTTGCGTTTATGATGATTTTTAGCAAATATGAAACTTTCCTGATCTGCTTCTATTGCAATAGTTTTTCGTTGACCTCTGAATCATTATTTTGCAGTGCAATTCCTCAGTGTCGCTAAAATTTGTTTTTAGTATCTTTAAACCTTTATTCAGAGTATGCTGCCTTTGAGACCGGTGTAGATCATGATCAGCTATGCAGTCTGATCATGACCAACATTTTACAGCATTCAGTATGTTGTTCAGTCAGTGAATTTTTCATTATGCATCCTTTTGAAAAATAAATGGTAATATACAAACTGAAAGATGAAGAAGTCAGATTTAGAAAGATAGTCTGGTTAAAGCCGTTGCTCAGTAAGAAACTGTCAGTAACAAACCAGTAATAGCTCATCCTCATTAGCAGTTACTGTAACAGCACTGTGAGAAGTCACTTCAAAAAGTCTCCTTATTTCAGTTATCATAATTTTTATCATTGTTATCATCCATTATCATGATCATCATTATTGACATTGTCAATGTTGGCATCATTGTAATTGTCATTGTCATCATCATCGCAGTCACCATCATCCACTCAATCATCATCATAATTATAATTCTCATCATCACTGTTGTCATCTGATGATGACAATTCATCAACATCATCATCCACTTTATCATCATCGTAATTTACAGTTGATTATCAATATGGAAAGTTAAAACAAAACTCTTTTGGCTAATGATAGACAGACTAACAGAAATGCTATAAGCGGTACTTGGCAAAGAAATATGCAAATTCTGCCAGAAATAATGCGAAAGGAGAGTTATTTTATGGGCTACCGGTTTGTCCAGTGTACAGACTATGATAAATCATCATTGCTGGTAATAGGTTATTTCTAGTGGCAACTTGATATTGATTTGGGAGAAAATTGTCTTGGACAAGACTCAAATGATTGTCCTTTGTGACACTGGCTGCCAGGCATGGAAATAATCTAAATGTGCATGCAACAGTATTGAGTAATATGAATAATGTTTTTAAAATGGAGAAAAGTACTGAGTTTGCAAACAGTTGAGCATGCATAAATCAGTCACCTGGATAAAGCAGCCAGTGTTGATGGATCTGTTGAAATGCACCTGTATTTAAAAGCCACCTGCATTAAGTGGCCAGATTCCTTGGATGGCTCTAAGTGAACACTGGGAGTTTTTCATGCTGTACAGTTTTGGTATTGGTATTCATGTAGACTTTGATGTGGAGGAACAAAGCTTAAGATGCATTACTGCTGTCTATTTATGGTATTAATTACAAACTTCCTCAAAGTGGATCCTGGGGATGTATTTATCTTTCTACAGTATTGTGTAAAACATCGATTTATATTCATATTGTGAAATCTGTAACCATTTTCCTCATTTTTATGATAAATCGAGAATACTTGGGTTTCCAAACCCATGATGACTAAACTGCTACCTTATTTCTTTTTTGCTGATTGTAATATTACTTTGGACAAATCATGAGGAAATGAGACATATTGTACACCAACCTGATTTTGAATTTTACAGCTGGTAATCAAATTTGATCCACTGTTGACTTAAGTTGCTAATTAAATGCCTGGGTGATACCAAGCAGTTGTTTAATATTTAATTAGTCAACATTAGTAAAAATATCATGTGACGATCCTACGAAAAAAAGACAGTATGCAAACAAATTTCTCTATTTTTTGGCAGTACTTAAGGAATCAGCTGCACTGTGTTCACAAAGGTCGCCTGCAGAAATTAGCCTTGTCAACAGGGAAGCCCATCACGAAGGAAAAGAAGCAGTTTTCACTTATTAAAAGTCTCAACATCTTAAATTGAGAGACAGTTGCATCATGTTTAGTTGACATTTAGCGTGCACGCGGGCAAGTGAATCATCGCTGAGCATTAGTCAATTATTTTGAATACGGTATCTTGCCTGTAGAGATGTCAGATCATATAAAAGCAATGATAAATGAGGTCTGTAGACTACCGCCTTAAACAAAGTCTTAAAATCAATACAGACAATACAAAAATGAGGGGAAAATATCAAAATATTTGTTCTTTTAGTTTAATTACTGGGACCTATACTTTTTAATACCCAGTCACTTAAAGTGTGATTGTTTTGGCTGTATGTTTGAAAGAAGGAGTGTGCTGTCATGTCAAGAGCTAGAGCTCAAAAAAAAAGAGTAGAATAGAGTTCCCAGTGGACTAGATGATGTCCTATGTTATCAATATGTTGAATAATGGGCTTAATTATGAGCCAAGGGTAATAGAGATTGATGTCTAATTAGCCATAATTGATTTGACTGGTAATTCGCCTTAACAGGACAGCTTGTTCCCCCCAATAATCAGACCTTATTTGGATATTTTCTGTTTAGTGTATGAATGGAAGGGAAAAATGGTATACAGTAGCAGGTCAGGCGTTTGTTTGGTTTACATAAATAGTAATGAGACATGACTCCATCTAAGTCAAAAACAAGGTATTGTGAATTCATGGACTTAATTAAGCCCTTATGCTAGTAATAACATTTCACCCTGATCTGAATTAATTGTTTGCAAGTTTACATAAAAGACCAAAAAGTAAGTTTGAGGCCACTAAGTGATACATTGTATTGCTGTTCCCCAGGAGATTTGATGGTGGTTGAGAAGTTTGGGAATGGACGTGGAAAAAAGCCGTTTGCTTTAACCAGGCGTTACAATACTGAGGCCAAGTTTGTTCTGTTGAAGTTCAATGTAATCATTTCCATACTTAAATTGTGGGCATCATTGAGCGGTTAATATTGGTTGCTGACCTGAAATCACTAAAAATGTCGTTGATTGTGGGTCATGGGTTTGAGCCCCGGCTTTGACTACTGAACTGACTCTGTATGTGAGAAAGTTAGCAGTTTATATACAGGGACAATTGTTTGATAAACTACGTACCTTTACATTGTAAATGAAGGTTTTAAACCCATAGCTTTTCTGAGAATTCTATCACAATAGCCAGGTAAATTATAGATAGGCTAAACATAGATACATAGCTATGCTTACTTAGCCTTTAGTCATTGAGTTTCAATGTCAACTTTATATGCAAGTCATGACTGACCCAAAAATTCACCATATTTGGTTAGTATGGTGTTTTATTTAAGTACAAATTTAAATAATATGAAAAGATTATTGCTATTCTCTTGAAAATAGGTCATATAAGTTGTTACAAAGTAGATTAAATTTAGTGACTCTAAGAATGATCAATTTTGTTTAACTTGTGTTTTGCTTAGATGCTAAATGTAAATGTCCGTATATAGGAAATAAACAAAATCCAGTTGCAGTCTGCAATGTTATCAGGATTTACGCAGTGACATGATGAGTGGACATGATGCAGTGTTGTTACATGCGGAATTGCACAAATGTATTGGCGAAGAAATGATGCAATGTATCAGATAAACGTGACGAAGTGTACGCTTTGAACTTTATGATAAAAAAATCTCATTAAGGTAAACGGGATTACAGTTAAAGTTTGATTAGTAAGGACTTCAAATGTCATGTTTTTCATTGCTCCAGAGACTATAACTGTATTAAAAAGTGTTGTTTATTGATTCAAGCTATTGTAAGTGTCTTTGAATTTGCAAGTTTTTTATTTTGTCATATTTGTAAAAAAAGAAACACCCAAGATCTTCAATTTATGGGACTGAGCTTGTTGCAACTTAGAAACATGATGATTCGTCTATAATTACTTGTGTCAAATTTAAAAGTATTAAACGGTTGATACTTTATACATAAACTGATAGACTTTGTGAGGAAACTTTGGTTACTAAGTATCAAAGAACTATAACTCAAACTTACTCTGTTTTTGATTTAAGGAACTTTTGCTTGTCCAGTATGTTACAAATCTAAACTACACGAATTACTTGACATTTAACACAGCCATAATGAGAGGATATAGAATCTTCTTGGGCATATAGTAATTGCACCATCTGTCTGTGAGTAACTTTGAGTTGAAATGTTTTGGAATCTTGTATATTACACACACACATTTGTGTTGGAACTGTAACTCTGTCATGAATTGAAGGATTTACTCAGCACAAACGTTCAGCACATGGAGATGACTTGTTGCGCAAATATTGCCTCCACTTAGAGGTCAATGGTCATGGAAATCTATAGATCTATAGATAAGCACATATTTATATCTGCACTGTAACTCATGCACAAGTTACGTATCCAAACCTTGAAGGTCAATGTGTAAGACACCACATTGGGGACATTCCTCAATTACAAGATTAGTGACAGCTGCTCTTGTTTTAATTAATTCCTTTTATCTTGTAAAATTAGGCTTTTTAGAACATAAATCAAAAGTGAGGCATCAACTACATGTTTACACAGTAAAAGAGAACATTCAGACGAAGTGCAGTGTACATGAACTATAAGTCTGCTTTGCCCATTCATGAATTATCTCCCTTTATCATGTGAAATTTAAAGCTTCTAAGCAACATAGTTCAAGAACTATTGTGTAGATTTACTTGATATAGCACATAAAAGAGGATATGGAAAGGTAAATAATTTATCACGTGTTTATTAAAAATGTAAAAATGTGAAAGTGTTCAGCTGAAGGAAGCAACCATCTTCCTCTAAGGCAGCCAGCAATACTGTCCTTTCCTAAACAGCCAGTTTTTGAATTATAAATGCACATGTATTGAGCAATCACTTTTTTAGTTTGGATGATTGTCCGTCATCTGTCTGCTAAAAATAGGAAAAACTTTAGAAATCTTCTTCTGAAACCACAAGGCCTAGAGCTTAGGTATTTACCATGTAGCATTGTCTAGTGGACCTCTACCAAGATTGCTCAAATTATGACCCCCGGGTCAAAATTGGTTTTTCATAGGTTTATATAGGAAAAACTTTGAAAATCTTCTTCGCTGAAACCACAAGGCATAGAGCTTAGATATTTGGCATGTAGCATTGTCTAGTGGACCTCTACCAAGTTTGTTCAAATTATGACCCCCGGATCAAAATTGACCCCGCCCGGGTGGGTCACTTGGTTTTACAAAGGCTATGTAGGAAAAACTTTTAAAATCTTGTTCTCTGAAACCACAAGGCCTAGAGCTAAGATATTTGGCATGTAGCATTGTCTAGTGATCAAGAATGTTCAAATTATGACCCCTGGGTCAGACTGACTCAGCCCGCGTGGGGTGGGGGAGGGTTCTTGATTTTACATAGGAAAAACTTTAAAAGTCTTCTTCTTTGAAAGCACAAGGCCTAGAACTTAGATATTTAGCGATTGTAGCAATGTTTTGTCGACCTTTACCAAGATTGTTCAAATCATGACCCCCCCGGTGAAAATTAACCCTTCCCGGAATGCGGGGGGGGGGGGGTGTCACTTCACTTGATTTTGCATAGGCTTATGTAGGGAAAACTTAAAAATAGTACAAGGCTCACAGGCAGAGCTTAGATAATTAGAATGTTACTAAGCATTGTGCAGTGGACCTCTATGAATTATGTTAAAATTAATGTATTATTGGCAATTGATATACAAGTGAGCGATATAGGGCTATCTTGGCACTTTTGTTTAAATGGCCCCTAATGTTGTAACATTGTTTGTGCCAGCTTACATAGGTGTTACTGTATCAAAAATTAAGATTTTGTGATCCTGTTACCTTAGAAACAGAGCTCTGTCATACAAAAGCAATGTAAATATAGCCTATCAGCCGTACATGTATATGGATCTTGAAGATCAGCTTGCACATTAAATTTGTGCAGTCTTGATCTAGATCAGTGCTGTTCACTTATCCATCACACACAACCCCAGCACTATCATAGCACTTACTGATGAAAACGGTTTACTGCCATGATAACAGTCTAAGTACTCTTCTTTTTTAGATCGTAAAACTATTACAGGGTGGATTTTGGATTTTGCACAGCTCTAAGTTATAAAATCGACCAGAATAAGTTTATAGGCTCTTAACCATCATTCAATCAAATTTACAAACACATGATCCTGGATGCAGTCCAGAAGTCTAAATGTAACTTTTTCATAATATTTATTGATACATTAAATTAATGGAATGAAAACACAAGCAGAGGAAAGCTTTCCAAAGAAAATTACAGGTTGTCTGACAGCATGTTATATATTCCTGCAAGAATTTCATCATTTAAATGGATTAAGAAACCTTCAAGAGTTTGCAGCATCTAATCTGAGAGTTTGATATTCGGTTTTACAAAAACAAATGTAATTGCATTATCAGTGGAACCTGCTCTCAAAATTTCATCCTGGGATTTTTGTTAGGGAAGTTTGTTATGATTCTTTCCCCCACCAATCCCTGGAGTTCCCTTCGGCCAATGCACAAAAGGGATGAACAAATTATTTGAAAGACTTGAAATATAAATAAGTACAAAAATGAAGATCCTAGGCTTATATATATATAAGTTTGTGTAAGTGGAAAATGAATTGACTGCTAGAGACTTAATTTACAATACAGGACAATCCTAAAGAAACTTGATGTTTCCGTTTACGTCCGTTGTTTCCATTTAAGATGTTACTATACATAAAACATGTCCTTGCTAGTTATTTCAGATTTATTTTGTTTGGATATTTGTTCAGATTTTATTTTTCTAAAAAAAGCCAGAGCAGATTGATATTGTTTTGTTTTCATTTACATAGATGCCATTTATACAGCAGATTTCCAAAAACTGTGACGTAATTTTGGAGTTTTTGTCCTGGGTTTCTTTAATTATCAGACAGGAATTTGTAAATATTCACGTTGAGAAGAAGATAAAAGTTTTGTTCAATAAGCTCAGTGTATTGTGGAAGAAAGAATAAATGAACAAACGTACACAGCTTAACCAGTGTTAGTTGTGGTCACCTCTGTTGAGTACCGACGTACCTTAAGCAACCTGGGTTACTGATGTGTCCCAATTAGTCATCCTCATAGTTAAAACATTAATATTAAGATATTCAAAATTACCTACTTAAGTGGTTACTAAACTGATGTTAATCTTTTGGTATGCTGATTTGCTGGTTTGATTGTGTTACTGAATGTGATTTAGATATATGAATTAGCATTTTGTTTGTTTTTGCCTATAATGAAACAGTAGTCAGTTCTTACATTTAATAAAGCAAGTCCCTGTAGGCAGCTGGGGAATATCTGTAAATGTTCTGTCTTATATGTAAAATGCAATTTGCAAACATTCCATATTATTGTCTGTGATTCATTGCATTTATTTTGTTAGAGTGAAACTTAACAAATCTATATTATTCATTCACACTTTTGTTTGGTATAATAAGATTATAATTTGTGTAAGACCTTTAAATCTCCCCACCAGGGCAAGATAATCATATATTTTTAATTAAAACATAAAGCAGAGTTATGTTATAAAAGGCTCTGACATCTTATATTTTGGGGCTGCAAAGGGAGATCATTTTGTAAGAAATAAGGGAGCTGGATGAAAAGTGAAAGAGACTGAATGCCAATGCCTCTTAACATGACAAGCTCTAGAATTTTAAAGTAATTGTGAGGCACTACATTAATGATCCGTGGACTGTAACTACAAGACTTGACTTAGTGAGTACTACAAAAACACCCAGTTCTTATACTCAGAGATTAATAGGTAACTTTATTATTTATTTCAGAAGCCAGTTTTTGTGTGCAAGCCAAAGCTGTGAGAGACCATTGCAATATATATGACCCCAACTCCCTTACCTTCAAAGATGGAGATCTCATTAAGGTAGGTTTTTCTAGCTATCACTAGGGTAACTGAGGTATGAGAGCAGTCAGACAGACATTTGTTACGTTTTACAGAAATACAAGTTTATTGACATAAAAACACCATTTTGTCACCTTTTTCATAATTATGCCAAGTCAATGTTAAAAACTGTTAAGTTTCAACATTTTCCTGCACAAAAACATCCTTTTTGTCTTACAATTCTAGTTGATTATTGCCATGGTAACTGCAATTTAAAACTGTATTTTTTTCTCTCTTATTTTGGTGATGCTAATTGAAAAGCATATCTCTGCAATATGAGTAGCAATATAAACAAATTGAGGTCAACTTATATAGGGTTTATGTGATGTCATTATTGATACAACACATTGATTCAAGAAAGCTAAGGAATTTTCAGAAATTGATCATTTATTATAGATATGCTAAGAAAAAAATTATTCCTTGTACCTGTGAGGTTGCTTGTATTATCTAGAATAGCTGTAATTGAAAAGCAGACTCTGTCTTAGATTAACTTTTAGATATATACATGTTAATGTCTCTGTAGTGTCTCTAGTTCATAAAACAAAGGTGCATACAGTACACGCAAGGTGTTTTTTCCAATTGTCACCCATCACCGCGATCTCCAATCATCGTGACCACGCAAATTTGGTCACCCAAATGCCCCCCTGAGTCACCCGTCACCGCGAATTAGCGTGACCCCTCGGTACACGCATCTGCAATGCGGTGACTGGTCACGGTGTTTCGCGGTGTCCACATTTGGGTCGAGACTTGAATATTTGTTATGTTTTTTTACTGATTAACTTTAAATTGTCAATAAAAAATAGAAAAATAATTGCAATTTGATGTTTTTCAAACTTTCCGGGCCCATCGTTTTAATTACGATGCCAATTTAGCAACAAACTAACATACTTTAGGATCAAGTAAAAACAACCCCGGCAACACAATAAATCTAAAAAACACAAACTTACTTTAACTATTCCAAACTTATGATCTAATAATCCAAAATATCAATCTATTGTCAATGTCTCAAACTTTTTCTTTTTAATACCACGTGCGGGGTCACTAAGATCAAAGAAACCGGCCATCGCGGCGGCATTCTTTGATCTCATAACACCTGCTGCTTTACGTTTGATATAGAAAACACTTTGCAGTAAAAATAACTTTATTTGGCAAAATGAAAAAAAAATAACTGGGAAAGCATGGACGTTGGCAGAAACTGAAAAATTAGAGGCAAACGTAAATGACAAAATAAAAAGTCATGCTGCGAACAGGAACGTAGAATATACAACACCCAAAAAAAAAAAAAAAAATTTATTCTAACATTTGGCAAAAAAAATTTGTTTTTTCAATTTCGTCATTAATAATGTGCATTTCCGTAATATTCTGGTTGTTTGTGTTATCCCGTACAAAATAATAAAATTAAATATAAAAGAAAGCATAATACGCAACAAAGAGAGGTCTCACAACTGAACCTTGCGGTACACCAAATATAGCAGACGGCAATTGTGTTTCGGGTACACAACATTCGGAACTTTTTGATATAAATCTAGATCATTTTTTTGCATTTGAGAAAATCGAACATTGGACAATATAATTATTACAATAATTTAAATATTTACGCACTTTCGATGCATATTGTCTGTCGACTTTCGTAAGACAAATATACTCAATATCTCCGCAGACAAATATGCGTATTCACTCAACATTGACAGTTATCTTTCAGAAGTAATTGTGTCAAATAGCTTGGGTTTGCAAACAATTTTTTGAGTTAAATATGTCATCCTTTATTACAGGCGATATTTTTCACACCCACCGTGATTGACAAAAGGCAAGTTGGGATTAAAAAGATTGACCAATTACGGCACATTGTTTACGTGAATTATTATTTTAAATCTACATAAACGTGATAAATATAAGTTCAGGAAGGAAAGAAAACGTTTTGAAACAATTATACATATATCTAAAAATGATGATTTTTTATGCAGTAAAACTTAGCGGCAGATTTGAACAGAAATACCGCGTGGCGATGCGCTAATAATAGAGACCGTAGATGAAAAATAAAAAGTATTTACAGAAATTGATGTATTCTACATTTTGTATACCAATAAATATAATAAAATAATTGTAAAATACTTTATTTCAGTCGAGGGGCCCGGGCCGGCCGCCGTGAGTCACCGCGGGGGGGGGGGGGGGGGGGGGGAACACAGGGACCGAATATCTCAGCGCGATCAACAAAAAAAAATATATTATATAAATTAATGGGGGGTGTTTTTTTTTTTTTTAAAAAATTTTTTTTGGTGTCCTCGTCACCGTGACTGGTCACCTAGAATGAATTTCTGTCGCGGTGACTGGGTGACATTTGGAAAAAACACCTTGCGTGTACTGTATTATCCCAGAAATTGCTTTGGAGTAACATAGGAGCATTTAGGTATTGAGAATTAAATAAAAGTGAAAGTTCTTGTTGCTGAGTTTTACAGGTAGATCAGAAACCAATCGGCGCCCAAGGTATTATAGCAGATTAGGTATGCATTGTTAGTAATATAAAAGCAGGTAATATGCTTCAAAGCATCTCTGAAGGAAGTACTGCATATGGCTTTAAATAGCGGGGTCAAAAGATGGCGTTTTATTGGCGCAGTCTGACGCACATCTGCCAAATAAATTATATTGGCATGGTCTAGATTTGGTGGATATGCTGCTGACTGCCAATTTAATACAACTAAATCTGGTGCCAATATTTCTATGTGTACTGTATAAGGCTTGAGCTGCTCAGCCCGGAGGTAACAATACTGTGGTTCAAACCCTGTGTTGGGTTTTGACAGTGCTTTTCCTAATAACCAATACAGTCCGGTATAGCTGAGAAAGGTGCTTTCCTACTGAGGATACGAGGAGCTAAAAGCTTTCTTTTCAATCCAGATCAAAATAAAACAGTTTAAAGTAAAGACACCTTTACAGAAAATGTTATATCACATCTTACGTGAGTTATTTCACTGCTTCGCAACAATCCGGTTTTGTATTACCTTCAAAAAACCTTCAAGGAACAGGTTAAAATTTATAATCTCACATACCTTAGAACCTTATTATCAAGACCTTAATGTGACCCCAGATTTTAAGTGTAGAACATTAACAAGTACAAGATAGAGAGAATGTGTACATAGTACAATGATAACATTACAGTAACCAGGTTGGTCACAAGAATGTTGATAGTTTGTAAACACAATCATATTGATAACAATTATCTGAGAAACCAATAAATTTGTCCACTATTTTTATAGTTAGGAAATTGATACACAAAAACATTTCCTGTGATGTTACACTGATCTGCTGCTAAGTGGCATTACTTTTGGGAAAAATTAAAAGGGAGGTAACTGCTGAAATACTTTCACATCAGATATTTGTAAGAGTTACTTCCCTTAGTTGGAGTATTTCAGGAAAAGTATTACAGACGGAGAAAAACTACTGCCATAGAATTTTGATTATGACTGTACTGTCTTAATCAATTATTGTCTATATGCATAAAAATGAGAAAGAAGAGCAGTCACATTGATTGAAATAAACAGGTGTTTTTGCACTAAAATAAAACTAGGACATTCCAATGATGGCAGGAAATAGGGCTCTTAGATGGTGCCATGAAAATCAGTAATGTTTCCTGATCACATTTAGATAGAGTCTTCAATGGTTGATCTTAATGTGTATAGTAATACATAAAGAACAAGACAAATTTTGATGTAAAGCATGTTTTTGAAGTATGATTTAAAGGAAGCAGAGGCATTTTAGAATATCAGTAAACATATAAGCAGAAAATTAAACAAGAAAGATTTCATATTGTGCAGATTGTTTAATAAATGTCCTCTCAACTGTTTTCAATTTTCATTTTTCATTTTCATTCAAAGAATGTATTACTGTAAAATCAGACATTTTCATGATTTTTTTTATGCCATAGTGACCATTTACCTGTTTAGGATGTCTGAAATATTCCTTAGCCAGTAATGTATAATCTAGCCTGGTCATACAGTACCCTACTTGCTAATTAGATGATATGCACTTTATGGCTACAGAATTTGATTTATTGTGAAGATGGCAAAAATCTATTCTTTTTAAAAATATCTGATTTTTCCAAAATAAATGTAAGGTAACAATATTTATAAATAAAGGTAAGCAAAAACTATTTGACTGTAAATCATAGTCCAGGCTACAGGTATGCACATTTTCTGCCTACATGCTGATTGATTCGGCAGCTGGCTAATAATGCATGTACATTACAAGAGTACACACGCCCCTTGCTCCCAGCTGGATGCCACACTTGATGTCCATTGAGATAAAATATTCCCTTGGAGTGTGACTAACATCTCACCCTCCTATCTCATCTAGTTAGTATTAAGATATTCCTTCACTTATAACCAGGAAAACACAAAAACCCAGTTCTCTCCAGGCATTCCATGGTGAATATGAGCATAGTGATTTAATACATGTTCAGGATTTAGCTGGATTTTCTTTGCTTGTGTTATGTGATTCAGATTAATTGGGAAGGATATTTTCTCGATTGTTGTCCGAACCTCTGGCTAGTGTATTGACAGCATGTCTGTTACATGTTCCATTGAGCACATTGTCATTTCTTGATTAACAACATTTGTTATGTGGATTTTTCTCTCAGCATGTGATTTTATGATATTTGGTGACAGATTACCAGCTGTCTGAGACATGCCTTTGTAATGAGACATGTGTTGAGTTTCTTGTAGAAATTCTTTGTGTTCTGGTTAATTAATTATTTCCAGAGTGTTCTTAAATTCTTCACTTTTGCTCAGTTCTGATAAATTTCAGTGTTTTTTCTTCACAGTTAGTGTTGACAGTGGAATATTGAACTGACAAATAACTTACATTAATTGTAAATTTCATGATTGTGTATTTCGTGTATATTTCATGCATATTTCATGCATATTTCATACCTGTCAGACTACTGCAATTCACATGATATTTTTATTCTCTTCCTAATCGGTGACTGACATCCACAAGTACCAATGCCAACACCTACAGTCAGTGTCACAGAAAATAAGAATCTAAATAGCGCCATTTCGCTCCTACTGGGATTCTACGGAAATACATAAAATGTGTTAAATTTGTGGTCTGTCTGTCCAGGGTTTTGTGTCAGCTTATCTTAATTTGTCTAAGCTGATCTAAACAGGAAGACTTTTGAGATCTGGAATCTACAATGGTGTAAGAACTGAGTGAGAAATAAAAGGAATAAGTTATAACACTGTATCTAAAATTGAACCAATAGAAAGGTCTTATTTCAATCTTTCAACCTGGAGTTACCAGCAAAACATCAAGTAAGTTATAACTTCAACATTTTACCATAAAAAATATCCTTAGTTAAGGACTGTTGATGTTTTGTTCCAGATGGTAAACCACATGTAGTACATCTGTTATTTGAATACATGTACTGTTATAAAATGGAAGTCTGATTTTGGCAAATTTTAGTGGAAGTGAATAGTTTTGTTATCAAAATAATACTGTTTTATTTAGGCCAGAGAAAAGTTTTAAACAGCATCTTCAAGAATGTTTTGCTGCAGCAGTTGCCTGGAAAGTAATTGGTGTATAAGTGATGAAATCAGAGATGAATGAATGTGAGAAAATTGACCATCTGTATGTCAGGATAACCATTTGTCTATAAGCTTTCTAGAAGCATACCCCTAAGCTAAATGCACATCTGGATCATACTAGCTGGAGGCAATTGTCTGCCAACAAAACATGATTTATTCTGGCCTTGGAATAGAGGAATTTGCTAAAAACAATGCAACTGCCATGTTGTTTTTTCATTAGTCACTGAAGAATAAGTAATGTTAGGACATTAGTGACTGTGTTTGACCAGTATATATGTATCTAACACAGGATGACTTCATTAGAATGTATACTTCACATTTATTCAAAATTCAAGTGCTTTTAAGATTTTGAAAAGTTTTCACAACCCTGCTTCACAGAGAGATTGTTTTTTGTAAGTGTAATAAAAGTGAGATTTAAAATAGTTTGCACATCACTTGTTTCAAATTTTCTGTTACTGTTGACAAAACTTTAAAGTACAGTGCACATAATATAACATTGCACTTTACTTTCATAGTCAAGACTGTTCATTTTGTATTCATGAAAAAATACAATCATAGTTTATTGAATAAATACTATTTTTCTCTTGTAAAAGTAGATAACTTTGCCATAATTTTTTGCCCTATTCAGTAAGGAAAACAATGCAATTTATTCATCAATACATATTCATTAGCTTTCATATGAAAATAGATCCCAGGGAACAAATGTCATGTCCCTAGTGGGCAATGTTTTCATGATGCTATTCTATCAGAATTCAAATGTTTTGGCAAATCAATATACATGTAATGTGGGAAATAGCTTTGTTTTGGTTCTAGTCACTTTTGTGTATAAAGCCAATAGTAATTCAGTAGTTTTTCTCCTAGAAAATCTAAGGGTAATGGGCTTAATAGCTAACATTTCCAAAAATACCACCAGCATGGAACATTATGTGAGGTAGAAATAATTGTTGTTAAACATGCAATAAAAACTTGTTTCAAAATGAAGTGTAAGGGTTACAATAGAGAGGTTCAATGTCTTTAGTAAGAAGATACTGCATGTCATAGTTTCTGTAATGTTAGCTATGACGACCTTGCTGTTTTTGTAATGTTAGCTTTGAAACACTTTGTTTCTGTACTGTTAGCTTTGCAGATATTGTATTTTACAGTTTCTGTACTGATAGCTTTGAAGATACTGTTTGTTACAGTTTATGTAATGATACATTATAGATAGTGTGTGTAACAATTTCTGTACTAATAGCTTTGAAGATATTGCGTGCACTGATAGCTTTGGAGATACTGTGGGTTGCAGTTTCTGTAATGATAGCTGTGAATATACTGTGTTACAGTTTCTGTAATGATAGCTTTGAAGATATTGTGTTACAGTTTCTGTAATGATAGCTTTGAAGATATTGTGTTACAGTTTCTGTTATGATAGCTTTGAAAAACACTGTTACAGTTTCTGTAATGATATTTTGAAAAAAAACTGTGTTACAGTTTCTGTTATGATAGCTTTGAAGATACTAAACGTAGTGGGTCAACTGGTCAGCGCTATAGTGAGATTTTTAACGCGGTCTGATCATTTTTTCTTGTATATGGTAGCTACACTTAAGGATATTGTGTTTACAGTATCTGTTATGGTAGGTTAAATGAGAAAATAACGATATTATGTAATAAATAAGACGAAATTAAATAAAAAGAAAATTACTACGTAAGTATTTCTTTCAAAGTACTTATTCCGAGTAAAGCTTTTTGTTAAAACAAACAATAAGTTTTGTAATTGATTTATTTAAGTTCAGGTAAGCCTGCTCAAAAAAATATACGTTTGAATTATGTCTAACAAACAAAGAGGTCAGCTTGTGAATAACGGGCCTGAAAAAACCGTAAGGTAATTGTGTTAACAGTTTTTGTTAATGGTAGCTTTAAGGACATCTGTTGTGTATTTACAGTTTCTGTTATGGTATAGGCTTTTTGATAGAATATTGTGTGTTACAGTTTCCCCGTTATGGGATGCTTTAAGAATATTGTGTGTTACATTTTCTGTTATGGTAGCTTTGAGGATATTGTGTTACAGTTTCTGTTATGGTAGCTTTGAGGATATTGTGTGTAACAGTTTCTGTACTTATAGCTTTGAGGATATTGTGTGTAACAGTTTCTGTACTAATAGCTTTGAGGATATTGTGTTACAGTTTCTGTTATGGTAGCTTTAAGGATATTGTGTGTTACAGTTTCTGTTATGGTAGCTTTGAGGATATTGTGTTACAGTTTCTGTTATGGTAGCTTTGAGGATATTGTGTTACAGTTTCTGTTATGGTAGCTTTAAGGATATTGTGTGTTACAGTTTCTGTTATGGTAGCTTTGAGGATATTGTGTTACAGTTTCTGTTATGGTAGCTTTGAGGATATTGTGTTACAGTTTCTGTTATGGTAGCTTTAAGGATATTGTGTTACAGTTTCTGTTATGGTAGCTTTGAGGATATTGTGTGTTACAGTTTCTGTTATGGTAGCTTTGAGGATATTGTGTGTTACAGTTTCTGTTATGGTAGCTTTGAAGATTTTGTGTGTTGCAGTTTCTGTAATGATAGTACTGAAGAAGAGCTGCACTGGATGTCACATTTTCTGTAATTGTTGAGGGTAATACCATTCTGTTGTCAGTACAGGGGCTGGCCATTTGTCTGTTTTCATTTTGTTGGCAGTACAGGGGCTGGTTATTATGTGTGCTCATATATTGTTGGTGGTACAAGGGCTGGTCATATGTCTGCTTATATCTTGTTGGTGGTGCAATGGCTGGTCATATGTCTGATTATATCATGTTGGCCATACATGGGTTGGTCATTATTTCTGTTTATATCAGGCTTTCTGTTAATATCTAAATGTTAACCATACAGGGGTTGGTTTATATCTTGTTGGCATATAAGAGAAAGAGTATCTTCTTTATCTTGAGGATTGAGAGACTGACATTTTTCTGTAACTTCTTCGGTTATGTTGCTGTATCTCAAATGCATATCACCAGTAATCAAGGAGATAATATCTATATTGAAAAAGGAGAAGAAACCGTGTAAAGGCATGCTTTTCCTTACAAGAAAAAAGAAATGTTTCACACTGATAATCAGAAGTTGCAGTGGCACCTTGCATTTCCCTGGAAAACTATGCAGCTGTTAGATAGCAAATGGTAAAACCCTCATTAAGTGGTAAATTAATTAGGATGTTTGATATTTAATGAGCAACAGATTGCTATCTCTCTCTGTTGTCTTCATGCTTAATTGTCTCCCTATTAATCCTGCATAAAGAGGAAAGGAGGAATTATACCACTGAAAATGTGTCTGACAGTTTAGACACTGTTTCAGACAAAATACTGTAGAGATAATTGTTATTAAAGCAGGGGAAACAGATTTATGAAACCATTTCATTGAAATGACTCACTTTTCATGGTCAGTTTGTCAGAGATAAATGATTAAATTTTGTTTCAGTAAATTTTGTTTCAAGTCTTTCTTCATTACTGGCAATGTCTCAGGAGTCAATAATGTCCTTGATTTTCACTTTGACTATCTTCAAATTTGTCTGCCACAACAGAAGGGGAATTCGATAGAAAGGGGAGTTAAATTGGTTAGACACAGTTACTGTTGAGGTTGGTAATTTGAAAGATGTGCAGTCTATTCCTTAAGTCTTATTGTATCATTCATTTGGTATGCTTTTGAAAGTGCTAGGTCAGAAGTACAACAAGATCCCTCTCAACTGCTAGATCTCTTAAAAGAATTACCTTGATAAAACAGCAACCTTTGTCCAACAATATATATTTTGGATTTCCCAACATGCAAAATTAGTAGCTGGTTCCCAGCCACATAAAATTTACTCTTTGCTACTGATTCTTGGAGTACTTTACCAGGTATTTATACAAAGTAGTGAGAAATGGTGAGCACCTGTTGAATTCTAGACAAGATTATTGCTCTTAATTAAGGTATTAATTAGGAAAGATAATACATTGGATAAGATCTGAATCATTATGCAAGACAAATAAACATTAATGGTGTTTCTTTTGAAGATAGATTTATACCTTGTAGCATCTTACAGTTAATTTAATGGCACAAAAAGCTTTGGGATACCTTGGCTTAAGCAGTTGGCAGTATTAATTTTGGTAAAGAAACAGATTTAGACAGGTGAAATAAAGAAATGGAAAAGATAATGATAATTATAAGTAACAAGTGATAAATGACTAAAATATTGTCAAACTTTGGCAAAATTGCAAGATTATTGTCCAGATTTGCTCAGGTTTGCCACAAAAAACAACAACAACAAAACAATGTAATTTTATCCTAAAAATTCTAAGACCAGTGAATCTTTAGATTAAAATGTTATGAAAGGGAAAGTGTGAGGGAGGACAATGAGTGAGTGGTTTTAAGAATCTACAAAATTGACTTGCACTACTGGAAATTTTTATAAGGACTTATGAAAAGATCTAGTAATTCAGGAATATTATCTTTAATCTCATTACTGAGATTTTGTAGATGTTTCAGCTTCAAGTATTTCTTGCACAATAAGACCACCCATGGATGATTGATTGATTGATTTGTTATGGTGTTGTATTGGATAACAAGGTTTTGATTGGTCTGTTGTGGTTGGTAGTACATAATGTTCCCTAGGGAGTCAGGGTTATACCAGGGTCTCTAATCAGCTGCTCAACAGACTGGTCAATTAATGCTAACGAGGTGTTGAGGTCTGCTTCACTGCTTGCTAACAAGTGATGTACAGAAGTGTATAGAAACAGGTGGATTACTTGTACAAGTGTTCACAGACAGGACTTATTGTTTGTGAACTGGAAATTGAAACTTTCTGTAGTTTAATTTATTTCTGTTCTCACTCCAGATAGTTTAGACTCTGAAAAATCAAACTGATCAAGGATGTTTTTTTTTTTAAAGAAAATAGTTGTGAGTTTGTACATGTCACCATTACAAGTATATAGGGAGTTTGAGGGTTTGAAACTTAACTAGCTTTATATAATGTTGTTTTCAGATACTTGAGCAACGACAGGATGGTATGTGGAAAGGTTGTCTGATGAAAGACGGGTGTATGGCCAAACCAGGCTGGTTCCCTGCGGATCATGTTGTCCTCATAGACAATACAGGTAAATACGGCTACATTCGTACAAATAACATTAGATTTAATAGTGTATTATTTAATATAAATTATTAATAGAAGAGCAGTTCAAATTAAAAAGCGTTCATTTATATGGACTGCTTGGAACAGCCAGGCTGAATGTGGTTAGTCCAGTCATACCTTTCATTCTAAGGTAAGTTATCTTACTCAGTTATGTTTAATACAACAGCCTTCTCAATGAAACTGTAATAGGAAAAAGTTAGAAAGGTGCACACAAATATAGTAGACAAAGATTGAAAAGTTTTGCATGTATTTCACATTGTGTAGATGTAACAGTGCATGCAGATACTTTGTCTTAGAATGTCTTTTCTTTGCTTCATGTCAGTATAGATATTGTGCTATTTCATCATGGTCAAAAACGTGTCTCAATGCCTGGATTCATAGACTTATTGTTGCTTCAGCTTGTAGAAAAAAAACAACAAAAAGATCCATTGATAAAGTTTGGTTAATCTGGGACCAAACAATATCTGAAGAATGACACTACATATAAAACAGAATAAATTGTGAGCAATCAGAAAAACTGTGTTTGCTAATTCTAATTCTTACAACTCCTGTAGTGTATGTTTGGGTCTCCAAAGAGTTTATTTAAATTAACAGGGCCTCCCCTGGATTTTGAAAAATGTTTGCCACTTATTGGCCAAAACTAGTTTTAGGGCAAAAAAATGAAAATAAAGCTGATCAAGTTTCTGTTGTCACTCTACAGCATTTGGCATCATTTACAAAAGGAAGGCTGAGGGCATGAGATGTTATTGTAAATTAGCATATTAATGTAAATTTATTTTTTATTTCTTTTCATCTGTTTAGTTTGCTTGTTGTTGTTTATATATTCTTCAGTTATATTTTGTTTCTTATAACACCACATTTAGCAGGTAGGAAGAATGCACTCAGAAGTAGTTCTTCATATACATCACCACCTCTAACACCCGACAAGTTACCTCCGAGAAGTAACAGCTTCAACTTCAACGGCATCCATCCATCCTTGTCATCAAGTCGTAGCTCGTACGGCAGTATAGGCCATGACGAGGCCTTCCCTCCTCCTCCTTCCCCAACATGCATGTCCAAGTTCAAGCATGTCAATAGTAATGAAGGTGAGTCTCAAGGTCAAGGTTTGCTGTTCTCAAGGTCATTTGCTTTGATGTACAAGGTCATGTTTGATAAGTTGCTGACTGTAGAAAGTTGGAATTTAAATTTTAATCTGCATGTAGCTTCTCCCCATATGTTTGTATATTTGTATGTCAAAGTTATGATAGTGTTAACAGTCAAAATGTATTGTTGTTGCCATGGCAACAGTGCATGCAATTAGCAGTAGAGCATGCACTTCCATCCTTTGTCTTAAAAATAAATATAGCTTAAAAACTTGCACCTAAAATTGATATAATTACTAATCTAATCATATGAGTAAAACAAGCAAATATGAAACTTGAAAAAAAAAAGATTTATATACTTTGTAGATTTAAGCCCAGCATTTCCTCCACCACCTATTATTGTGACTGAGCCTCCAGAGGACTCAGATATTCAAGGTAGATCGATCATGGTCATTCAGGTGTTTGATCAGTGTTTTGCTTTATTGCAATGGTGAAGGGAAATGCTACTGCAAAGTATTATGATATTTGGCTTAGACATTTGAAACCATTGTACAAATTGCCTGAAAAGCCTTGTCAGATATAGTTCTCTCTATTGTACTGAAACCCCTTTTTACAGGCAGGAAGTGTGCATACAATGGTCTCATCAGGAACCATAGTTTTGTACAATTTACTTAATTTGTAAGAAAAAGAAAATATCAGTAAACAATTTCATGGTGGGGACTGAAATTTAACCATATTGCCCAGCCATACTTATTTTATTACCCAAGTGTAAGTTGAAGCGCATCTTTTAATTGGCTGCATTTCAGCAGTTCAACCAATAGTCAGGGGCAAAGTTTGGTGACACAAGCTTTGATTTTTCTGGCTCACAGAGTTGAAAGACTAAATTACAAAAGGCAGAAACATGGTTCATAAAACTTCAATGAATAGTGACACTGGCACCATATTATCCAGAGTGCTGGAACCACCAATTTTGCCAGAATCATGCCTAGAGATGGGTAGCTGGGGTGACTTGTAGTTAACTGTTGTCACTCTGCAGTTGTGCAACCATAAAAACCATAGCATTCTGGACTGTATCATTATATTTACTTCAAGATAAGGAAATTTTCTTAAAATAGTAACATCCATCATTGTTAATGTCTAGACAAACAGAATATGGTTACATATATCCTTCTAAAACAGACTTTCACATCACAGGGCATCTTGTACAGTCTTTATAGGATCATGATTGTAGAATGTTTTTCTTAGCATTCAAGATAGCTTGTGTCTTCTTGTCTTTACAGCTATAGTGTTGATAGTTCGTTAAAACAGATCAAAATGCCAAGTTCATTAAATCAAAAGAACAAAAATAGTTAATATAAACAATAGGACAAAACAACAACTATGAATACATATGCCACTAACATTAATATGAATATATAGGTCAAGAACAGATTATATACAACAATAAACCAAGAACAGTTAATTTAAATCAGTAGGCCAAAGACATTTGATGTAAATCAGAGGCCAAGAACAGTTAGTTTAAATCAATAGGCCAAGGACAGTTAATAAAAATCAGTAGGCCAAGAACCAAGAACAATTAATTTAAATCAATAGCAAAGGACATTTAATATAAATCAATAGGCCAAGGACAGTTATATAAATTAATAGGTCAAGGACAGTTAATGTAAATCAATAGGCCAAGGACAGTTGATACATATCAGTAGGCCAAGGAAAGTTGACATAAAACAAAAGGCCAAGAGCAATTAATTTAAAGCAATAGGCCAAGAGCAATTAATTTAAATCAATAGGCCAAGGACAGTTGATATGAATCAATTATCCAAAATACTATATGAATCGATAGGCCAATGACTGTAATATAAATCAATAGGCCAAAAACTGTCAACATTAGTCAAAAGGACAGAACAACTACTATGAATAAATATGCGCAAACAGTTAACAAAAGTCAATTGGACAAGAACAGTTACTGTAAATAAACAATAGAACAAAATCACTTACAGGTGTACTATAAATCAATATGCTATAAATCATTAGGCCAAACTGGTTAATACAAATGGATAGGCCAAAACAGTTCACACAGATGAATAGGACAAAACAGATAATACAAATGAATAGGCCAAAAACAGTTAGTTTGAATCAATAGGCTAAGAATATTAAATGTGAAGCAAATAGCAAAAATAAATCAATAGGACAAAGGTAACTTATATTGATAAATAGGACATGAATAGTTAAAAGAATTAAAGAATTTGTGTAATTCGGTTGGAAAATAATTGCTTTAATTTAGCAGAACCAGAACAGGTTATTCAATACAAATAGATAAGTCAAAAACAGAGCTAAAATTAATAGACCCCCCTTAGAACATGTTTTGCATACTTAGATGACATCCTGATATTTAGTGAAATCTTTTCCGCCCTTATTCTCCAATAACCTTGTAGGATTTTCATTAAACTTTGCAGGAAGCATCAGTTAAAAGTTGCTCAAGAGTCAAGGTCACAAGGACCTGAAAATAGAAAATATTGTCAGCGCTTCTTGTCCAAAACCCCTTGCTAGAGTTTCAGTAAACTTTGCAGGAAGCATCAGTATGAAGTTTAGTTATGTATATTGTAATTTGGGTCACTAGCTTAAAGGTGAAGGTCACAGGGAGTTGAAAACAGAAAATCCTGTCAACACTTCTTCTTCAAAACCCCTTGATGTATTTTCATAAAACTGAAGTATGAAGTCTAGTTGCTCTTACTATAATTTGGAGTCACTAGCTCAAAGATCACGGTTTTTAGGTTTGGGAAGACATGTTTTTTTTGTGAAAGATAATCTCTAGTTAAATACTCTCTTTGCTCATGTCAGCCCATTGAGCATGACCAAATTATCTGCCCATGATTCAGTTATCAAAGATTCACAAAACTTGTTTATGTTGTCATGAAATTTCTTAGATAGAGAAAGTTAAAAATGATTAGTCATTCTGTTTAAAAAAATCATCATCAGAAGATACTTGCAGTTGTGCCAGCATTAAGGGAACATTCCTTCATGTTTCACTGTAAATTGACTTATCTAGAGTTTCTACTGGTTGCTATCAGGACATTATACTGGCAGACAGAATGTCTGAAAGGAACGGTCCCCAGCTTCAGGAAAGTGTCCAATGTTGATCCCACGGGTGGGATTAATGTAGTAAAATGTACAACAGTGATGTGTTTTATGTGAAGTTCCAGCCATGGGCAATTTTGTGATTCATTTGTGCAGTGGCTGGTCTATATCAATAAAGAAGAATGATTATTGCCTTTTATAATGCTGCAAATGTTGCTGATGTCTTTCATGCTAAAGATTAGAAAAGTATGCCATTTGTATGGGGGAACCATTATCCAGGAACAGTAAAAAAACGGGCAAATAAAAAAAACAGGTTTTATTGATGGTATGATTAAGTGAGAAAACTGAAAGACAGATATGCTGTGACTCAGAAGTCTTGCAGAAATTTCTGAGGAGTCAAAATGTTTGCTGTCTTTTCTTGCACTAGAATATTGTTTGATTGATTGTTTGGGGTTTTGATTGCCTTGCTGCTACTGTTCAAGGTCAGTTAAAGTAATGTTTTTGTAGATTTTTAATTAGTTATTGAACTGATAGATCTACACCTGTTTTGTAGATTCCTGTCTGGTCCTGAATTGTAAATCTATGTAACTGTTTAAGTGTTCGCTGCATTGCATCAAACTCTGTACACATAATATTTAACCATTGTACCATTCTGTTTCTTAGTGTGCATAACTGGAGATCTGCTCAATTTAATTACAAATTATGTCCCCTTAAATATCCATCCAGTCAAAGTGCCATTGGAGAAAATATCAATCACCTTCAGTGATAATGGGTTGTTATGTCATTTCAAATTAAATGTGCTTGTTCCTTTCATCTTCTTGTTCTGATAGCTGGTGTGTGCAAGGAGATTGGGAAATGCATTTTCTTTTCCAGGAAGATATTTCTTTTCATTCATAGATTGAAGCCAAGACATTTTGCTTATCAGATATTGACTTTATGGATAAAACATGTAATTGCATTATAAGAAAAATGTAGCATGTTAATTTTGATGTTGTTACAAGATGTTGCTGTAAATGTTTTATGTGCATGAATTGTTTT
The DNA here is from genome assembly GCA_022818135.1 of Saxidomus purpurata. Lineage (NCBI taxonomy): Eukaryota > Metazoa > Mollusca > Bivalvia > Venerida > Veneridae > Saxidomus > Saxidomus purpurata. Next base: position 9,039,175 of record JAFMSR010000002.1, on the reverse strand, counting down.
CCCAGCTCTAGTATGATCTAATGGTTTATTCCACTGTGTGAGTCAAAACTGTTTAAAATACAGATAAAATGAAATTTGATTTACCCCTGTTTAATATATCCAGTTCTTGGACTAAAGTAGGAGGCTTACAATTAATATTTGTAATACTTACCATATTCCATTTCTAAAATAGACTAAGTCTTTCAGTTGGGACAATACTATTTATTGTTTAATGGGGTGGTCATTGAAAGTTTACTGATTAAGAAACACTGCAAATCAAGATCAAGCTTCACAGACAGGTACATAGACTGATCATGATATGCAGTGGTTACACAGGCCACTTCTCTTTCAACCAGTAGGGTTAGAGTTCAGAATCTTGATACAGCAAAGTCTTTAATGAGGCTGGCAGTTAAGAAATTTAACATTTGATTGTATGATTAGGGATTCTGACTTGACTGGCACTAATTGGTAGAGGTATGATGAGAAAGACAGACCTGGCAGTCATGACAGGTCACACAGCTGTTCCTCTCCTCCTACACACACTGGGTAGTTGTTAGTGCCCATGTCCTTGCTTTCCTTGTCAAAATTTGTTATTAACCTTTTTTGATAGCCTCAAATGATTTTGCCTCTGACCTGTGCTGTTCCTTCTTTGATATTTGATCACCTTCTGCATATTTTTTGCAGTTCAGTCACAATTTTCTTACTTTGTGACACCTGTGAGCAAAATATGTGACTGTCCAAATTGAAAGATGGATGAGTCTCTTTTAGTATTTCTGTGGCCAGTAAGGGGTAATAGAATAATAATGATCAGGCAGTATTTTGGCCTTTAAGATTTGTTTAAAAACTGCTAGTAGAATTTTTTCACAGCTTGACATCTTCAGATTTTCATTGACACTTTTATGTAGGAACAGTTTACAGCACTAAATATGAAAAATCAGTGGGAATAAAACTACTGCAAATATATGACAATCTACAGTTTTATTTTCAGGGGGGAAAAAGCAAATTGTTATATTTTGTCAGATTAGCCCCGCCAGAGCTTTGGCACTGCTTTATCTAAACCGTGAATAAAAACTTCTGCCAGATTTTAACGAGTATCATTAACTTAAATTAATCATTATTCTAGAGGTGCAATATTGTGCCAGAACTGCTACTGTATCAACACGGTAATCTATTATCTTTAAAATTTATTATGTTGAAAGTGTTCGCATACTGATAAGTCAGTGGAATTTCACTTAGATCCGAGAAAACTATTTTTAAAGCATGTGTATATAATTCTGATTCTGCAAGAAAGCAGTTGAATGGGAAAAAAATTATTTTTTTCTCCATAATTGTAGAGACTTTGTGTAGCCTAAATACTGATGATTTACTTTTCGTATACTTTGTTAACATTGTGATATATATAGGAGCCTAAGACCATTGATGCTTTCTTGTAAAGTGTAGCAATTCTGGTAACTGAGTTGTCATAATTGTAAAATCAAATTAAAAGCCAAAGAAAGTCCTGCAAGACAAAACATATAACATATTAAGTGAAGTGAACAAACTGTTGCTCTCTATAAAGGGAGATCATTCAAACTGCATGAAAATTTGATATGTAAGACTGTTGGCCCTTGCAGTACATACTGTACAATTTTCAAGAATTTCAAGTTTATGTGTATTGATTTTATTTTCATCTTGGAAAAGGGTTGAAAGTTATTGTTCCATATACTAGGAAACCAACAATTGCTAGTGTGGTTGTGACTTTGTGTGAGGTTCAAATCTGATAGTTTGGGTGAAGCTTAAGTCCGATTTTGCCAGCAGATCCTGATTATGCATACCCTTATACTGGGTGAAATTTTAAATTACATAAACCATAAGTGATACGTTAATCAAAAGACTCATCTAAATTATGCAAGTTTGAGCTTAAGGTTGCAGTAGTAACTTAAAATTAGTGGTAAAAGAACTTTTGTAGTAACTGTTATAGCTACTGTGACAGTTATTGTTAATCAATTTTTGGTGGATAGTGAATTATTATGCAAGGTTGTTAAATTTGCAGATCGTGCGCAAGAGAGTCATTTTTCGATATGTTGTTCTTGCAAAATGCATTTATCTATTGTTTTACATACATTCAGCCCATTGTAAACATTTTGATGAAATAATCTGCTAATTGTAGGGTATGGCATTTAAAAGTAACTAATATCTAGGTCTAAAAAAAGCAAACTTAAACTTTAGGCTAATTTATTGCCAGTGTCTTTGACCTATTATCATCATCTCATCACTTTACGAAGTTCTAGGTCACTTGGAGAAGAAGCTATTGAGATAATAGTGGGTTACATTTCTGTGATTGATTTCTTACCAGTTTTTTTCCATCCCCTGGTTACCATTCTTTCTCTTGGATTTAAATATACAGAATTATTATCATCGACTGACTTGGAAAAGAAAAGAGACCAAGACAAAAAAACTATAGGCTGAGAAAGCGAGGGGGGAAATGCTTTTGAGGTGATTTGATTTTTTTCTGATATCTGTACTATATGTTTAACAGAGTTAATCTATTTACCAGGTCTTTCAGATGTTCTAAAAATAAATTCTCTGACTGGTTCTCTATATATCTTTCACCATGTATATTATTGTACCATCAAAACAGCTACTGAATCTGTGTTTATACGCTTGACGGAATTTCCGATACCCATTTCTCGTGTTTCGAAAGCTTTTTTTGTGACTTCTTTCACCTCTGATTCTGTTTGTTAATAAGATAATTAAAAAATCAAAAAAACTTTTTTCACAGCATACTGTTTTTGTATTTGTTTTGTTGTTTTGGGCGGTTTTGAGTTGTTTTGGAATATTTTTTTCTGTGCATGTGTGTTTTGGATACTTGTTTTTGAAGTGATTTTTAGTGTCTTGGATTACACTTTAAGATGTGTTAAATTATTATTAGCTACACATCTTTATGTCAGCCAAAAGATCAGGTAAGATCCATTAAAAATGAAAGTTTAAACATTTATTATGACAGTTACCTGTCTTCAAGGGGTGTCAGTTTGCAGGTACCAAAACATGTGAAAGGATAGTTTTGCAAAAATGACAATATTGTATGCCTGCAAATAAAATCTTGGTTTGTAGTATGTACAGTAAATTGAGATGTTAATAGCAAAGCTGAGGATGATATTTTATAACTGAATTTGCTGGGTTTTTTTGCCTTTTTGTCGAGCTGATCTGTTGTGTATACCCAAATGTCATATGAGGTGATACACTTTCAGATTTGAAATTTTGTTTACTTTTAAATATTCACCCTTATCCTCCTAACTATAATTCTAAAAGTGATCTTGTCCATTTTTTAATTCGAACAAATACTGTAAATTGTTCAAAACGGAGCTTGTTGAAAAAGCTAACAATGTAGATCATGATTAGTCTCCAGTTCAGTCAGATCTGCAAGAAAATGTGTAAAAAACGGGCATAAAATGATGATAGATTGTTTTAGCTGGGTTTCTATCCCCTAATGTTATTGTTGTTGTTGTTTTCAGATGAGTGTTCTAAGGAGGTGACAGTGCTGCCCCCGCCCCCTCCGCCATCATACCAGAATGCTATCAACAATGTACCAAACCATCATCAGGTAAGATATCATAAAATCATGAAATGTTCAGAAGATATGATTATGCTTGGTCAGTGCATGAATATTGAAATCTTTGTACTATTGGTCTAAAATGATGTAATGCGCAGCTCTGCTTAGCCCTATATCAGTTAGGGCAACCAGTTAGTTGAATACAGTCCAACCTCCCTGGATGACACCTCCCTAGAGCAACAACCTCCCTAAAAGACCCACATTTTCATTTCCATTATGTCAGTTAAATCTGGAATTGACCTCTGTAGAACAATGTACACCTCTCTAAAACAAACATATTTCTGTGTTCCCAAGGGTGTTCGCTCCTGACAGATTACACTGTACTCACAATATACAATGACCAAACTGAAATATGCTATTTATCAAATATTAGCATATTATTGCTAAACATCAAAAGTTTTCTTCTTTCTTTACTGTTGATCGAGCTTTTGAAATGATGTCATAGCATAGTGTTACAATACATGAGTCATATCAAAAACATGACATTACATTAGTGCTTTGTGATCAGTTTTACCTGTTATCAGTCTAAGGTTAATTCTGAAATACTCAGATTTTTCATTTAGTTAAACACTGGTTAGCTAAGTTCTTAGTTATTTAACGCCTGTGGTAAAGAATAGCAGTTGCTGGCAAGTCCGCTTTGTGTCTAAAAGTCCGAAAAGAGAACTTGTAAGGAGACACAATAATTACTTCAATTAGGTTTGAACTTGTACAGTCAAGTTAGAGTGGCCAGCATGTTAACATCTTCCACATTGCTTCCCTTAGTTCTTGATCCATGGCATGAGAAGAATTGTATTTCTATAAAATTTGGATAATTAAAGCATACATTGCTAAATAGTTCTGTTTCTCAGTCATTAGTTTTTCATCCAATGATGTGTCAATTTACTTCTGTGCTAATGGTAACAGACTTTTATGATGTTGCAATAGAAATTGCATGTGATGTTTCGCCAGTTTTTTGGAGCTGGAAATTCACCCAGTATTTTCTGTCTTGTTTGGTCTATTTGTATAAAGTAAATCTATTCACTGGGATCTCGTTTAAACAGTCCCTCTGTTTCATTGATTGGGTCAGGCCATTATCATAAAAGTAAAAACTAGTGTTTATATTCTTCACGGTAACTTAATTAGTGGAGAATCAGCGTATTGTCATTTTTTGGCTCCAAGCGCCCTCTATTATTGACAAGGAAATTACTTTAGCTGAGATGGAATTGTCTCCTACTTTTTGAATATGCAGGATCATTGTTACCTCATTTCCGTTAATTTTCTTTCTTTGGATTGAATTCTGGATTCTTTTAGGTTATTTACTGCCAATGATTTTGATGGTTGAGATAGTAAAATTTTGAATTATGAGTTATGTCTGAAACATAGTGAGTCACGTAGAGGCATCAGGTCTCTGAGATTATTCCGATATTACGATGGAAAAGACATGCAAAAAGTTTCGAGTTCTATCATGTAACATTGCAAAAATGTTTCATACGGTGATGTTTTTCTGCTTTGATGGAGTAGATTGTATTGCAGCAGAAGATACAGCTGGTATCTGTGTTGGTTTTCATGAATGAATCAATTGAGTGCATTTTTGTGTTTATGCATTTTTATGCCCTCAAAGGGAAAGCATTGAATAATGACACTGTTTGCTTGTGCCTTGGTTTGTGTGTCCATTCAGATTGTGTCTTGGCCATAACTTTCTTACTATGGATGGGATTTCAATAAACGTAACAGAACTTAGTACATGGTCCTCGGCTCAGATGTCATAGTCACACATAGTGCTCATATCAATATCAGCCCCAAGACAGTTGTACATAGGTCCCACTCCACTAGGCCCCTAGACTCTACTAGATGTCAAGGTCACACAATAGTGTCCTCATAGACTACAAGATGTCAAGGTCACATTAACCAACAGTTGCAAATTACTGCCAACCAACCAATTTTGATCGGAAGTGGAGATGAAAGTCACAAAACTTTGACGGAGATTGTGGATAGAAGGTGATATTCAGGAAAAAGTCACATAGTTATTATAAACATGACTGTAATCCTGTCATAACACAGCACCAGCTTTTAACAGGGTAAAGCATTATTGGTCTCGTTAAGTTTGCCAGTTTGGGTCATATATGCAAAGAAGTAATTGACTTACGAAAAATTTCTTAGCGATTTGGTAAATAATCGGGTAAATACTGTTTACCACTGGAAATCACATCTGTTAGGATGCTATCTAATCTGGCTTGTCTTGAACTTCATAAATATTCATGTACATATAGTCAGTGATTGATCAGTTTGGATCAAAGGATTTATAAACATTTATGTATCATAATATTGACAGATGAGCCTTGTCTTTGATTATCTTAAATGTTAAGGTAACTCCTCCTAAGTTAACTCTTTTGGAGAAGATAATTGAGATAAAGTGTTTCATATTAAATCAGACTGTAAATTGTGTGGAAGAAAGATGCTTAATCATGTCTCCCCTATATAGTTCAAATAGATCAGACCCATCATGAAGGAGTTGTCCAATCTTTTTGAAATTGTAGGTAAGATAGGTTTTAATTTAGGTACTTCAGAAATTGATTGAAAATATTTGTTCAAGATTTCCAGTATTTTATAAACAATGCTTTTGGCTTAGTCTGTTTGAAGCCGAATTTCAAGCCTGACAGGCAGGCCATGCCATTTTAAAGCAATGCCTGGCTGGTTGTTTAAAACAGGTATGACTGAATGCTGAATAGAGGTTTAGAAACATAGCTGCAAAAAAAAATTGTGGGACGTATATGAAAGTCAGTTCACAAGTCAGTAGTTTGGTTTCAGATAGTTTTCTTTTCAGCCCTATGAAAGATTTTCATGAAACTTCAGTCAAATGTCCTGCATTTCAAATGAATGTATAATGGCCCAGTCTTTAAGTGCTTTCACCACTTTGATTATTTACTCTTTGATTGCTACAACTTAGGCTTGAGACTTGCTCCAGATGGAATCAACCTTGAAAAGGTTGAAAGGCAATGTGAAATTAAGTGTTTTTTCTAAGGCCACTACTACCATGGCACTTGTTGGGACCAGACCCTGGACCTTCCAACCCTAAGGGGAACACACTACCACTGTGCTATTTTATACATGGGAGCCATTAAATTAAATTGAGCCCTGCACAGATTTTGACTCAAAATGAATGGAAAAGTTGGTTTAATGGCCTTTTTATAAACAGATTGTTATTAGGAACCTGTAGAGAGCTGGTGTGTACCTCTTGTTTCAAAGTTTTGAAACTCTGAAGGTACAAACAGACTCTGGGCTACCTTCAATAGATGATAGCTGTAGAAAAAAGGTTACTTCTACCCATTGATGTGAATCCTGAAACTGATTGTCTATTGTTTTAGTTATTTTATGAAATATGGATGATAAAGTTTAGAAGAACATTTTTTAGAATACAAATAATACAAAATCTTTGTTAAATTACTGTAGCCTTAAGCCAATGAAATTTCAGAATTTTTTGGTTGGTGCAGTGTCCCGTTTTAATAATAAAAAAAAAACAACGCAATTTTTGAAAAATAGATAATCTTTTACCTGGCCATTATTGTAATTCATGAAAATTCTGTATTAGCAAATAAAGCATAAATTAATCTGTTGCGAGTGACAGTCTGTTTATATCTTTTGTCTTCAGACTTTGTAAATAATTGTTTCTATTTGGCTGTAGAACATAATCAAACAAGATGTGGTAGGATCCAGGCTAGGTGTTGAAAATAATCAAATCTGATTTCCCAGAACATAAGGTTTTAAGTATACAGCAGCTTTTTGGTTCAGCTATGTTGCCAGAGTCTATCTGATATATTACAGCCTGATAATTCTTGGCATCACCTTCACAAAAACAGGTCAAAAAGTCATCTTCGACCTAATTTTGTTTTCGGAAAGAAATTAAGATTTTTTATTTTGTTGTTTTATTGAGATAATTAGTATACATTTTGCTGCCAGATTCTGCTGAAAGACGAAATACAAGTTTGTGATAGCCAAGAAAATCTGGCTGTTGTTTGGTTCCAACAGGTTGTTCCTAGTAGTTAAAAGATGGCAGTTTGGTGAGATAGAGCATAAAAGTTTCAGAAGTGTTAGCTTTTCAATAAGCTTTGTTCTCGGGCATTTTATAGTACAGTATTAAAAAAGTGTCATTAAGCAAAGTTGCAAGAAATGTTGTGCTGCCATTTTAAAAGTCAAAAGTTGTATAAAGAAGAGGAGCTTACATATAAAAATAGCGTAGTAACCAAGATGTAATTTCTATTTACGATCATGTCATGTGGTCTCAGACTGAGTATTTCATTAGCTCGGCACAGACACTGTTTCATTGGTTCATTGGGTATGCACGTTGTCTCTCATAAATTTTTAGGTCATACAGGCTATACTTTTACAGCTCATGTAAGTAACTGAAAGGACATAAGTGTTATGTCAGTGTCATGTTGTATTAGTGCATTAATGCCATATTAGTGTCTAACTATAGTAATACCTTATGTCAGTATCATTCTGTATGGGTACAATGGCAATTTACGTCAGAGACTTTATGAATGAAAAGGTCACATTTGTTTTGCAACAAAGTAGGATGCTTATCACAGGTTAGACTGTATATCGGTACAGCCAAAGAATACCTGAGTAAAGACTACCTGAGTAAAGACCATCCTTTGGATAAAGACCAATTATGTGAAAGAAGTACATTTAGCTACTCTTAAAACAAGTAATTGTGAAGAATTAGACCGCCACTTCATATTTCCATCCAGCAGTTTTTGTTCACAGGTTTGACTGTACTTAGAGAGGATGTCCCTGCTACTGTCTCTGTAGGTATTATAATTATAGAAATAATGGGTATCTGGTAAAATAAGAGCTTGCAGACCTGTTTTAATGGGAATGTGCCACACTTGGAATTTCCTTTGGGAAAAACACTTGATCAGCTGGATTTTCTGGAAATGTTGGTTGCTGACTTGCTTCCATAAATCTTGACCTACTCTGCTTTAGTTATTGGAATTTCTTATTTTTAATGCTTAAATGCTAACACAGTAGTTTCCTTCAGGCTTGATTTTATTGGCTTATAGACAAAATGTGTGACAGAAGAAAATAAACAATGATTCTGTATAAAGGGTCATTTTGAAGTTTTGTTAAGAATGAAAAAAAAATGGCAATGTTGCAGAAATTGAATAGCAAGGGTGGGTTTAGATGAAATTGGTCTGTTAATGGATAGAAGGCATTGAATGGTCTTGAATCATTATGTCTGTACATTTACATACTTGTAATTTGACTTTGACTAAGTGGTCTGTCTATCAAAACCATCACACTATCCATCACTTTCATCAAAATTGTCACTCTTACAAACATCTTTAGTACTACATCCTTAGAGATTTTACTTGTATCACCTTCTCCGTCAGGTCATAATGTTGATATAAATGAATTATTAAACAAATATGTAATTTCTATCACTATTAACCTATACTAAATGACATTTTTAGCATGTTATGTCAGTCATACTTACTAAAATGCAAAGAAAACCCCATATTTCACAGCCAGTGTTTGTAATTGGGTGCCCTGGATATCTGTTGGAATACAAACAAATATGCTGAGACTATTCCTACAAGTGTCAATAAGTATCTGGTCTAAGGCTACCAGATATATTCTTTATTGCTGTGAAGCCAGAACCTGTTATAAATCAAGCACAGCATGGAATCTTTGGTGCTCTTGAGTAGTAGTACCTACCTGTGGAATAAATTCTCCCAATGTAAACATCCATAGATTATTTTACCACCTGTTTATACTGAATTGATTACAGGTGTTGCTAAAAATATGGTCATGGAAAAAATATAAAAAAACCAGAGGTTTTCTTTCTTGTGGATGTAAAAGTAGTAAATGTAAAACACCATCTACCAAATCATCTAGTGTATTTTGTGATAAAAGTCTGTAAATCATTTTGTAAGAGCTACAGTTCATACAAAAGTTGTACATTGGTTGAGTCTTGAAGACCCTTTGGTATGATGTTATAGTTGACAAGCATTACAGTAAGAACATCTTCTTCACTTAGTTACTTTTTGTCATTACGAATATTACTGCAAAAAATGCCAGTTACACAACAAATTTGCTTGTGTTCCCCCAAAGTTACCCATTTGAAAAGGTCTAATACAGGTGATTCCGCATACTGCCGATTTAAAAATAGACTGCCATTTACGGTTAACAATGGCATGAATCATTGGGGAATTCATACGCTACTAACATGAAACTTGCACTTACGATCTATGGTAGGTAAGCAAACAGAATCTATCAATGGCTGCAGATGCGGATTGAAATATCCAGCTTCGGGTGTCGTATTCGGCTCAATGCCATTTATATTTATACCCCCGAAACGGAGTTTGGGGGGGTGTATAGGAGTCACCTGGTGGTTGGTCGGTCGAGCGGTCTGTCGGTCAGTCAGACGGTCTGTCCGGAGCATAACTTGAAAACTGCTAGTTGGAATTCAATACAACTTCATACAATGGTCAAGCACATTGAGAGGAAGTGCAGTGCACAAGAACCATAACTCCATCTTGAGTAATTACAGAGTTATTGCCCTTTGTTACTCCTTGTCCGGAGCTTAACTTGAAAACTACTGATTGGAATTCAATACAACTTCATACAATGGTCAAGTACATTGAGAGGAAGTGCAGTGCACAGGAACCATAACTTTATCTTGACTCATTACAGAGTTATTGCCCTTTGTTACTTTTCGTTGTTTGCAGCATTACTTGAAAACTACTGGTTTGAATTCAATACAACTTCATACAATGGTCTAGCACAATGAGAGGAAGTGCAGTGTACAAGAACCATAAATCTATCTTGAGTATTAACAGAGTTATTGCCCTTTGTTACTTTTCCTTGTCCAGAGCATTACTTGAAAACTACTGGTTGGAATTCAGTACAACTTCATACAAAAGGTCTTGCACAATGAGAGGAAGTGCAGTGTACAAGAACCTTTACTCTTTCTTGACTCATTACAGAGTTATTGCCCTTTGTTACTTTTCCTTGTCTGGAGCATAACTTGAAAACTACTGGTTGGAATTCAATTTAACTTCATACAATGGTCAAGTACATTAAGAGGAAGTGCAGTGCTTAGGAACCATAACTCTATCTAGACTCATTACAGAGTTATTGGCCTTTGTTACTTTTTCTTGTCGCAGAGCATAACTTGAAAACTGCTGGTTGGAATGCAATACAACTTCATACAATGGTCCAGCACAATGAGAGGAAGTGCAGTGTACAAGAACCATAACTCCATCTTGAGTAATTACAGAGTTATTGCCAAGAACAATATCTCCATTTTAGTTTTTTTTTGGCAAGGTATTCTGTTACTACGAACTTCCTCAGTTTATAAAGCAGTCTTTTGGGGGTATTAATCACATTTAGTGATAGCTCTAGTTTTTAAAGATATTTCTTGTTTCCAATGTTCAAACAAATTTGTTGAATGCTTGACCTTGTTGCATGATCATGGCTGCTGTTTTTAGTACATTTTAATACTTCCTGCTATTCTTAAATAGCCATCATGGCACTATGACATTTATATTTCATCTAGCGATGTTTTCTCTGACAACCCAGCATCCAAATTATTGTCATAATCAGGAAAAAATTATAAGTGTTTGATATTTTTACATCCAAGTTCTCTTTATTGATTGTTCCTATGGTAACCAAATATAACAAACCCAATTTTCAGTGAAACAGATTGAAATCTTACAAGAGGCTCAAGGGTGATATAAATTTTGGCAGCACAGAATATTATTTATAATATTTAAATTGGCATGACTTGATCAGTCTTAACATCCTCTGAAAAGTTCTTGTTGCATGGTTCTAGAGATTTCGATGGTCCCCAGGAGGCACAGGTTTGAATCTGTAATGAACACGACCAAGTTTTACACCTTCTCAACCTTTATTGTTCTACAGTGGGCTTTTCTGTCTTTCGTCGGAACATTATCATCGATTGTTTATAGAGTTATGACTGAATAGCAATCAGTGCAGATTATGATCACCCTGTATATAAGTGCAGTATGACCATGCTCTGCTCTTGTCTCTTAGGACAGACTAATACACAATGCCACCAGCAGGGTATGATATGAGCACAACATTTTCCTTGCAGTTATATAGTTGTAGAATAGGAGAATTACACCTTCAGTTGCAGCTTGGTAGTCTTTGGGGTCAAGGACTTTTTCTGTCGAAGAAGTTCTGTTTGGCTTCAGGTTAGTACCATCAGCCTTAAAATGATCTACACAGAAGTTTGAGAGTTTGGATAAGGATGTCATAGAAAAGATTTTAAGTTAGACCCTAATGTGTTTTATTAAGCTCTTTCCTTGGGCAGCTTTAGGAACATAATGTAGTTTATACATAGTTGTTAAATGGTTCTCATAAAGAGGTCAACTTAGTGTTTCACAGTGTGTTCTGCTCACAGGCAGTAATGTAGTCCACATAATTATATTATGTTTACAGTAAATGGATGAAATAATGTATGTCAAAACCTTCTACTTCTTTAGCTTTTATATTGTCAAAAACTCACAAAGAGCATTATGATTATTCAAGGAAAAAATTACCGGAACTTGTCTAGACTTTATGAAATGACCACTCTGTGTTATTATTGATCAGTTTTTTTTATATTGGCCGCCAAGTGTTGTCAGCGATGATCGCTAGAATAGTAGCCTTGATTTAAAACTGATATTTAGCTCTTCTATCATACGCTACACAACATCGAGTTACGATGTGAGTGGCATCGCCGCCATTTCTTTATTATAGCGCCTGTTGTGAGGCAGACCATATACAGAAAAAAATTGCAAAAATAATTTAGGCGCAAGATGTAACAAGAAATAAGAAAGTGAGTTTTTATATCAGACATGCCAACAACAACGAAAGGAAATATTCTGAGTATCGTCAGACGATCTATTTACTCTGTGCTAATAGATTTATTCATTGTATTCTTTGTTAAGAAAATCATACAAAGAGTGACTCCACTCATTGGCTATTTTTTTGTTACATTTTGCAGTGCCAGCACTCAGTTGCCTGAGCGTTTTCACTTTATTGTGCCAGGCCTTGTCACCAGTTTTCACTTTATTGTGCCAGGCATTGTCGCCAGTTTTCACTTTATTGTGCCAGGCATTGTCACCAGTTTTCACTTTATTGTGCCAGGCATTGTCGCCAAAAAGTACATGCAGGATTGAATGCTTGTTTCTTGCCAATTATACATTGCTTTTATCAGAGTTGGTTTTAGAACAGTAAATTACTTCACTGAACATTCCATAGATCATCAAATGTGACTGTCAAGGATATTTTAGCAATGAAGCAATGTCAAGGTCATTGTTACCCCTACAGCAGTCTGCTCTTATTCTTCTAATTATCCTGGGCTTCCCCTGACCATATTACAATAAATCCTCACTTGAAGAGAAACAATTATTGTTGGATGTCCATGTTGTACATCTAACTGACAGTCAACAATGAGAAAATCCTGTATAATGATACTTTAAGAGATCTTACATTACAATTATAAATAGAGGACTGGCATCATTGAAAGGTGTGTTAGTTGTTTTATTTGGAAGCAAGGTTACCAGTGCCATATGTTTTATATTCAGTTGATTAGTTGTTTTTTTCTGTGGAGCTCTGGTTCCAGGTACAATGTTTCTGTGTGGAGCTCGGTTCCAGGTACAATGTTTCTGATACAATGTATCTTCCTGACAGACAGATGAACCGATGTGATTTTGAGATTTTGTTTCGAGATTTTGTTTTGAGATTGTCGATGAGTTATGCTATTGAAGTACTGCAGTATCTTTTTCATCGTTTTATACTACTTTGATTTTCTAGTAAATGTTTTCATTCATTTTGACTTGTGATGGAACTGTGTAAATAGTTTATTTCTGTAGAAAGAATTCTGAGATAAAAAAAAAAGTAGTTCAGAGTAAAAAAAGTAGTTCCTATTGACTGCTGTGTATTTATGACAGGGAACTATCATCTTAGAGCTTGAGGGAAAAAAAACTTGTCAAATTAAATAACAGAAAATGCAGATAATTCCTTGAGATTATTTTCTCTTATACTTGAATACCCTACATTTGTGGGAACTTCTTTACTTCAGCATATTCAGGTCATATGATCATTTCATTCTGGTCTTAAAAAGATGTTGCAAATGCTGAGGTCATGTTTTTTGTCGAAGCTATGATCATGAAATGTTGCAAACACTGAAGTCACTTATCTTGACATTATATTGTTCTTAGGACAGAATGTTGACTACTCAAATACTTGTGGCTGCAACACTTCCAGCTAAGGGTTACCCTCCCTGTATACCCCAAAAGACACCTTTTTTCAGACGCTGCCTTCAAAATGAAATGCTACTGGATTTACGAAAATGTCTGTACATTACTGTGTAATCCTATTGCTACATTGACAAATGACAAAGATGTTTGGTCATCCATCATGTAATGTGCGTTTATTTATAACTTATTATACATGTTGCTGTTATATTTTCAGAATTTGAATGGAAAGGTGATTGTGAATCATATTGGGGAGCACTGCTACGTTGATAATGTGGAACCAGCCTATCAGAACTCCTGGGACATGAGGTCCTCCAGTCCAGCTGGAAGCAACCGAAATAGTGCCGCAAGCAGCGACAGTGGGCGGGGTCTGTCAGCAAACTATCTAGATCCAAAGGTAAGAGACTAATGAGTCACAGACCGCACCATACAACGCCCATAGTAACTTGAATTATGGAATAAGTTTTCATGCAGATTTGATACAGAAATGGGCTTCTGTGCTTCGACTTTAACAATTTAACAACAGGGTCAGTTCTTTGCCCTAAATGTAACAATTTAAATGTATCGTACACAATCATAACCTGTCCAAGCAAAGACTTGTGTACTAACAGATACATTATGCATTGTCATATGGGTACAGTAAAGCATGTTTTTCATTCTATGCTTATTAATTTTATTAATTTTCCATTTTGAAACAGCAATAACTTCCATATGAAAAAATAGCAATAAAACAGTATGAGATGCTGTAAATTTATTCATATTTTTTCCCAGAAAATTTCCCGCTTTTTGCATATTTTGCAGGCTACAACTATTTGCAATTATCACAGTTTGATAGATCTTATGAAGTCACTTGGAACATCAGATTATTTGTTCTGGCTTTGAATTTGTTCTGGATGTATTTGTCTGGGGGATGTTTTATATCAGAAAATATCATTGAAATGCAATAATAAACTGTTGATTTTATGTCTGTTCAGTTTGTATACCAGTAGTCATAAGTTCGACTTTTGTCCTATGAAGCCAAATCTTAATTGTGTTAGTCATTTAAAATGCACAAACCTTTTTTAACATATTAGCAGCTGTAACACTTTCACAGGACACATGTGGGTTATTAGAAGTGCATTGTTTGAAGAGAGAGGTTAGAGTTGGTTGGGGGAAGGGGGCAGATAGGGTATTACTTTAGTATGTGTTTAATGTGTTGCAGTCGTGTATTTTTATATTTAGGCTGCAGTGTGTCCATTGTCTGTTGATTCAAGGGGAGTCTAGTTGTTTATGCTTCTAGGGACGTTTATTATCGCCTCTGTGTCCGTCTGTCCGTCCGTCCGTCTGTACGTCCGTCAGTCTCTCCGTCTGTCCGTTAGCAATTTCCCTTCCGCTCTCTAACTGTTGAACCCCTTAAAGGATTTCGAAGAAACCTGACACAAATGTTAACCAGACTGAGACGACGTGCAGAAGCAATGTTCCGGATGGCTGGATTCAAGGTCAAGGTCATACTTAGCGGTCAAAGGTCATATGATTTTGTTTCCCTTCCGCCTGTAACTCTTGAACCCCTTGAAGGATTTTGAAGAAACCTGACACAAATGTTAACCAGACTGAGACGAGTGCAGAAGCAATGTTCCGGATGGCTGGATTCAAGGTCAAGGTCATACTTAGGGGTCAAAGGTCATATGATTTTGTTTCCCTTCCGCTCTGTAACTCTTGAACCCCGTGAAGGATTTAAAGAAACCTGACACAATTGTTTACCACATTGAGGGGACGATGTGCAGAAGCCATGTTCCGGATGGCTCACTTCAAGGTCAAGGTCACACTTAGGGTTCAAGCGTCATATAACTGTGTGGATATTGCTCTGCATTTGCTCTTGATTACAGGCTCTTGTTTTTATTTGGGAGATTCTATTTTGTTTGCTTAATTTTTTATTGAATTACTTCCCTTTTATGTTACTATCAATAGCATATTTTGTAACTTTTTGTGTCGCCCTCTGGAGAAAAGGGGGGGGACATAGGGATCGCTTTGGTCCGTCCCGTCCCTTGTCACACAAACTTAATGTGGCTATAACTTTGGCATTTCTTAAGATTTCTTCATCAAACTTTACAGTTGTATTGCTTATGACAATAGGGTCATGATGCCACCAAATTTTGTAGGTCAAAGTCATATTTGACAGAGTTATGCCCCTTTGTACGTGGATTTTGTCATGAAAACTTAACGTTGGCTATAACTTTGCCATTTCTTAAGATTTCTTCATCAAACTTTACAATTGTATTGCTTATGAAATAAGGGTCGTGATGCTGCCAAATTGTGTAGGTCAAGGTCATATTTGACAGAGTTATGCCCCTTTTTATACTTAGATTTTTGCTATAACTTTGCCATTTCTCAAGATTTCTTTATCAAACTTTCAAATTGTATTTCTTATGTCAAAAGGGTTGTGATGCCACCAAATTGTGTAGGTCAAGGTCATATTTGACAGAGTTATGCCCCTTTTTGTACTTAGATTTTGTCACGAAAACTTAACGTTGGCTATAACTTTGCCATTTCTTAAGATTTCTTCATCAAACTTTCAAATTGCATTGCTTATGACATAAGGGCCGTGATGCCGCCAAAGTTTGTAGGTCCAGGTCATATTTGACAGAGTTATGCCCCTTTATATATTTAGATTTTTATGCCCCCCACAAAGTGGGGTGCATATAGCGTTGCACTTGTCCGTCCGTCAGTCCGTCAGTCCGTCCGTACGTCCCGAAATCTTGTGAACGCAACTCCTCTTAAACCGGATGGCAGATTTTGCTTAAACTTCCAGGGATGAACAACCTTAATGTGTAGATGGTAGTAAAGGAAGGAATTTTGGGCGGGGCGACCAAATTTAACAGAATTATGGCCCTTTGTTGATTTTTTCTATATATCTTGTGAACGCAACTCCTCTTAAACCGGATGGCAGATTTTGCTTAAACTTCCAGGGATGAACAACCTTAATGTGTAGATGGTAGTAAAGAAAAGGAATTTTGCTGCGACCAAATTTAACAGAATTATGGCCCTTTGTTGATTTTTTACTATATACTATGTAAAATTTTGTGAACGCAACTCCTCTTAAACCGGATGGCAGATTTTGCTTAAACTTCCAGGGATGAACAACCTTAATGTGAAGATGGCAGTAAAAGGAAGGAATTTTTGCTGCGGCCAAATTTAACAGAATTATGGCCCTTTGTTGATTTTTTCACTATATACCATATAGAAATTTTGTGAACGCAACTCCTCTTAAACTGGTTGGCAGATTTTGCTTAAACTTCCAGGGATGAACAACCTTAATGTGTAGATGGTAGTAAAGGAAGGAATTTTTGTTGCGACCAAATTTAACAGAATTATGGCCCTTTGTTAAGTTTTTCACTATATACCATATAGAAATATTGTGAACGCAACTCCTCTTAAACCGGATGGCAGATTTTGCTTAAACTTCCAGGGATGAACAGCTTTAATGTGTAGATGGTAGTAAAAGGAAGAAATTTTTGTTGCGACCAAATTTAACAGAATTATGGCCCTTTGTTGATTTTTTACTATATACCATATAAATTTGTTGCGACCAAATTTAACAGAATTATGGCCCTTTGTTGATTTTTTCACTATATACCATATAAATAATTGAACATATAAATTTTACATTTGTAATTTAATTTAACATGTACATAAGGTTACCTGTAGATCATTTTAGGTATATGTACAGAAATGAAACAGTGGAATGAAAAAGTTCCACATAAAAATCTTACATACAGATATGCTTGCTCTTGTTTATGAGCACATCTGCACAGTGGGGGCATCCGTGTCCTTTGGACACAATTCTAGTTGCTATAACTTTGCCATTTCTTAAGATTTCTTTATCAAACTTTCAAATTATATTGCTTATGTCAAAAGGGTTGTGATGCCGCCAAATTTTGTAGGTCAAGGTCTTATTTGACAGAGTTATGCCCCTTTTTGTACTTAGATTTTGTCACAAAAACTTAACGTTGGCTATAACTTTGCCATTTCTTAAGATTTCTTCATCAAACTTTCAAATTGTATTGCTTATGACATAAGGGTCATGATGCCGCCAAAGTTTGTAGGTCAAGGTCATATTTGACAGAGTTATGCCCCTTTTTACACTTAGATTTTGTCACAAAATTGTTGGTTATTCTGACAAAGCATAAGAGGGCGACACAAGTGTTCTACTGAACACCCATCTAGTTTATTATTGGCAGTACGGAAAAACCGAGACCACTTTTCTGTGGTACAACATGAATGGTACCTCCAATTTTTTGGTGTTTTTTGACATTTTTGTACCAGGTTAGGATTTTCTGGTTGGGGACTTAGATTTTTTTATATAACTTCAATTTTTTATTCTTGTTCCTGTCCGTTGGGCTTCAACAGCCTAAATTTTGCTCCCATTCTCTGATACAACACTTCGGGCGTATATTGCTGCGCTTTGCGGTGCTCTTGTTTATGATTCTATCCTTCGGGACTTCTTAACTTTATGTTGTTTTAGGAATACTTTTTAACCTTTAGTGGTGGGGAAAATGATGGAAGATATTGAACAGTTCGAGACAAACATCTTCAAACTTGCAAACAGACAGTAGCTTTCTTTGTCTTGATTATTCATAAAGCAATAAGTCCTATAGATTTTTCTACTATTATGATCTTGCAATAGTGGAATAAATGCATAAGAAATGGCAACCATTTCCGAGTCCATTAATGTGACAAAAATAGAGTGTCCCATGCGGTGATATGTCTTGTATGTTATTGCGGTTCTTTTATGGTCTTTTATATGTGTGATATTAAATTAGCATTTTATGTTTTTGTGATTTACATGAACAGCTTTACTAAATTTATTTTGTGGCTAAAGTGAGGTTGACTTGGTGGGCATATAGCTGTTAAAATTTAATGGTTTGAATGAACATTGTATCTAAAACTATGTTGACTTGGTGTGCATTGTGACTTAAATTAGGCAGAACAGGAAGATAACTCATTTGAAAATTGTGACTAAAATCAGGTGAGTAATTAAAAATGAAATTTACATGAATGTTTTGGGTAAAATAGGGTTGTCTTGTTGGGCATTGTGGATAAATATACATGATTTGGGAAGAGAAATTTACATTAAAATTGTTGCTAAATATTATATTTGCTGGGAAGTCCAGTATGAACATTGCGGCTTAAATTAGTAGGATATGGAAGTGAAAATTACTTGAACAATTATTGCCAAAATAAGGTCATGTAGGAATCGTATTTTACAAAAATATTGTTACAGGAATGAAATAGTTTTGGATGAATAATGCATTTGAATACTTTGGCAGATACCAGTAGAATAGGAACATATGATTCTGAGTTATGCAATAAAACGAGGAATCTAAATAAACCCAATTTGGATTGCAAATGATAGTAAAATGAAAGTCCATCAAGTAGTTCAGTTTTATGATATTGGATACTGGTATAGAAAATGACCATCATTTCATGTGCAATATCGGAAATTTTTAAAGAAAAACAGGGATGTCTTAAGAAGCAGCATTAGGACAAATAGTGAAAATCGGACCAGTGGTGAAATATAATCAAAGAAAGATATAAATGAATTCTTGTGAGAGTGCTTGGATCTAATTATTGGTTAAGTTAGATACAGTTACATGTTATATTAATTACATGTGTCATCTTTTGAGCTTTGTCTCGGAGGATATAAGAAATCCATCTGGACAGATAATGTCCATTATTATTCACAAGTGATTTCCGATAGGAAAATTTTCCCTTCCAATATCGTCAAGATATCTGTGGATAGTTTTACAGAATCAATATCATACCATAGTAATCGTTTGTAGATTTCTATGGGTTCAATATACATTTATATTTTTTCATCTGACAAGTGGCGTTTTTTATTAAGGCCCTTGATAGGAAGTTTTGATAGTTTATTGGACAAGTTGAGTAGAACGTCAACGTAAGTGTTAAATTGCGTCTTTTTAGAGGGTTTCCTGGCTTTCAGCGTCAGTAGGGATGCTGAAGAGACTTTTGAAATTGTTTTATTGGATGTCTTAGAAACTGCGAACAAGTGGCAATATTTGCTACAGATAAATTTGAATAATTCAGAAGAATTTTGCATCATTTGAAATACAGACACTGTGGATTTTAATTTAGACAGTTTGTTGTGTTTGCAGAAGTTGAGTTTGATTGTATGAACAGAGTTGTACAGGAGAGTATTTTTTTTACTGTAATAAACAAAATTTAATTTTACACTTGGACCTCTGACTAGTCAGATGAAATTGGTCACCATTTAGATATACTTAATGGTGTCATGAAAAATTGACTGCCACTCCTGGGATTCGAACTAGGGATTACCGGTCCGGCGTGCTAACCTCTACACGACGGCAGCACATCAAATCTTTCTTGACAAATAACGTTATATACCTCAAGTATATACCATTTTAGTATATACCAAAGATCAAGTTGCAGTGTAGAAGAGAAAACATTGAAAATTCTTACCTAATTTCTCGTTGCCTTACCTAGTTTTGATGTTATTTCTATTTCAGTGTGTTAAGTGCATATCCTACAGGTTGTTTCATTAATTTTAAATTATAACTACACAAGACAAGCCAGTCATGCTGTTATTAGGCTTCTGATAGCCTTTTGTCTAATCAAACCTCTGTCCTATTTTTGGCGGAGTCAATTTACCGTCTTTTGAATCCAGTCCAGAGGTACTTTGAGAGAGAAAAAAACGATAGCCGAAATACAGCACATGGCAGGCGTCTGTGTTCATCCTGCATGAACATGGTGTTTTTGTTCATATTTGATTTCACCTAATTCATGTTACAACTGATTACATAATGCAGGTGCTTTAGAAAGTTAAGTTTGGTGATTGACAAAGCATGAAATTCAGTCTTTGCAGAGGAGTTTTTGTAGATCAATGGTCTGTGAGATTGCATTTTATTAGATTTCAGTCTGGAGCATCAAGGTCGCAACCAGCCTGAATATTTGTCATAGTCAGTTTTTAAAATTTAGCAGTTGAAATAGTGTGATTCTGTTTGTTTTATTAGGAATTTCTTGGAAAATACTGGAAACACATCTTGTTGCATCTGGTGGAGTAAAACAGAGTCGATTTTTACAAGGTGATTTTGTGCATATTTGATTGGAATTAATTTCACACAGTATCGCTAGATTTATGGCTGTATATGGAGTGAAGTTTTAAGATGTTGCTATAGAAATTGAAAAGTATTGATTTTTGTGTTTTATGATACGTTGGCGGACATTTATCTTTTCAATCAAGAGTGCTAAGTAAATAGAACTTTTGTAGCATCTGTCACAATTATTTTTGAACAGAAAGGGATTTTGATAAAATTCATCTTTTATTCATGAAATTAAGGAGTTTGGGTAATGTGAACTTTATAAATTCGGAGCTAGTTTTGGAAGAAATTATAGTTCATGGGAAAATCTGTCTAAATTTATTAGCAGAATTGTTCAAATATTTGAGAATTAATGGAAAAACTGCCAGCGGTAGCCAGTCATGAAATTTCTTAAATGATGTTTCACTAAAGTTTCATGCGCACATTAATTTTATTAGGAATACAGAAAACCTGAGGAGATAAGCTAGATAATAAAGTTGTTACATAGTAACATGCCACTGATTACAGTTTTTTACCTCCTATGCAACAACAAAAAAGTGCCTAGAGTAACGGATATTCTAATATGTATATAATAGGTATATTTCTATAGTCAATTTGAGTGCATTAGTATGATTAAAGCATTCGGAAAAGAAGGCGGAGTTTCGCACATGGAAGTAGCTCCTTCCGACTTTTCTAATTTACTCCCGCGCAGAACATAAAATATAGAAATAATATCTGTATAAATACATCAGTCGCATGAAATAGTTGTGTTTAAGAACCTAAATATTATTTTTGATTGACAAAGCATGTATGATTAAAGCATTCGGAAAAGAAGGCGGAGTTTCGCACATGGAAGTAGCTCCTTCCGACTTTTCTAATTTACTCCCGCGCAGAACATAAAATATAGAAATAATATCTGTATAAATACATCAGTCGCATGAAATAGTTGTGTTAAAGAACCTAAATATTATTTTTGATTGCGCCAAGTAAGCCTTAGAATACCTTCACACTGTTTTCCTTTAAAAAGGCTAAGAAAATTCAGGATTAACGACATACAATGTTTTGATCTGGGAGACAAAACAATGAATGAAAACGTTGACATCATCACACTGATGTCATTACCCCACGTTAAAATGTTGTACAATTCGGATTTATTTAACGTTTCGCTTTTAAATCGATTATTTTTATTATTTATTATTTCTTAATTATTTTGACTTTACATGACCAAATATTACAAAAGGTGATTCTTAAATGCAGCACCGAGGGTCCACATGGACATATATGTTCAATCATGAATCACAATATTACATTACAATGTTCTTTTACTGGACTATGAGTGAAAACATTGTTTGTTGCATATTTCACAACATTGTATTTTGCGTGTCAAACGATGTTAATATAAGACATTTATGGT
>JAFMSR010000002.1:8826852-9011852 GCA_022818135.1 Saxidomus purpurata | reverse complement strand
TTATGACAAAACTTTATTTTAACTGTAGTTTTGGTATAAATGTCAATCATTTCTGGCATAAAAATGTTGAAAGATAGAAAAAGTATGTCTCTAAATGCTCACAGAAGCTTTCAGAATCTTTTATTAACATGAAGCAATCTTATATAGTTGCTGATGAAAAACAAACAACATTAAATTTTCAGGTAGAAAACAAATTCAAACCATACAAGTGCAAAACAGAACATAAATCATGCAGCATTTTTTTTATTCAAAAGGAATAATGTTTCTGAAAGAGCCATTTACTGATGATTGAATAAAATGTTGTCATGCTTGAGATACACTACTTCAGTTGAAAAGCATTACTGATGGAGATATTGCTGCAAATGGGATGTAGTTTTGTCAGAGAAATGCTTCAAATGGGAAGTATTATTTAATGAGGGATGTAATTACTGCAAATGGGATGTACATGTATAAAGTGGACTGAGATATTACTGCTGTATTACTTCTGTAATATTGACTACTAAGGTGTTGCTGCAAATGACATGTAACATTGACAGAGATATTGTTGCTAATGGGATGTACCACTGACCGGTGTTGCTGTAAATTTGATGAAGTATACGCTTAAGTATTGTTACAGTGGTATGTTATAAATATGATGCAAATGGGATAAATACTTTATGAAGTACTGCCACAAATAATATGTACCTTTTTAATGAGAAATGCTAGATAGTGGATGTTACCATTGATTGAGGGATGTCTGAAAATGTGATGTATATAAATAATTGCTTAGATACTGCTATTAAGTGAGATGAAACACTTACTGAAGAACTTATACATGCTAACTGAGGATCTTCTATAAATTTGATGTAATACTGACTGAAGGACTTCTTCAAATGGGATGTGATACTGACTGAGGGATGTCAGGGAATGGGATGTAATACTGGCTGAGTGACATCTGCAAATGGGATGTAATATTGGCTGAGGTAGGTCTGCAAATGGGATGTAATAGTGGCTGAGGGACGTCTGCAAATGGGATGGTATATTGGCTGAGGGGTGTCTACAGATGGGATGTGATACTGACTGAGGGATGTCTGCAAATGGGATGTAATACTGGCTGAGGGATGTCTGCGAATGGGATGTAATACTGACTGAGATAGGTCTGCAAATTGGTGTAATACTGACAGAGGGCTGTCTGTAAATGGGATGTGATACTGACTGAGGGACTTCTGCAAATGGGATGTGATACTGACTGAGGGATGTCTGCAAATGGCATGTAATGCTGATTGAGGGATTTCTGCAAATGGAATGTGATACTGACTAAGGGACGTCTGCAAATGGGATGTGATACTGGCTGAGGGGTGTCTACAAATGGGATGTAATACTGACTAAGGGATGTCTGCAAATGGGATGTAATACTGACTGAGGGATGTCTGCAAATGGGATGTAATTTAATACTGACTAAGGGATGTCTACAAATGGGATGTAATACTGGCTGAGGGATGTTTGCACATGGTATGCAATACTGTCTGGGATGTCTGTAAATGGGATGTAATACTGGCTGAGGGATATCTGCAAATGGGATGTAATACTGGATGAGGGATGTCTTCAAATGGGATGTAATACTGGCTGAGGGATGTCTGCAAATGGGATGTAATACTGGCTGAGGGATGTCTGCAAATGGGATGTAATACTGGCTGAGGGATATCTGCAAATGGGATGTAATACTGGCTGAGGGATGTCTGCAAATGGGATATAATACTGACTGAAGTCTGCTTAAGCAAATGGCATTACTGTACTACTAACTGAGAAACTGAAGCAGACTGGTTTTGTTGGAAATGTGCTATTGTTTTGTTAAAAAGTTATATTTGTGCGTAAGTTCTATCTAAGAAAGTTACACAAAACACTACACTTACATTTAGTGAACCTATTGAATTGGGCTTTCTCTACACAAAACAATTATAGTAGCAAAGTTGTTTCCCTAAATTCCATTATAACAGACCAAACAAATTTGTTTAGTGGGGAGGATTCAGCTACCGATTATGTAATATACATAAGAGACTTCTATCTATTATACAAGAGGTTGACCCTGGAGCAACCAATGTAGATATTGATCATTGATAGCATGTTCACATTTCCAACATCTCCACTCACTCTTCTATTGCAAAAGCCACAGAGCAGTTTTCCATTTTCAAAGAAAATTGAAGCAGATGTCAGAATTTTTATTTTTCTGGATAATTACACTAAATTGATGGAATTAAACAAAATAGTGAAGAATTGAAGCCATTGATTACTGTGAAAAACAGGTAGACTTGTTTATTTTTTCTGTTGAATTTGACAGTTTGGTGATGTGATTTTTGCAAGTCTTGAGAAACGTGGTATTGTGGCGGTGGCACAGACAAGCATCATGGGAAATTATAGTAATCAAAAACATTTTTTTGACCTCTTCTGGATGTTATGAGATAAGATTGCATCATAATTAGCTTGCTCTGTTGTTTGTAAGGATAGATAGCCTAAAATACAATGTGAAAGAAGCTACAGATAACTTCTTCAAGTCACCATTTAATGACCACTTTGGCGGCCAAGTTCTCCTTTACTAAGTAGGTAACATTGTACTTTGATGTGAAAATTGTCATTGTTGGAAGCTGTTACATCCAAAATTTCAGCATTCGCAAAACAGTCTCATTTTAAATTTGAGACTTTGTCATGCAGATTGGGAAATATTTGCAATGAAGTACATAATTTACACTTAGCTTTGATCACAATTTCTAGGAAATTCGGAATGAAGTCACATTCCAGGACTAGGTATAATTAACAGTGTGAAAAATTGAATTATACAAATGTAATGGAGAAGTAGCAACTTCTTCTCCATATAAGGTAACTGTGAAATATTTGAAAAATTACTTGTAAAAAATAGAAAATGTTCTAGTACAAATGCTCAAGTACGTGGAGCCAATTTGACCTGGTTCAGTTTACTTAAATGATTGGAGATATTGATGTGGAGCAGTTCTTAGAAAGGATTATTGAAATATCACAAGTGCTATTCTCTGACTGGATAGAATGAAAAAATATTGACATAGTTGGAACTGGACTCTGGGAGTATAGTATAAAGAGTTTGGAAATGATTTTCTAGTGCCAGTATTGTTTTCATGTGAATAAAAGGTTAGGGTATTGATGAATTTCTGTGTAAAGAGGGTAACAATGGATTTAATTTGTTCATTTTGATTCTAAGCAGGGTGATAAATCACAATGTAAAGAGGCTGTGTCATGTAAAATCAGAAAATATGAACAAATATTGAATGATATGTAGTAAATTGAGAAGTTAACTTGATTCTTTTATGCCATCTGTATGGGGCTTGAAACCGTGTATCATTTGAGTACAGTTGGGCTTTTTCGACCAGTATAGGTTTACATCAAACTTTACGTCTATGTAATATAGTTTGATTCAAAGCCCTACTGTTCTTGAAATTATGATAGTGTTACATTTCTTTCTCTCTTTTAAAAAAAATTACTTCCAAATTCAATTTAAAAAGAAGAATTATATTATTTTACCAAAGCAGGGCTTTCTGTAGGTCGTAAAATAGACACATTACTTGAACTGGATATTTTTGTCTTTAAATAAATGTATTCTGTGTCAACCTGCACATTCTTTGTAGTCTAATCATGGTTTACATTGCAATCATGGTCAGTACTGTGATTGTGGCCAGTACTGTGTGACCATGGTCTACACTGCATGATCATGGTCTGTTATGAGCACTGTGACTGGAACTCCTCCTGTAGGGGGCAAGTCCATTTTACAAAATTACAGTTCACTCTCTTGACCAGTTTGTGATGTCAGAAATGGGTAGGTGGATTTGGACATTTGTCAAATTCTTTGATTGATCTAGAACCAGGTTCTAGTTTTATTGGTGATTAGTGCATGTCAGGATTGGATGGATGTTACATTTTTGTTGACCATTAGTTGTTGTCCTGGATAATTAGGTTGATTGAACTGTCAAGCAGAGGGTATTTAACTTAATAAACTGAAATGAGCTGATGTTTAGACCTCAGGTTTGGTGCTTGATGCTAATGTTTCACTCACGGAAAGTTGTGAGTTAAAGTCCTGTAGATTTGTTATGTGTCTTGTATTAATTTGCATTTAAATAGGTATTCATGGTAAATTGAATAATAGGTACTTGAGGGGTTTATTTCTTTATACCTGCTAATGTTGTATCATTTATGCTTTAAGATACACTTCAACGTCTTGTACTTTAAGATACATCTCGTACTGTCTTAAAATCCAATCTGAGATCCCAATTTTGTCAGAACAACTCATTTTGAATTTCTAGCAAATAATACATTGTTACAGGATTCTTTCTGTATATTGCAGATACATCACAATTATGTCAATGTACAGGTAAACAACCAGTACCGACTATCCGGCACAAGCTATGAGAGTGGCGTCTCGTCTCGGCAGAGTTACCACAGTACCTCGAGCTCCAGTGTGGGCAGTCTAGATCGGCTTGAAGAGAGTGGATATTCTAGTCAGATCAACGTGGCGGAACTCTTCCAAGCTGGTGTTCCGGTAAGATACACTTTTGCATTTTGACGCGTCTGCCATGCTAGATTGTATGCAATAGTTTTTTTAAAAGCATCTGCCATACACTCACTATAATTGCAGTATTGAATTGTGGGGTAGAACTTCCAGTAGGTTTACTGTCTGTATATAGCTGGGTGGATAACAAATTTCTTATGACTTGCATCAAAGTGGTTACCCCACAGTTGCGAGTTTACTCCTATATTAATGCTTTAAATGACTACGGTATTCAAATTTAACTCGTGCAAGAGCACTTGGCTGTTGCTAAAAACCTTATTTGGACAGAAAATTTCGGATAGGAAACATCAAATTTGTATGTGAATATTTGCAGGCGCATAGCCAGGCATACTCCCATACTCATGGGAGTACTTCGAATTTAAAAAATTTAAATGGCCTAAAAATGATGTAAAACTAAGGGGGGTACATGTCCACACGGGTATACTAACAGTATCGGTTTATTTTTGATCACAAATGGTAGTTTTATACGTCCTAATTATTTACAGTATATTTGGCTTTTAAAAAAAAAGCACCCCCCTTACAGAAAACTGGGAGTACTTAGATTATGGCCCTAGCTACGCCCCTGATTTGAACACTCTCTACGAATTTTCAATATATCAATTTCAGTGTAAAACAATTTGTTACCTTTGTTAATAAAGACCCATTTGGAAGTAAACAAAGCGGTTCCCATTTGTTAAGAGTCAGCAGTTTCTTATGTAACGAAAGGTCTCCTGATACCATGTGGCAGAAAGCTTATCAACCTGTTGGATCTGAAATATTCCAGGGAAAACCTCCCCTGGCTTCATATTAAGTACATTGATTTTATGCATAAAGGCAATATTGCTAGCCTGCAGTAGAAATGAAATGGATCAAAGATTAATGCCCCCATCTTCACTGTAATTAAAACAATAGAACGTCTAGACACTTGAGATGGGTCTAGGTAACTGTTTATTATAAACTGGGACATATGATGATTCACACATGTAAGGAAAATCAATGGTTACATTTAGCTTCTTTCATTAAAACTGACTGGAACACTAAACTTCCATTTTTCCACTTTAAGAGATAAACCTGGTATATTAAGAACAATACTGTATGAAAATGGACTTGAATAAAGGTGTCAGTGGAATACTTTTGCCCCAAGTCAAGTTGATTGCATCCGTTAATTCTAAGGAAGTTGGTTTTTGTCTGTGACACATATTACCTGAAGCATTTTGTCAATGTTTAATACTTCCCATTGTCCAGCATAATTGCATTTATTTGTCTTGTTCAAATGTCGTCTGCTTTTTGCATTTGTTTGTGTCTGCTTGCTGTATTTGTTTGTCTTGTTCAAATGATTTCTGTCTGACACATTGTTTTTATTTCATGTTGTTTATATGCCGTCTGCTAAGTGTATCTGTCTTGACCAATTGCCATCTTGTTCTCTGCTGTCTGCTTGCTTCATATAATTGTCTTGTTCTAATGCCATCTTGTTCAAATGCTGTCTGCTTGCTTCATATAATTGTCTTGTTCTAATGCTATCTTGTTCAAATACTGTGTGCTTGCTACATCTATTTGTCTTGTTCAAATGCCATGGATAGAACTGTTCACTTCCTCTCAGGTAACCCATGGTCACAACTATGTTGTAGCTAATCAGTGTCTTCCAGTCTGTGACATGCCAAAGCAGTATGTGTTTAGGTCCTATGACAGATGTTGCCTAATTGACTGACTGCACGCAGCAACTTGGCTGTTACAGAATTACGTAATGTGCATTTTGCCGCTGTTTATTTCCTGTAAGCATCAGGAAAATCGATGGATGAAAAACTTGTAATTGTTTTGTTTTTGACGTGAAATAAGTGCTGTATTAGACTAGAATTTACATTAGAGACAAACTGATACTTATCTCTTGAAGTAAATACTGTTATGTTCCAGAGACATAGATGAATTTTCATGGGTTCTCAGCAAGGAAAGCTTCTATATTGATAAATGATGCATTTATTTTTCAAAAACTTGCATAAATATTATTCCAATTTCTCCCTGCTGTTTTAGGCAGAGAGAAAGTGGATTATTTCTCTTACTTTCAAAACTGTTCAGATAATTTTCTTTGAACATCACTTTTGACACGACTCGTTAATTTTGTCTCTTTTTTTCCAATTCTAATGTTTCAATAGCAAGTATTGCTTATTTCTTGAGAATAAGTCTGCATCAAACAGTAAGCATCCGCAGAGCCGAAGTATCTAGTGAACTGGTTTTAGAGAAGTGATTTTTATACAAAAAAAGATGATGTTGTCTGCTCATTAAAATCACATGATGACTTTGGATGTTACAAAGTAGCAATTATATCATCAAGATTTTTTTTATCATTTTGAGTCATTCAAAGATTTGAAATACTACTTGTTTGTTTCAATTATTATCCTCATTTTCTATACAGTTTGAAATGTTTGTTGTTATAGGACCATGAAGTGCTGCGGGCCTGGCTGAGAGACCTCAACTATGAAGAATATTACCAGAACTTTCTGACAGCGGGCTATGATATGCCGACAATCACTCATATGACTCCTCAGGTAAAAAAACTACACTTATCATACATCCAAGGTATCAAGGGAAATGTTCATGCAATTACATGAGTAATTTTCGATAAAAGTGCGTTTTGTTTCAATAGAAATAATTGCCACACACCAATTATTTATGGCAATTTACATTGTTTTCCATGACTACAGAAGCCTTCAGTAATTTGTCAATATTGTCTTCGATTGTTTTGCTTTTTGTAAACAATCCAGAAGCGTTGGGTAATCTTTTAACAAGGATTATATGGCATGCATTGAATGATACTTCTGTAATAATCATACCAGGAAAACCGCACTACTTTTGTGAATCTGAAAAGTAGAAATTATTTTACTTCTTTGCTGGGATAAATTTGCCCAATTGAAATTGTATGAACATTTTTGGCATGTCAACTATTTTAACACAGCTCTCAGCTGAATGTGTGGGGGCCTGTGATTAAAAAAACATTTAATTATGTAAATTTAATTACATTTTACAATGACCTATTTCCTGTCATTGATTTTACTCTTATTCTGGTATTTTCTAACAGGATATCAAAGACATTTACATTTTATTTTAAGGCCTACTAAATTTTCACCCGTTAAGGCCAGTGAATTAATTGCTAGTTGGCAAGTCATGCAGTGTTATTGCTTTAGTATAAACTTTAAAAAAGATACTCTTGACAGTGGTAAAACTGTACAATACAATTCAACGCAAATTGCAACGCATCTTAAAGTATGATAGAATAAGTTTTACTTTTAGCTGTTGAGACAGAAAGCAAATGTAACCTACCCTGTCTGGGAGCATTTATAAAGACTTAAAAGACATTTTGAACTGGTATATATTTCTCTGTCAATTTTTGGTTTGTTTCCACTGGAGATGGAAGAAATGAAGTTATACCATTAAATGATATGAATTTGGCGCCAAAAAATGTAAAAACATGTAAGTGACTCACATTGGAGTATGGCATCTCACATCCACTCCTACCAACAAAAACTACTGGGATGAAGAGATGTTTGTCTCCTTCACTCCAAGACTAATGAAGGCTAAATTATGTAGGCCATTGTTTCATGATTGGTTGTTTATTTGACAGGATCTCACCGCAATAGGCATATCAAAGCCAGGTCATAGAAAGAAGCTGAAGTCTGAGATAGCTAGGCTCAATATACATGATGGCATACCTGACTTTAAGCCTGTAAGTATAACAGTATTGTACATGAGCCCCACTGTGAGAAAGCCAGCAAACCAACATGGGGCCTTTGCTGGGAGTATGAATCTAGGTCAGCCTCTTTATCTGTGCTGTCTTATCTGGAGTCTTACTGTTTGCTTTCCTGTCACAACCCTAGTATCAATGTTAGAATTTTAAATACAATTAAGCAGGTGCCATGATGTAAGGTTAGAGCTTCAGACTCCTAATCCAGAGGTCATGTGTTTGAATCCTGGCAAAGGCATTTGACCACACCCTCCACAATGCCTTCTTTTGGCATGAGTACTGGTCAGAACACTGAGAAGCAGTCATAGAGAGTCTTTTACATCAGTTGCAAGAACTTGCTCTACAATCAGTGTAAAGTGAATAGATAAGTGTACAAATCAACTGTATTTATAATTGTTTTACACGGTGATAAACAATTTGTTGCCTAAATTTACTATGGCTATAAATAGGAAAAGGTTGGTATTTGTACAGTGGGGCTCATTTTAATAAAGTTGGTTTAAAGATAAAGGCATGTTATTGTTTTCAAGAAGTATTGCAGATTGTACTCAAGATGTTGTAAGAGATCTAATCTGATGCACTGTTAAAACAGTTGTTTTTGTAAGTGGTAGATTTGTTTTATGAATAAAAAAGCTGATATCTGAACATTGTTCATATCTAATTCTGTACATACTGTTTCTAATAAAGCTGTAAGAGAATACAGTCATGATCCTGCTTGAATTTGAAAAGTGTACAAGCTTAAAACTGAGAGGTATTGATTATACTACAGGTGTTGTCTCATGTAAAATTAAAGTATGTATATATCACTAATGAGTGCAAGGATAGATAAGATGCTCTTTGAGATAGAATGCACCCAGTTGCTGCAGCTGACTGTTGTAGATAGGAATATATGATATACTGGACAGACATTTCAGCGCTTTGATAAGACATGTTGTACTCAAATAACATTGCAGTAGAATCTTGATAAGAAAAGGTCTACTTAAACTTATTTAGATCAATGCATGATTCAGCTGAGGGAAAATATATATGAGTAGATAACACTGGACATACAAGTGTCTTGGTGTAGATATATAGACAGATAACATCGAATGCACATCTTACACTGAAGACACCCATCAGTGTAAGGGCATGTTACACTAAAGACATCTATCAGTGTAAGGGCATGTTTAGTTGATACTTTTTAGCTCGACTATTCGGAGAATATGGAGAGCTATTACAGTCACTTGTGTGTCGGCGTCGTCGGCGTTGCTTTTTTGGTTAAAGTTTTGCCTGCTAAGTTTTATATAAAAATATTTTAATAACCGCTTATGATATTGACTTAAACTTTGTCCATGTCTTTAGGGTGTGTCATACAACATAATCAGGCAGATAACTCTTGAAAAAATTTAGTACAAATTATGGCCCTTGTTTGACTTTGAAAATTTGGTTAAAGTTTTGCCTGCTAGGTACTATCATGCACATATCTCATAACCACTTATGATGTTGACTTGAAACTTGTTCATGTCTTTAGGGGTGTCATACAATCAATGCAGATAACTCTTGAAAAATTTAGTACAAATTATGGCCCTTGTTTGACTTTTGAAAATTTGGTTAAAGTTTTGCCGCTAAGTACTATCATGCACATATCTCAGTAACCACTTATGATATTGACTTGAAACTTTGTCCCGTTCTTTAGGGGTGTCATCCTCAAGGCACATAACCCCTTTTGGGAAAAATTTAGTACAAATTATGGCCCTTGTTTGACTTTTGAAAATTTGGTAAGATACTATCATGCACATATCACAGTAACCACTTATAATATGACTTGAAACTTTGTTCATGTCTTTAGGGGGGTCATACAATCAAGGCAGATAACTCTTGAAAAATTTAGTACAAATTATGGCCCTTGTTTGACTTTTGAAAATTTGGTTAAAGTTTTGCCTGCTAAGTACTATCATGCACATATCTCAGTAACCACTTATGATATTGACTTGAAACTTCGTTAATGTCTCTAGGGGTGTCACACAGTCAAGTCAGATAACTCTTGTCTTTTAAATTTAGTACTAATTATGGCCCTTGTTTGATGGGTTTTTTTTGGGGGCTTTTTTCTCTGAAAATTTGGTTAAAGTTTCCTTCAAGGTACTATCATGCACATACCTCAGTAACCACTTATGATATTGACTTTGAAACTTTTTAAAGTCTTAAGAGGTGTCACACAGTCAAGACAGATAACTTGTTATACCCCAAAACGAAGTTTAGGGGGTATATGGGGAGTCCCCGCCGGTGGTTTGGTCGGTCGGGCGGGGGGTCTGTGCATTTTCCTTGTCCGGGCATAACTTGAAAACTACTAGTTGGAATTCAATACAACTTCATACAATGGTCAAGCACATTGAGAGGAAGTGCAGTGCACAAGAACTATAACTCCATCTTCACTAATTACAGAGTTATTGCCCTTTGTTACTTTTCCTTGTCCGGAGCATAACTTGAAAAGTACTGGTTGGAATTCAATACAACTTCATACAATGGTCAAGCACATTGAGAGGAAGTGCAGTGCACAAGAACCATAACTCCATCTTGACTAATTACAGAGTTATTGCCCTTTGTTACTTTTCCTTGTCCGGAGAATAACTTGAAAACTACAAGTTGGAATTCAATACAACTTCATACAATGATCAAGCACACTCAGAGGAAGTGCAGTGTACAAGAACTATAACTCTATCTTGAGTATTTACTGAGTTATTGCCCTTTGTTACTTTTACTTGTCCGGCAACATAACTTGAAAACTACTAGTTGGAATTCAATACAACTTCATACAATGGTCAAGCACATTGAGAGGAAGTGCAGTGCACAAGAACTATAACTCCATCTTGACTAATTACAGAGTTATTGCCCTTTGTTACTTTTCCTTGTCCGGAGCATAACTTGAAAACTACTGGTTGGAATTCAATACAACTTCATACAATGATCAAGCACACTCAGAGGAAGTGCAGTGTACAATAACTATAACTCTATCTTGAATATTTACTGAGTTATTGCCCTTTGTTACTTTTCCTTGTCCAGTATAAGCATAACTTGAAAACTACTAGTTGGAATTCAGTACAACCTCATACAGTGGTCAAGTACATTTAGAGGAGGTGCAGTGCACAGGAACCATAACTCCATCTTGACTCATTACAGAGTTATTACCCTTTGTTACTTTTCCTTGTCCTGAGCATAACTTGAAAACTTCTGGTTGGAATTGAATACAACTTCATACAATGGTCAAACACAGTGAGAGGGAGTGCAGTGCACAGGAACCATAACTCCATCTTGACTAATTACAGTGTTATTGCCCTTTGTTACTTTTCCCTGTCTGGAGCATTTTTCGAAAACTACAAGTTGGAATTCAATACAACTTCATACAATTGTCAAGCACAATGAGAGGAACTTCTAAGAACAATATCTCTTTTTAGTTTGTTTGCAAGGTATTATGTTACTACGAACTTCTTCAGTTTATAAAAGCAATCCTTTTGGGGGTATTAATCACATTTAGTGATAGCTCTAGTTTAAATTTAGTGCAAATTATGGCCCTTGTTTGACTTTTGAAAATTTCGTAAAGTTTTGCATGCAAAGGTACTATCATGCACACATCACAGTAACCACTTATGTAGTTATATCAAACCTTGCAATAGTGTTCAGGGTAAATTTTGTATCAAACAATTAATTTACAAAAAAATAAATCTATAGTTATAGATTTTGACTTTTTTATGATTCAACTTTCCTAGTTTATACTTAATAGTTAGCAGAATTTTGTTTTGCTATTATACTGATAAAAGTTTTGTTTTATTAGCAAACACCCACAATAGTCGAGCGTGCTGTCTTATGGACAGCTCTTGTTATTCTTACAGAAACTTTAATTTTAGATAGTAAATCTTTTTTTATTACAGAATGACCTATTTGATTGGTTGAGGATGTTGAATCTAGATCAGTACTACAACACACTGGCCAATCAGGGCTATGATAACATTGACTATGTTACTGACATCATGTGGGAAGACCTAGAAGAGATTGGAATTCAGAAATTAGGTAGATTATAAGTACAATTTGAAACCTAGTATGTTTTACTTGTAGTTCTTTTGTCTTCCTGGGTCTGAAAGTGAGTTACCGATCCAGAACTTATGAACATCTGAATGTAGTTTTGGACCTCCTTTCTTGGTTAGGATGGGGCATATTTTACCATGCCTTCCTTGTTGAGTAGTCAGAGTCGCCAACTTGAAATCATTGCAACTTTTCATAGATTGAGGGTCGTGGGTTTGAGCCCTGCTACCAACCATATTGTTTTATGTCAGAAAGGATAAGAGTCTAGTACTGGTTCTTCTAAGGAATGATGGTTAGTTAAACTACCTGTAAAATGATAAATAAGGTTGAAATGGGTGTTAAATTTGTACAACAACACCAACAACAGAAGGCTGCTTCACGGCTTTACTGTCACACAATTCTTTGAAATAGTACTGGTGTTTTAGTGATAGTTTCTCTGACTTAAGGTCACTCACATGTTATCACCAAACTTCTCAGCAATTTAGGGTCATAGGTTCAAGCCCGACTACAAGGTTGAGTCTTTATGTGATGAATTGGGCTGTTATTGCAGCTGACAGTTGGTCTAGCACTGGTCCTTCGCAGGAACAATACTTAAGTAAATTGCTTTTCTGTATCTAGCTGAAAAACTGTAGAAAGTGGCATTAAAACCAAAGGAAATATAGAAAGAAATAATACTTCAGCAGCTGATTAGCGCATGTCATTCATAGTTTAAGGGCAGACAGAACCGCAAAGGTTAGAGAAGTATGTTAAAAATCGTCTCAGTAATACTTACTGCCTTTGTTAACCACATTTATAAGTTCTCTGAAAATATAATAGGTAAATAACAAGTAAGATGACTTGACCCACAGTGTCTAGACAGTAATATTAGTGTAATAAAAGTTGAATTACGATCATGTTTACTTCTTTCAGCCATAAGAAATACAAAAAATAAATGTTTATGACAATAATTATGTAAAAATTCCAATGTTTGTACTCTTTCAGGACATCAGAAGAAGATTATGTTAGCGATTGATCGATTAAAAAGGATACTGTCTGGTACGAAAAGGTTGTCGACGCTAGATGGTCGTGATGCGCCAGAAGCCCTTGAACCTCCTATGGCAAGTATACGGTGGTCAGGTGAGCGGTCTTCACCTCCCCCACCGGCGCCACCACAGTATAATGAGCTACCACCTTACTTGAAACCTCGACGATCTTCCTCAGGGGATAGTCTGAGCACAAATAGTAGTGGTGGGGAAATGAAGTCTTTGAACCAGCCTTTAGAGTCCGAGTATGCTAATACAAGTAACATGCAGCCCAAACCTCCAGCAGTTGTACCCATAAAGGTCAAAAGGTCAATGTCTCAGGGTGCATCAAATGGAATGTCTGATGTTAAGGAAAGTGTTACACATCAGAAAATGTGTCAATCATTTCATGCACCACCAGACAGGACGTCAGATTACTCAGATAGGGAGACCACGCCAACCGGGGACGACAGTTATCAGATTTCGAGCTCCCCAATGGAACGGTCACATCCTGTTGCACCTGTTGTTGCAGCTAAACCTAAACCAGTTGCAATGATAGTTGCCAAAACTAAGCAGCCCAGTCGTGAAGGTTCACCTGATATAATAGACATTGAGAAACATGAAGCAGAAAAGAATAATGATGGCTATAAAAGCCCTGTGAAAAATCTTGAAGGTTTTAAGTATCCCCTTGCTACAAATGGAAGTTTGAAACGAAGGACCTCTGAAAATATATATGATACGCCTCAGATGGGAACGCCAAGAACTGTGAGCAATTACGTGAATTATCCACCAATGACAGTGCATCAAGTCCCTACAGGGCCAGCCAGCCCCTTACATGTTGCAACTCAGTTCTCATATACCAATCAGCAGAGTGGCTCTCCCAGAAGCTCACAGCAGAACTCACCAGGGGGCAGGGCTAAAAAAGCTCCACCTCCTCCTCCAAAACGAAACGCTTCCTTGCGTCAAAATGAAACTACAAATAAAAATGGGATGAGTAGTCCGAATCAAAGTGTGACCAGCACAGGTCCGGGTATGACATCGGTGTTATCACCGCCACCAATTCAGCAAAAACCTCAGATATCGTCTCCCCAATCACAGGCATTTGTGAATTGTGTTCAAAGTCTTTCAGAACGTTTTGGAAAGAAAAGTGAAGAAAATAGTACCGGAGATAATGTTAGTTCAGACAATGAAGAACTTCCGCCAGCACCACCAGTTGCTATGGAGATAATTGAACCAAAAATTTCAAATTATGGGTTGTTAGGAAAATCTGATAAAACTAGTTCAGGGGAGTATATGCTGCAGCAAAGATTGAAAAGGGAAAGTTCATCAAGTGCAAGTCCCACTGCAAATGGTGTTGAAAGTGCATTTGGTGTCAAACTGCGTCAAGCTAAAACTGAGTCTCAGTCACAAAACCAGTCTGATGAAAGTGCTGTTACTGTAAACCAGTCTAGCACTGGTATCTCACAAGAAAGTGTTCAGGACAAAAATGGTGTAAATATACAAAATGCTCAAAATTGTGTTCAACAAAACTCAAATAGTGCAAATGCTACCAAAGACACAGATAATCATGTTAATGAACCAGATAAACAGAGAAAAGACTCAACGGGGAGTGGCAAAGGGGAGTTAAGTCTAAGTTCCTCTACGTCAAGCTTAGATTCAAACACGTTACCATTTGCAAATGAAAACGTTGGCACAATTAAACAACGGGCTCAGCAATCAAAACCATCTCTAGTCATGATATTGGATGATGGTTGTACAGGGGAGGACATAACAAATGGTCAAGGATTTAGTGACAATACAGACACAATAAAACGGACACCAAATAAGTTACCTAAACCTCAGCAACAGACGGTGCAAAAACTTCAGCAACCAAAGTTGTTGCCCAAACCGTCTCCGCAAGCTACTGTTGTGAAACCGCAACAGCAGCAACAACAGGGTAGTCAGCAGGAACAGAGAACAGAACAGGATAGGCTGGCAGTGCAGCAACAGAAGCTGGTACAGGGGCAGCCCCAGAAGGCACTGCCTCAATTCAACGCTAGTGTAACGGCATCGTACGTTCCAGGTGTACAATCAGCATCACAGATTAGTGGAAAAGGTCTGTACCTAGAATTACAAATTTTATGTTTATGAATTTATCCGTAACTTGATGAAATTTAACATTATCTTTGTTTTCCAACTTTGTTTCCACGGAAATGTTGTCACAGTATGACAGGTTTTGAATAAAGACGGAAGAATTTTCAAAACTGATAATGAATCTGTAATAGATAAGTCCAAATTGTATTCCTTGTCAGTTTTCGCAAAGGAATGGAATTAGATTGTTTTACTGGCTTTGGAAAATAGATCTAAAATAAGATGTCAGCACGAAATTTCTTGGTGAAAAGTAACAAATTTTACTGTTCTAAATAATGTATTGCTTACGTTATGAAAGATGAGGCTCGAAGTGTGGTATGCAAGTTGCTTTTATGTGGTGAAATTCCACTTTTGAAAAAGCAGTATAATTTGTTTTTAAAAGTAGGAAAATAATAAGAAACATATAAACTATTACTTTATCTTCTATCAAGACACTTCAGAACTTTTAAAAACAATTTCACTTCCCCTTTTAATAGCATTGCTTGAAGCGTAATTGACGCACATGCATTTCATTAAAATATAAAAGCTTGTTACACTTTGGAATGAAAAATCTTGTTGCTTTAAAGAATAATTTGTAATACTTGCCATGGTTTTGATTCCGACTTGGTTTCAGTTTTCATTCCACTTCAAATTCTGTAGATGTTGATAAAGTGTCAGATGGCTTCCTTGAAGGCTCAGTTTGGCACACATTTGCCTTGTAAAGCTAAAAGCATCTTTTTGACAAGTGTTTTTGTTTAGTAGACATATGCAACTTTTACAATCAATTCATAGATGAAATGGTGACCTTGTATGAAAACTAAGAATTTGCACTCATTTGATGTAGCTTTGTTACAGTTTTATTTGTTGTCCTTGCCACATAGCAAAATTCTCCTGTATTAAGTTAAGTAAGTTTTCACAAAGTGCTGCTCCTTACATATCTTGATATATTAAAGCAAGAGACAAAAGGAGCAATTCTGTGGTTAACATTTTAAATATAACCGTCTGGCAGCGTTCGATACCAGTGCAGATCATTATTAGCTTGAGCATTTTTGCAGTCTGATCATGATCTGCACTGCTTTTTATTCAGTCAGTAAATTTTCTGGTAGCACTCATTTGATAAGTTAATGATAAGTTTCTAATTGAAAACAAAAACAACAGACTGGTATGTTTTATCAGTTAGCAGGATATGAGTTTAAATTTCACATACATTTTGAAATAAAACGTTTTCTGTTGCAGAACTAGTTCGGCCCCCTATTCTACAGAAACCTGCTGTCAAGCCAGCTGTATCGCCAAAACCACAAGCTAAAGGGTAAGCTAAATTCAGTTTATACTTTGTAACAAAGACATGAAAATAAGGTTTACTCTGTAGTATTTCGATCTAAACATATTTACACAAATATAGGGAGTACAACTTACAGATTGACTGTCTGAAACTTAAAGTATATTGGTAAGGTTTCAAATTAGATAATGTAGAATGTTAAAGATCATAGATTTCTAGAGTATTTTTGCAATAAAATTCACTGATAATGTAAGAAAGGTTGGAGTTTCTTACAGAAGATAGGGGTCTGGTATTGGTAAATGTGAAACTGCAAAGAAAGGTAATCTGAATTTGGGTTCTGATCTTGATCTCCAATGTGCTGTTTATATGTGAATAGGATAGTTCAGTTCTTAATTTGTGTTTTCAGGCAAGCTGTGCCAGGATCCAAACAACGTTCAGGTGATGTGCTGAGTGAAATTGACAATATGTTGCAGGGCCTAACTGACGAACTAGACGCCATGTTGGAATTTGACCTCACTGAATGAAAATAAAAATGGCAACTTTTCATGCTTGTATCATCCTGGTTAACTGCTGAAGAAAAAGGTCATTTGCTACACTACAGGTCACAGCCATTATCAGTGCAAAATCATGGACTGTAAAGTGAGGTGATGAACAGCCTCAGTTTGACATGACTTGAAAGGTCAGAAAGTGCAATTGATAAAATATAAACATACAATGCAGAGGAAGTGCATTTTTGTCTCATATATGAAAGAGGAGAAAGGAAAATATACAAAGCAAAAACTAGTGCTGTGATTGGGTTGTAAATACTGATGGATTGTGCTAGTCAAGTTTGGAGGAGGAGTTCAAGGTCAGATGCTAAAGGTCAAGGTCAGACACTAAAGGTCAAGGCCAGATCAGCAAAAATTGTGTGACTTACAATGTGTGGAAGGGAAAATGAAATACACATATACATGTATATAATTGAGCTTTATTTATATTATGACATGCAAATATCATACCCACTGTATACAGAAGGGAAGGTAACTCTTACACCAAGGCACAAGTATACTTACATTCAATGCTTTCTTTTAAACTGGAGAGAATGTATCAATGTACGTGAGATTTAGATTTTACTAACTTTTCCTATTTCTATATTTTTAACAGTACAGCTTTTGTTAACCTAAAAATGCACAAATTTTCTTTAAGGTATATCTAATTGCTTTGGAATCTATATAATCTAGCTGATTTGTTTTCTGTGATAGTATTTTATACCTCCATCATGAATGAAGTTACTGTGTATACCTATATTTTACCTGTGTACTCTTTTTTTCATGTTCTGAACTTAGATTCCATAGTGTGTTTTAGCCTCTTTTTGCAGAGCCTATTAAATCTTATCTACCAATATAGATAAATGGTGGAATTTAAACAGGAAACGGGTTCTCTGAAAGATAGTGCCATATTTCATTCTATCAGATCAAATACAGAAAATTATCTCCCGGAAAAAAATGCCTACAGGACCTTGTGAAGAGGTATGTTTCAGGAATACACAAGTGTACGTGTTAAATATTTTGATTTTTATTTGAAAATTTAAATACTAGAAAAGTTGTGAGAGTAAACAGGCTATAAAACAATGTTTTGTTATTTTACCTTAGTGATTGTGCAGTTAATAATTCTGC
Organism: Saxidomus purpurata; assembly: GCA_022818135.1. Lineage (NCBI taxonomy): Eukaryota > Metazoa > Mollusca > Bivalvia > Venerida > Veneridae > Saxidomus > Saxidomus purpurata. The sequence goes on along the minus strand of JAFMSR010000002.1, from coordinate 8,993,470 downwards.
CCTTGCAGCCATTGTAGTTTGAGCATGATCTGCTTTATTCATTAATCAAATAAAGTTTCAGTGAACCCTTTTTAAAAAGTATTGGTCGATGATTAGATGATTGAGAAGGCCATTCACTTTTTTCAGTAATTCAGAATTGTTAATGTTAAAGGATGTTTTCAACATTCTGGTCCTCCAGACAATATAATTATCTAATATCCAAGGATGATGTTACATCAGTGAACAAAACCAAAGTTTAATTTGCTCTAACTGAATCAGATATGAAGAAACTTTATAGTTTCAAGCAAGGAAAAAGAAAGTGTCTCGTGCTAGAATCTTTTCAGGCGACATTGTCAAAATAATTCTCTTAAAATGTCTGAATGTTTATCTAATATGATTGTATTAATGCCATACATTCTGAATTACCTCTCTGAATCTAAAACAAGACTGTTCCTCGGGACTTCTTGTTCTCTAAAACCAAGAGTCAATTCATATGCACATTCTGTAAAATAGAATTTTTCTCAATACAGTCGATGATGGGTATAATTGATGATGGAAAATTAAAAAAATTTACTATTTCATGTTTTGATCTAAAACTATTTCATAATGCATCTCACAGAGGGAGAGAGATACGACTGGCTCTCAGCTGTTATTTTGAGCTTGTTATAAGGAATGTGCCACTCTTTTTATGCCGTATTCCCTGCATTAGAGCAGCTGCACTCTGATACAGGTCTATACATTAAAGAAATCATGGAGGATTTTATCAATAGATCAGTTGGATCTTTTTAATCTGTAAATGCCAATTAATAGTTAATTGTAATACCATGGGATAGGAAAATTCAGGGGCGGTAACTGGAGAGTATTACAAATAAAAGCTGTAATAGCTGCAGCCCATAGCTTGTGAACATTTTTAGTGAGCATAATTCATCGGATAGTGACACTCTTATTAACAAAGGGAAATAACTGGGAAGTATATTAAATATAATGCATAAGAGTTGTCTCCCATAGCTTGATGAAATACAGAAATTGTTTGTTACAAAGTTATCGTTAAACTATACTGTAGAAATTATTTCTTCACTGTCTATGGTAGGTACAAAATGGTAAGGTTTTGATTGGGTTCTTTATTGAAGAGTTAACATGTATTTTGGATCAGGGATTATGCAAAGTGTGGCTGAGCATATATAATACCCAACAGATGTGTAAGAAGACATACTTAAACAGAAAATTTACATCAGATTACATGTGTAAATAATTTTCTTGACTTGCACGTGCTTCATTTCCACTCTTATTGCAACGTAAAATCACCGTCCTAGAATTATGCTCACAGCAATACTGTTTCGCTTTTCGTAGTGTTCACTTTTCTACTTCATGTTTTTTATCAAACTTTTACACCTTATTACACCTTGTTACTTTGATAAAAACACAAAGTGAAAATTGGTCTATAGCATTTATATTACACATTTTTTATTATCATTGAACCATGACACCAAATGCATGAATGCTTCATAGGGAAAAATAGGCGTATCTTGTTTTGTCATAAGCTTAAAAACAAAGTAGGAAACTGAATTTATAAAGTGCTTGTTTTCTGCCATTTTGTTTAGCTCGCAGCTTGGATCTCAGAAGTAAACTTGCAGATAATTACCTTGATACATAATTTCTGATCATATAGGGTAGGTTTACATGGAAAACCTGTTTCTGTTTTCGTATTAGTGGAACTGTCTTGTGACTACTACATCAAGTTTATTGCATTATATTTTCTCTGCAGAAATACAGGGACAGTACTTGTGCTGTTGTAAAGTATGTAAAAAAGCATTGTAAAAGTGTTGTTTTAATTTATTTATTCTGGTTCTGTTAATGAATTTTAATTACATTGTTATAAGTTAAACGAGTTTGTCGCTGTTATTTCAAGCTTGTTCATGACAGTTTTCTCTATTTGCAAAACTGAACATTCATTAAATTTTGTGCGGAATAAGGGACTTGTAGAAAAGTTAGAAAAGTGTCCTTAAATGGACAATGCCTTTATTGATTCAGAAGGAGTTTGGTTGGCATGACATCAGTATGATCCATAAATGGTATTGCCATTCTTCATTTAATACTAGAGATAAAATAAGCCAGTATTATTTGTTTCCATGTGATATAACAAAAATTTGAACGCTATGACTTAATAAAATAAGCATTTGTACTTACCAAATGGCTATTACAGTTAATCATTCTAGACCTTTCTCCTATTCATTGTCTGTAGTTTGTTTCATATGTCTTCAGAAATCTTGCTAATACTTGGCATAAAGAAAGTGACAAAGTGAAGCTTGTAAATTGTTTGACTGTTTAACATCTAAAGCAGTCAATACTGATCTATATAACATCCTTCAAGTTGGAAGTAGTTCTTGGATTTTACGTTTTAAAATTGAAGGCTCTAGCACAAGCAAGCAATGATCACTGTCTTCACTGCTTACTCTTCTGTCAATAGTCTTGTTTGAACAGTTTATTGTTCTGGCCAAAATGTTAAGTTTTTCTGTCCAAAGTGTAAGATGGACAAGTTAATTTTATAAATTTAGAAGGGTCCAGGCTCAGCCTAACATACATAACCATTAAGTTTAAATCCGCAAACCGATACGAGCAACTGCCCTAGAAGTAAAAGAGTCTTGTAGGTTATTTGGTTTTTCAACATCTGATTTCAGTTTGTTACATTTTTTTACTATGTGCTGGAAACTATTGCCTTACCAGTAGCCTATCTATCACTGTATATGCCTGGAAAATTGCAATATTTTTATTTTGGCTGTGATGCTAGCTATAATTCTGTATCATTGACATATATAGCATGTGTATTTGATGAATTGGCATGTCACATTTGGAGGTATGTGTTTACCTACTTATAGTTACTTGAGAAAATTAAAATGAACAAGAAAATGCAATAAAATATCTTAGAAATTATTGTGTTGTGTTATATATTTTTACCTGTTTCACCAAGTAACAACATTTCACCTCATTTCTGGAAACCATAGCATTGCACACAGGTTCTCACAGTTAAACCTGCCATTTTTTTAATTGCCAAAAAATAACACCCCTTTTTAGTTCACTGCCACAAAGTGCCAGAGTGAGCTATTTGGAACACTCGCTGTCTGTCGTACATCTGTCAACGTTTTCCTTTAAATATCTCTGAAATCATTTGGCCAATATTGATTAAACTTGGCAGGGATGTTCCATGCATGAGGCTCTATCAAAGATGTTCAAAGAATTCCATTCCATGTAGAAACAACAAGGCTTACACCTTAGACATTTCCTAGTGGACCTCTACCAATCATGAACCCCGGGTCAAAATTAACCCTGCCTGGGGGCCACTACTTTATATAGATTTTCAAGGAAAGCTTTAAAAATCTCTGAAACCACAAGGCCTAGAGTTTGAATAATTTAGCTTAGATATTTGGAATGTAGCACTATGTTCGTATCATGACCCAAGGTTAAAATTTACCCATCCTGTGATGGGATTGTTGACCTTGTATTATAAGCCAATGGTAGCAAGGTGAGTGATATAGGGCCATATTGGTCCTCTTGTTGAGACATCAATATTGAAAGTTTTTCAGTATGAATAATAATGGCTATACTGTGCTGCATACTGCAGTCTGGAAAATATGTTGTGCATGAACCATTATTAAACCTCTACTGCTATTAACATACAATGCAATTATATAAATATAGAATGTATATATGTAGGTAGAAATTAATACAGTAACTGCCTGTATAGCTCGGAGATGTTAACTGCTTCCCTAAGAGCTGAAGGCTATGTGTAAATCCTGCCGATGAAATCATATTTAGCTTGTCGTCTATGTGAACATTCTAGAGGCCACATTTCTAGGAACCGGAACATTGCAAAGGTTTTCAAAGCTAAACCTGCCATCATTTTAATTGTTAAATGATTACAGCACTTTTAGATGCAAACAGTCGTGAAACTTGGGTCAGAATGTTTGTCTTGATAGTTTGAGGTAAAAAACTAGGTCACCTTAAATAAGCTTGTGGACACTAGTGGCCACTTTTTGTTCGATCAATCATCATAAAAGTTAAGGTGTTTGTCTTGATACACCTTAGGTTGTCTTGATAAACTTTAGGTCAAGTTTGAAACGGAAATATGTGAGGTAAAAATCTACGTCACCAAGACAAATCACAGAAACCCTTGTGAACACTCAAGACACCCTGGGTCCTAATAAAAGGACCCAGAGACACCACATACTGTCCCCAATCTTCATGAAAGTTTGTCAGTTGGTCAAAATGCTTGTCTTGATAATCTCTAGAATGAGTTCGAGACTGGGTCATGCAGGGTAAAAAATGGAGTCACCAGAATACTCGAGAGGCTACATTTTGTTCCCAATCCTCGTGAAAGTCGTGTTTGAAACTGGGATGAAGGACACTAAAATCAATCACAGATCAGACGACAGCTGCCCGAAGCATGATATTTTATGTACTTAACAAAATATATATACTTGTATTCTGATAAGTTTCTTTGAACATAGCTAAATGAAAACGGCGGCGTTTAAAAAGTGTTGCATGATGCGTGCAAAAATGATGACTAAAGGCTAACAAAAAATGAGGATTTTTTTTGACCAAGCAGGGTCCGTATATTACAGGGTTCGTATATTACGGACCCTGGACCAAGTGAGGTAGTGAAGACGTTATCAATTAAATATGGGCCTAATACTTGCTTAGACTGTCGCATTTGTACTAGACTGGAACCTTTGGAATGCTGCAACTTGTTAAATATTGAACTTTGACTTTGTAAAACTTTAATCACAGCGCATGCACATTACAGCCGGATATCCCAATTTATTGAATAAAGTAATTTTTGAAATAGTAAATCATTAATCATTAAAGCGGGATTTTTCATAAAGAGAATGTTAACTTACTTGTCACGGACGGTTATAATGCTGAGAAACCAATCCACCGGGCGATACAGAAATATTATTCAGAAGCTTCAATACCGTATAAAGTCTTTACGGTACAAGGCATAAAAAGTATGAAGAGCTGGAAGCGCCAAAGAACTGCTATCTCAACACTTGGAGATCCGGTCAGAACTTAATTGGAATTCATAGGTATCAAGCAATTAAGTAAGATCAAAGTTGAGCTAATATTTTGCTAAAGTTACGGCACTTACGTACACACATTCTTGTTTTGCCTTTTACTACCAAACGTTTTGTTTTATTCAATGGCAAACACTGTGAATGCTGCTGATCAAAATCATCACTTTTCGAATTGCGAGAGATCTTACCGCATAAATTTTACATATGGAACTTTCAATTTTTCCAATAATCGATGAATCGGTACATTTTTCACATTAAACAAAGAAGGACAAAATCGGTTTAACCGTCATAACTTTTAAACGGATTTATATTACGCTTATGCGTTGATGACAAAAAGTTGACAAATTCTTTTATCTAAATGGTGATATAAATTTCAAAAATATTAATTTAGTATTTCACCTACCCATTTTGGTTTAAAATTTATCACCCCGTTTTCCCTATGTAATGCTTATGAGGGTCTTAAATTGCTTCATTTTTTCAGTGATTTGTTGAAATATTTCTTCTTATATAGAGAAAACCATTTAAAGGATCGCTTATGCGTTTGTAGCATCGGCAAGTGAAATATATAAGGAATAAAATGGTGCAAAAATTTTATTACATAGTTTCCGATTTCACCTACCCATTGAATGATTTATAAACTGTTAACATGTAAAGTCTGACGGATCGGGTGTCCCCGTGGTTTTCACGGAAATTATCGACTGGCATACGGAAATCATACTAAAGCTAGGCTGTTAAATATTGATTAACTTAGGGACCGTCAATATAGATTTTTGAATTGTTTGTTTCAATTTAATAAAATAAATATGGTAGAAGTGCCACCCTTTTTCAGCTTATTATGTACTTGTGTTTTTTTTTTTCAATTTTCACAGTTAAATGTATATATTAAACTGGCTTCTTTAGAGGTGTATTTGCGTTTTGACATCTTAAAGGCCCAAAGATGGGACATGTCACCTGTACGTGTTTTTGTAAATTATGGCTTCTATCAATTGTGCCCTCCACTTGTCAAAAAAGTGTGAATATTGTTGTTAATTGCAAAAAGTGTGACACAATGGTCCCATACCTTTTCTGGTTATTAAAGTCGTGAGAGATTTTTGTACTTATGTCTTTAATTTTGAGATAAATTCAGTGTAAAATTATCTTTAAATACAGCGACTGGCGAACTTTTTTTTTTATATCATGAAGTATGAAATGAACACATTTGGAGAGAAAGAGAGAAAGAGAGAAAGAGAGAAAGAGAGATATTTGTACTTATGTCTTTGAAAAATATTTTTATGTTTAGCTTTAATTTTGAGATAAATTCAGTGTAAAATTATCTTTAAAATCAGCGAGTGTCGAAAATATTTCTTATAAAATTTTATTTTCCATAATATTTAATTATACTCGGATTTCAAGATTGCATTTTCAATTTGACAAAATAACCCTTTGCTTTTTATGTTAAAATATATATGGAATCTATACATTTTCATCATCAATGTTAACACACTGTTTTAATTGCGCTATAAATTGGTTTAATCCGGATGTTGATTATTAGGGGGTAATAAACCCCTCTTGTTCGATAATTTATTACCACGTTTTGACCAATATACGTGCTTCGGTTTTAAACTATGAACAATGACAAAGTAACAGTCCTGTGTTAATAAAAAAACCCATTTAATCTAAGACTTTCATTTCATCTCTTTCTATATTAACTAACTAATTAAGATGTCAAACTATCTTTTTCTATTTATGTAACTTAACGAAAACATAATTTTAAAGTTCATTGTTGATTAAATGATTTATGAAATAAAAAAGTAATTTACACAATAATGATTTCTTAGGTCACTTTTTTATCGCGCTATCTCAGAAGGTCAATATCATTTATCGGTATAAAGATTGCGAAGAATGTAACTATCCCACTTTAGCGCCCATAGCTTACATTATCGATTTTTGCTGACAAACTGATTTATGACTTATCGTGATACGGAAACTTCCGATCGGCAACGATCAATATTGATGTAGACAGAATTGGATTATCGATTTTCTAGAGGCTGTCACTGCATCAGCTAGCGTTTAGCGATGGTACACTTTGTTCCATATGGGAAAAACACAGTTACCTCCCTTTGTTCTGATCACGCCATTAGCAAAATAATCATGGGAGGTCACTCTTACTGACTTAATTTGAAAAATATCCAAGGAAGTCAAATCTTACTGACTTAATTTTTAGGAAAACCAGACTTACCTCCCTTTGTTCTGATTATGCCATTCACAAAAAAGATATTAAAATGTTAAAAAGAAAAGATTCACAGCCTAAGAAACAGATATAGCTAACTGTTAAGATCCATACTCGTCTGCCATCTTGGAATTTCGACAGAATGTCGACCGACTCGGTTTCACCATAGTGGAAAAGTTTATAATTTTTTTTTGTCTGCAATGTTTTTCTTTAGAACCTTTCTAATAAATACAGAAAAATAGTGCATGCAAATATTTATCATTCTCCATGTACCCTGACCTTTGGACGACAAAATTTACAGAAAAACATGTTGTGTCGCTGTATTCATCAAGTACAAACCATTCCAGTGCACACACAGTTCATAATTTCAGACCGATTTTCAAAAATTGGTCTTGTTCAACGTAGAAATAAATACTCTGTAACATTTTGCATATATTTGGTCCATAAATAGCTCTCGCAAAATGCAAGAAACTTGTAAATTTCAGTTTACACTACAATGTGACCGCTGTTACATTACGTTCGATTCAGTACACAATTTCATAACACTTCGTGATTCCCGACCCAGACCGACGTAAATCAAAAGAAAATCAACTTTGGAACTACTTACCATCACACGGCCTTGTTGAATAAGGTCAGTGTATATTTTCGTGATTTCCGGACCGATAGTGCTATACCTCTACCACTTTATGTATATAGTGAAAAAAAAATTTGTTTTGTTTTATCATTATGTTTTAATATGGGGTACCAGGGTTGTAGAGGGGCCTCTGGGGGGATGGGGGTCCAAACCCCGCGCCGGCCACCTGTGAGTGCACATACATTTTTCAACAGGAAATTCAAATATTGATTATTCCACATGTTTAACCTGCGGATATACATTTGTCTTTTTCAACTACATGTACATTGTAATTGTACATGTACATATACATGTATATCCCATCTAAACATGTAATACTTCAAAATTGGTGATTAATTCAAATGCAAATGAGACGAATGTTATGCAACCTTAAGGCGGCTACAATCTAATGTAAATATTCGTAAGAGGTGATTTAGGTCTAAATCAAACAAGTCAAGACAGAACAAAGCCTGAAACAATGCAAAAATGGTTAACTGGTAAAATAATGACATAACGAGTAAACAGAAGAAAACCACAGATGCTTGGGGTCTGGACCTCACCCCCTTAGACTTGACCCTCGCTCAGGCTCACTGCAGTATCTTTAAATACATCCTACAACTGCTAGTAAGCTAACCAATTACATTCTACTTACATACCTGATCACATGTTTATGGTGACAATGTATATAAATACAAGATTTGAAACAACTCGATTTCCTCTATACTGTTTATCTTTAATAGTACCGATACGAAAACTTTAGGCAGCTACCGATCGTGCAAAAATGGAACCATTCGGTTTTTTTTTGTGCGACACAAAATATATAAAAATATAAATCTGTTTTCAAATTTACCGCTACAGTATAGCATTCACACAATACAAATTCGCGTTGTAAATGTAATGGTACCCTGCGCACGCTATTTCATATACTGCGATGCGGGGAAACCTATTTTTATAACTTCATTTATATACTAAATCTGATTTGTGCAGAAGTGACAGAAGTGTTTTTCCTCGAAATGCTCTTAATTCAACCGTATTCGATGCAGTTTTGAGTGGGATTTTATTCGGAAAATTGTTTTGCGTTGGAAAAAACGGTTATTTATTCCTTATTACTTACATACATGCGATTGGAGTTTTCAGTTGTTTCAAATCGTTCCATACAACATGGGACAAGAATAGATTGGGTGGCGAGTCCATACCACAAGCATCTGTGAAGAAAACTTTAAGGAAGAAATTGTCACACTGAGAAACAAATAGATACATCTATTGACCTAACTGAAAACCCGGAAAACTATCCTGACGTATTGTGTTTGTACTAATTGTCGCATTCATGCTCACGTGAGATAGGACTATCTAGTCACATGACACACTGTAATACTAGTGTAAATATTATTGAAAACGGATGTTAACGAAACATATGGTTATAAATGGTAGATGGTGTAGTTGAAATTTGCTTTAATAATTCAGACACAGAAGGAAATAAATGTAAAAGTATAACCATACTTAATATAGCTTAACAAAGGCTCGTAGTATAATCAGGTACGTGACATTGTACGTTATATTAAAATCACTTCCTTAATGTAATATGTATAATATATATGGCACGGTCAAAGTCCATCTTGATAGGATTTCAGAAAATCATGTTGACTTCACATTGATATAAGTTGACTTCACATTGATATAAGTTGTCTTCACATTGATATAAATACACACATGTTTCAGGCATGCAGTACTGTTTTACTTTGAGTACAGTGTAGACCACGATCAGACTGTACATTGTCTATAGTCCTGATTATTTTGTGGGTATTTCTACATTTGAAAACCTAGAGAAATCCACAGCCCGCACCCCCTCCATACATGGAGCGTGTGCTTTCCAAAAGCATATTAACGACCAAATGTAAAACACTGAACTAAAACAAGGGGGCGACAGCGGGCGGTAGAGGTTAAGGTGTTTTCCGCTCATCCCGGAGGGTGCGATTCGATCCCCACTTGGGTCACGACCGTACTTCCTCATATGACGTCAGTACTTTTTTCCGGAAGCGGACTCCATTAGCTACATGCTTTCTTCACTATCAAGCTTAAAAACTTATAAACTAACGTATTAAGGACCATTTACATGGTGATAAATATACGGACCAACCAAGTATATGGTACGTGTACATAGTAATGAACAGAACCCAAAGTATATATCAGTAAATAGATGAACTTATAGAGTATATAGACCAAATACCAAGTAAGTAGTTGTAAGTACCTTTGATGGTAGCTCTTGTAGAACAAAGCCAGGTCCACAGTAAAATGTAATTAGGAATTAAATATAGTTAATAGGACAAAGTCCATAGTAACAAAATGTCGCCCACGAGGTTAGTAAGTGAAGCTTTTGAAATATTTTTTTTTCTCTTTTTTTTCAAGATAATTATTAAGAGCGTCAACTAACGTTGAATAGTTAAGGAAAAACGCAAGTATGAGCTACCAGAATCCTTCAGCACCTTATCCGCAGCCGCCCCCACCATACGGTGCAGCCGGACAGTACAATATCCCCAACCCACAACCGGGATATCAACAACCTGCTGGTGCATATTACCCACAAACTGGACAGTACCAGGCAGGACCTTACCCGACACAGCAACAGCCACAACAAAATACAGTGTAAGTATATTTTTGTCTCAATTGCTGCTTCTATTCCTTTAGTTGAATAAGCAACTACACAGGCATTATCTTGTATTGCATCTTTAGTTATACCCCTTTGACTTCTAGTGTCTCATCAGTTTTTTTTCTTTCAACCAAGCTTTAACTATGTAACAGCAGAGGAACTGTTTCACAACACTAGGACATAGTCCCCCAAAAAGTGCTATAACTTACTCGTACACAGCTGTAAAACCTGTTTGTTCCGTGAGCATGCGGTTCAGATAGTCTGGTTCCCTGCCGTACTGGCATGCAACAGTACGTCAGCCAAAGCTGAATAATGGCGGCACCCAGTATACTGTTTATATAGTGAAACTGATAAAAGTATTGATCATTCGAAACAAATATGTTAATTTTAAATAGTTTTTGACAGAGTTTAAAGAGTCGAAAGGTTTTTTGAATGCTCAATTGGTGAACGCTGTACATAAACGTCAAAAATCTTGGACAAGTAAGTGTACTATATTTCGGACAAGTTACTTCAAGAATACATTTCGGATATGACACCTTTTTTCGTATGTTTGTTTTTCGCCATAGTCCAGCCTAAAAACGTTCAAATTTAAATATGAAAAAGAAGTGTCGCCAGCGGGATTCGAACTTCGCCCGTAAAATTAGACCGCCAGTGACATACCCGCTGTTTTATGGAGAAGGATTAAATGATCTAATGATAAGACATGAATAATCAATTCCTATATATATAAAACACCTGCTTACATTATACGGGAAAAACCGAGTTTTCCCGTCTATAGTTACACGTTAATTGAAAATTATGTATGAATCTAATTTCAAATGAATTTACTATAATTTCAATATACATCCAAGTTGAATTTAGGTTCACCGTTACAGAAGCCATTTTGAATTTCGACTTCCGGTGATAATGGAAAACAACTCTTTCCCCCCTTTTTTCATTCTTCAACACACAGCTAATCACTGGTTGTTTAACTTAATGATTTTTTAAAACTTTTTAAAATTCATTCATTTTATGTAAAAGTATTGCCCCAATTTTGTCAGGAACGCTGAATTGGCACAGCCCCCACTGTAAGGGGAGGTAATTGTTGTGGTGCGTTATTCAAAAAGCGTCTACTGACCACGATCTGTAGTGTTGTTTAATGGACGACTGTAGTAAATATGTTGTATTACTTATTATGATAACAGTTACAAATTAACTAATGTATTCATTTTTTCCCGTTGATAGGTAGCACTTATAGTTATATTAGCAATTTACACTAGGTTTGTATTTACAAATATCATACTGCAAGGTTTTTTGAATGATCAACTCCTACATAAAACCCCCTATTAATTCAATGTACAAAATTGACAGTGTGGGCGCCGCCATTATTGAGCTTTGCCTGACCCGTACCGTATTGGTAGGGGCAGGTAACACCAGACTAGCGGTTCAGATCGAGATATCCGTCACCGAGGGTAACTGTTCTGGCCGCGAAACAGTTACCCTCGGTGACGGATATTTCGATCGGAACCAGTATCTCATGGTAGGAACTATTTCTGGCATACCGCCTTGCACTTAATTAAAAATCTATTATGCCTACGGTATAAAATTTATAGTCAATTCGAGTGCTTTAATCATATTAAAGCACTCGGAAAAGTAGGCGGAGTTTCGGACATGGAAGTAGCTCCTTCCTACTTTTCTAATTTACTCCCGCGCAAAAATAAAAAATATACTGTAACAAATAGAAATAATATCAGTATAAATACATCAGTCGCATGATAAAGATTTGTTTAAGAACCTAAATATTATATTTGATTGAGTCAAGTAAGCCTTGGAATACCCTCATCTTGTTTTCATTAAAAAAGGCCAAGAAATTCAGGATTAGCAGTCATACAATGTTTTGATTCCGGGAGACAAAACTATGAACGAAAACGTTTACGTCATCACACTGACGTCATTACTCCACGTTAAAACGTTGTACAGTTCAAATTAACGGTACGCATTTAAATCGATTGGCTGCTTTGTTAGGTTCTGAATCTGACGTCTTCTGCATAATGTCAGTCAGGTATTTCTTTTTATATTTTATGTATTAGATGATTAAACTAAAATAAGTTTGTATAATATAGTGTGGTTGCCCGAATAGGGGAGTGAATTCCAACAGCCACTATTTATGCTATTTTGCGCATTACCGCCGAGCTGAAAAAAGGTCCGTAGTAGTTACGATAGTTTAAAAAAAATCGGCTTCTAAGAATCGAAATAATCTATGTCTTGGAGTGCTTTATCGAAATTGAAGCATTTCCCGTCGGTAATGTGCCTGTGTAATAATTCACTGAAGGCTCGGGCTTCGCCCTCGTGAATTATTTCGCAAGGCACATCAACTCGGGGGAAAGCTTCAATTTCGATAAAGCACTCCAAGCCATATAGATTATTTCTTAAATATAAATTTAAATGCAAACTTATCGAACTGATGTATTCTAATATAAAAACAAACGTTATTGAGATGCTGTGTTTGAGTAAGTGACATCATAATGTTTATAAGGTTACGTCACAAGTAATTTACGAAAGTCATATTACAAGGGGGATGTAATGTGAGATTTTCCAGCACTGGTGAAAACTGCGGATACCGCGATCCGGCATGTTATGATTAAAAAAAGACGCATATTCTTTATATAACCTTTGCACAGCCGGTTACACACTCAACAGACATGCATGTGTTTTTGTAAACACTGTACATCACGTTATGCTACTTTCGGTTTACTGCGCGTATTGTATACGTCAACAAATAGATTGAACTGTAATATAAAAGTAAAATTTCCATTGGCCCACCTACAGAGGTCAGGCGCAAGGGTCACCCTGTCTGCTAACCTGCGCATGGACAGGGGCCTGTACGCGAACGTTGGTAAAATGAAAATTTTCAAACCTGGTAAAATTGTGTCCAAGGTCATTTTCAAGGTTGTCTTAAAGTGTCAGCATTTGCCTCGGACGTCTGAGATTTCAACATTCAGGACCTGTCGGCATAGGCTTTAAATTCGTACAGACAAAACGTGCTCCATACGGTAACTGTCACTTCTATGGAAGGCCAAACCTGTCATAAGCCGCTTATACGGTTTATTACGTTATGGCCGTTCAAAGGATATATATACCATTTCAATGCATGTTCTCTGCTTTGAAAATGTATTGTTACTATATTTACACTGCAGATACGTGTACAACAATGACGACAGATACAGACAACAACAGAGAGATCAAGAGTTAGCCGAGGACTGTTGTTTACTGGCATGTTGTGGGGCACTGTTATGTTGTTGCCTCTCCGCGGCCGGCAATTAAATACGCAACAACCAACTCATATGTGTATAAACAATGAAAAAGTGAAGTATTGAGTGATCAGAAGAATGTCGTTCAATACGTTTTCTATTCACATTCACAAGACGGTCAGTTTTCATCTCTTGTGCCGGGTCAAAGGTAAAATAATCGTAACAGAAATGTGCTCATTGGTTAAAATATCATATAAAACGTCACGATGATTGAAGTACGGCTGAATCGGGCGTTTAACCCATACAACAACAATAACGAATGCCATTATTCTTCATCGTCGGAGTTGTATTTCATTGTTTATGACGACATAATTAAGATGTGGTGTTTGTGAATACAAGAATGTATAAGTTTTATTGTATATTCTAAAACTACTAATGTAAATACCATGATGTTCTATGACTTGAAAGCATTATTACATTTTAAATTGTTACGAACGTTTAAAGAAAATTGTGTATATACAGCAGTATTTATGTATAGATAGGGTACTGTTTGCGAGAATAATTGCGTTATTTCAACGCTTCCTCCGAGTCATAACGTAATTGTGTTCGAGCAATCAGTTCTCTATCTGTTTTGCATCATGGCCCATTTCTTATACCACTCTATTGAAACTGTGATCTATTTCAGATATAGTACAGTTTTAAGCTCCACCCCCTTGCACAAAGCAAGGTAACATAAATAATTTAGTTTGCTCTTATGTAGATTCATCTCAAAGCCATGATTCAAAAAAGTCGGATGTCGTGCAATAGAATTGAATCTGAGAAATCAGATTTCTACAACTGAAGCTGAAGTTTACCAAGTTAGCATTATATATTTTGTGTAAAATAAATACATGTATTTGAAAATGTTGAAAAATGTTTAATTTAGTTAAATAATTTTTACATAAACTGTGCCAAACAAGTGAAGGAATTTTTATTGTTCGCATATTGCTATGAATATTGTAAGATCCCTTAGTCTACCATGCAGCAACAGATGGTAGACCTATCACACCGTTTGTTTCCGTGGATGTCCGTCGTTATCCTGTTATTGCTAAAGTAGTGACCTACACGGTTACTAAATATCTGACACATCATTAGAAACTTGACTGTTGTCCACTGTGATTCAAATGTGTCCCAGATAACATCCGGCCAATGCTGAAATTTTATTCGCCAGAAATCAATGCAAACGTGCAACGGTATGGAAAGGTCTTCAATTTATAAACAAGTTATGGTGCTCATGATTACAAAAAGAAATAGGTCACTTACTGTGGTAAAATAGCTTATACATTGTAGCCATCATCAATATTTGAACAATACAAGTGATGTAATAGCTGATGTAAATATATTGTAGTTTACAGAGAGTGTGACTCACATTTTCAACAAAAATATCACCAAATCTCTGCAGAGTAGATGGAAATTTTATCATTGGTGAATTATTTCTTTTTGTAGTCATGATGGCCTGACAGAAAATGCATTACACCAACGTATTTACGTTCACATTACTTCTACACATGTACACAAAAGAAGATATAAACCTTTGTAAACATTGGCGAATAAAATATCAGCTCGCGTTAGGTATGTACGTGACATTTCTCGCAGCTCTCCTCTGTAGCATCTGGAGTTTGAGTTTCGGATTCTTCTATTACGGGTTATCTAGATCTATGATCAGTACTCAATTTTTGATCGCCCGAGCACTTTGAAAGCTGTACTCATGCTCGTCTCATTGCTGATGAGCAGGTTTCTTTGAAGAAAACCAAAGGTACTGCTACCTTTCCCATGGGCTTGCCGGTTTGATGATTCAACGAGAGATTCAGGACCAAGTGGACTTCGAGGTATTATTTGGGTCTGTGCCCTTTATGATGTATGCATATATACATATATACTTCAGGTTCTCTCTCGATTGAGATGTAGGATGCTGCATCACCCCAGCTTTATTGCGGGCCGCCTCAGAGGTCCGCTATATTTAGTACGGCTTTGAAAAATGGAGTTTGATTATCCTATTCTCGTCTAACTGGCATACATGTACTTCTGAAATGAAATCTCGCGTCTAGTTTCATCAGCTTGGTTTACATTTTATGTTATCAGACTCGTTAACAGCAAATAATTGACAGGTAGCCAGTTGGGATGCACTTTTAAATCAAAGCACTGGACGTACTGGTGGGACGGTTGTATCGGCACGTGTAAATTAGATTTAGGCAAGCAATACTGAAATGAACCAAAGGCAAGAGTTATTTTAGCTGCTTACCAACTTTTCTCTTTGGATGCTTTCCATTCGCCATTGCATATACAAAGTCAATTTTGTCCGCAGCAGGTCCTAAAGACATTTGCAAGTGCATTCAACCTTTCAGATTTTGACACACTGTACCCTCTGCCAGTCTATAGTGGCAGTCTGATTGAAATTACAACAAAATGTTCATTTAACAATACACTCAGAGAGACGTTTTTGTTTTTTCTGTGAAAGTTCGTTGGCCATCTCTTGCTAAGCGTCTATGCCACCATGATGATGGTAACATACAAACTAATACACACAAATATTCAACGTAACAAAATGCGGATATATCCGGAAATGAGACGACAACGACGACGGAATAGGGTCAAATTTGGACATATCCTATACCGGAAGCGTATTTTGTAAACAATTTTAATTGCGTCATAAGAAACACTCTTTGCTTTTTCTGTTGCGTCATTGACAAACTGACTGCGTCAAAAACACAGAAAACGCGCTTTCGTGGAAACATGATAACCGTACCAAAAATAGTTTCATCACATGATAGACATCACATGATCTGTTGGGCAAAGATATTACTCCTCTTCTAACTATTTGTTCGGCTTCGAGCTACTTGTTTCGGTTGAGTTGCCTGTGTTTTTAGGAACCGCGTATCTCCGAAATACGTTTATACTTATTGTCTCGTATGTTCACTCTGGGTCAGTTGTCTGTCGGCAACCGTTCCAAATACGAGACTTGTCAGTAGTCTTGAAAATGTGCGTTGGTTTTGACCGCAAATGATTTTGTGAGGGTAGAGGTATTTCCACTTTAATGGAATATATATAGCGTGGAACATATTATAATATTGCTGCATTAACTTTGTTTTAATTAACGCTGAATGAAAAAAAAAACAACAGAAAAAAGCGTAAAGATTATTGACTGAAGCTTTTTCATCATCAAATTTTTTTTAAGTCATAAATGATACACTGACAATGAGAAACAGTACATGTACATTGTAAATGAACAAACCAAGTATTTGCTTTACGCGAAACTAGAATATAATGTATCCTGTCTCTGTTATAAAGTCTGTTAAGTTCATTTGCATCTTCAATTTCGAAATACTTACCTGAAAACTTTGTTTCTAGTGGATACGAAGTATCACAGATTTTCTTGTTCCCACCCATCCAACTTCGTACGGATTGACGTAATACAACACTAAAGTATGGCAAAAATAATGTTTATATGTATAGAGCCATGTACTTAAACTTAATGTTGCATAATAATTGCATGTTGAAGTGTATGAGTATGTATTATATGTAAGTATATATGTGTTATAATATTATGTATGTTTATGTGTCTATTTAATGGTATATCTTATAGTGTATGTAATGTTTGTGCAAGCAAATCTTTAGGAACTGTTTGTACATTTGCACATTGTTTGGTACTAAACAATACTTCACTAACATGATATCCTCGGTATTTACAGTTAAATGTGAAGACACAATCTCCTTCAACGTTGCTGAACTATAATTACAGCGTTTGCTCGTTATCAGATTTTGGTGAAAGCAAAACTAGCCTATCAAATAAAAAAGGTCCCAGTCTGTTGCAAAGGCTTTTGAAATTCCAATATGAACATAATAGTGTAGTGGTGTCGCCAAACCAAGCTCGCTCACCAACATTTTCAACATATTTTCTAGCCATTACTTTACATTTTATGTTTTAGTATATCATTTTGGAGAAACTAATTTTTCTCACCGGAAACTGAACAAGCAGCTTTAAGCAAAATGTTACGTTAAAGCTGCTCGCTCTCAGTTACCGTTGAATTTTTTTTTAAATTGACATAATTATACAAAAATATAAAACAAAAGGATAGAATCAAATTTTAAGCAAAAATCTAGTTTGGAATTTGCAGAAATCGATTGAATATGTAAGTTACACGGCACCGCTACACTTTATGTTTATATTTAAATTTCAAAAGCGTTTGCAACGCTTTTGAATTTGGTAGCGTATTTTTTTAACTTTAGAGATCAACGTGGCATGAATTTGTACTGGAGCCTTTTTATATGACTATTATGTTCTAAAATACGTTATTTACATACAGTTTGAAGAACTTAATTTTTTTACCAAAATCTGAGAGCGAGCAGCTTTAAGGTAAATCAGATTGACTCTGGGACTAATAAAACCATACCGTGCACATTTTACAAGCTGGACGATATCTACTTAAATATCTGTCAATGGAATGTGGATCGAAAATTGCGTATTCTTGTTTTATCCCTCTGTTTATAGAATACCGTGCATAGTTTTGATATCTTATATGTTTAATATGTTTCGTATGTCTCAATGATAGGTTCTGAATGTTTTAGGAATCAGAACGCGAGACGTTCATACATCTGCAATATTCTGATGCATGACAGACAGGTCCGACATTGCAAAGTATTCTCGCCTACTCATGCTTACAGAAGTGCTTTTCTTAACGCCCGAAATCACGATAGAAACATCAATAATATATAATTTGATTGTTACAAACTTCTCTTTCAAACAGTTATTATTACCAACCTCATCACGATATTTGGCGTAATAGTAAATACCCGGATGTTAGCTGATGAAATGTAAACAAGAAAAGCTAATTACAAAAGTGCATGCAATTGCTCTTCAACAAAAAACACCATTCTTGCGCGTCTTTGCGCACCTGTTGATACTACGGCTCTAATCGAGAGAGCATGATCTTTCTATTCAAGTCTACCGTTCATTAATCACCAAATTTGCAAAAATTATGGCTCATCAGTGGTTGCATGGTGAACCATGTTTGCACTCTATCTTAATTAAAATGCAACAGTCAATGTCAAGGAGAACAAGAAAGCCACGCCTTCTTTGATGTTGATGATCTATAGAAATGCAAAATTTGAAACAAATGATAGGCATTGTGACTTGCCTCTGTGACAGAGTTAAAAAGACAGTTACTAGACCGTATAGTCGAGACAATCCCCTGAAAAATCCGCCATCTTCACACTAAGTGGCCCGTCAATCGGTGACAAGTTCAGTGTTTGCACCTTACTGAATTAACTCTTAGTAAATGAAAATCCTCTGTTTAAGGTGCATCGAACGGTTTCAAATGGTTTGATCATTTGTATCAGGCATGGATGATGTGAAATTTTATAAATCGGTTAATCATTGAAACATGCTGCACTGAGCGTAAAAGTGCTAATTTGACGGTAAAAAGCTTTCTTTTGATGAACGAATTTAATAGTGCGTGGGCGACTGCGAAAATTCTTATTTAGTTTTCATTTTGTGGTTTTACCGAACGTGAAACGTTTATTTATTGCATTTTAAAAGTGCACCTATATAATTATTCAGTGATTGGAACATTGAAGCAAAATAGTACAAAAAGCACATTATAAAAGTTGAGTAGCCTTTCACACCTTACGTCTAACCACAGGCGCCCCACGTTCTGATTCGTTCTTTTTATAAAAGTCTGTTCTTTATCAGAGTACGGCGTTTTTATCAAAATTTTCGACACACTGTTTCCCGGACGTTTAGCAATTTCAGTGTTTTTTTCCCCAAACAGTATTTAATAGATATGTGTGTATACCACGGAAGTTTAGCTATTATGAGTCCGACTTCTTGTTGGCAGTTTCTTACAGAGGACGGAGGGTGACTGGTTCTTCCAAGGAACGATAGCTAGGTAAACTACCCGCCTGCTAAAGTGACCAAAATATGGTTGGAACGGGCATTAAACTTCTACTACTAAACAACAAACTCAATAGCAGCTTAGCTATTATGTTCAGCTCCGCGTTTTGCTCAGCTGAATACTTGACTCTATAGTAAAAAATAAATGTTTATCTGAAATGTCTAGCTCGAAACTAACTGCAACTCGACATTCATATTTACATAGCCAAACACTAATGTTCAGCTGCAATGTCTAGCTGAACAGATAAGTAGCTGCACATAAACATTTTCGTTGCATTTTTCAATGTTCAGCTGCAATGTTCAGCTGAACATTTGTTCTAGCTCGACATCCGTTTATAAAATAAGTCAACTTAAATGTTAAGCTGCAATGTTCTTCTGAACATTTGTTACAGCTCGATATTTGGTTAATAATAATAATAATAAAAAAAAATAATAATAAAAGCAATAACTTTATTTTTAAGGTAACATGCTTACAGTACAAAAATATTATACAGTTTATTTCCAGTATGGCCTTCAATTTAAATCAAAGCACTGAAAGTACTGGTGAGACGGTTGTGTTGGAATGTGTACATAAGTTTAGGCAAGCAATACTGACATTTTCTACTACAAGTGAAATACCGAAATTCTCACTCCAAGACGTGAAAATGTCCCCTCAAAAGTCCAAGACGTGAAAATTATCACTCATTTATTCTGTGAAATTCTGTTCAACTACTAAGTCGGATTTGAAATGCTCAGTTAGAGGAGACTGAACTGCTCAAACTCAAGACGATTAATTGTTAACTAGAAATGGAAGTCAATGTCAAGGAAATCAAAACTGATTTACAACTCTCGTAAACTTGTGTTTCAGATTGCAAGTTTGTATATGAACTTGCAGTAATACAGCGCTCAAAATGTAGTCCTAAAGAGCTATAGTTTAGATTGAACATACTATTGTCAGTCGTAATTTTCAAACTTCAGTCAAATCAGCCGTGCAACACATTGGCGCAGACGGTACACAAACACTAAATGAGTACTAGTATGTTAACTCATAAACAGTAAATTCTTAAATTATTTCGGAAAGAAATTTTTGTGTATCGCATGTCAGCAAGAAAAACATAGCCTGCTTGTTGCATACATTAACGTCATCTAGAGCATTCATTGTATAATTTAATTTTTGTTTAAAACTCGGCAAACCACTGATGTATGAGAACCACTACAGTAGTAATGATACAACTCTGTATATTCAAGTCAACTCACTAATACTTTTAAATTATTTCACTTTTTTCTTTACATTTGACAATGTTCATTTAAATTTTGTCATCCTTTATGATTAGCCGTATTTTTTCTGCCACATCTACTGTGAGTGTAAATGCCAAGTGGAGAATAAGCATTAACCAAATACGGATAACTTTAGGTCTAAGTGAACATTGACAACTTTCTAATTGATTACTTTTGAAACACAATACGCTATCGGAGAAACGTAATGAAAGTCCCAATTTTAGGTTCCTTTAAGTAAAATTTTCTCGAAAAAAAAAGGAACAAAACAAACACTACATCAGACAAACACGAAGCACGCTACTACACAGTACTCGAATGTTTACAGGTGTAGTACATTTTTCTGATAATAAATAAATTAAGTTTAAAAACTGCCTGTATGCTAATTCATGTCAACGCAGTCTGAAGCAGAAAATTGAACACTCTTGTGGAATGTAGATTATATGTCGGTAATTAATATCATTTCTGCGAACATGCAATTTAATATTAGGGATTTCAAAAGTAAATATACCGTAAAGAACTATTTCTTTCACCGGAGTTGCCTGTGTTTTTAGGAACCTAGTAACGCCAAATCCGTTTATATACACTCAACAAAATTCCTAAACGGTCAATAATGTGCAAATAGGTGTTCATGCCCCGCACATGCCCCATTAACTAACCGATTAGGAATTTTGTTGAGTGTACATGTATATATATATATATTGGACAACCGTCCCCAAAAATGAATTCTTTATACAATTCAAGGCCAACATTTATGCATACATACACACAACAGAAGATCAACAGAACTATTTCTTCGACAAACGCATCTCAATCATAGAAGTTTAGAAATATTAGAAATTAAACAAAACAGTAGTCATTATTAAAGTGACATTATGCGCATCTTACTGCACACAGTGTATTTTTGGTGACAGTTTTATAAAAGCAATTTTGTTTTGCTGTGCATTTAAATGTGTTAAATTAATGATAATGCCGCATTAGTATTTGAAGTTGGTGCTTAAGAAATAAAAGAATTGGACTGATAAAATGCTAGTTGATTGTGTCGTTGTTGTTGTTGGTAGAGATTTCTGCAGTGGAAGGGAAGCAACTCCTGCATGCAGTTGCTTTTTTCTAAAAAGACTCTCCCAGTCAAAATAAGAAAAGTAATATTTGGAAAGTTATTATTTCGTACTGGTAGCGGGAAGAGTTTGGTGTATTGGGTTAAAAGCTATAATTTCCTCTACCCTTTTTACACACACCTATTTCAGCTGGATTTTTACTTGAAAAAAATGCGCATAATTCCACTTTAAGGAACATTCACACTCATTTAAAACATTACAACATAAATGCAACATATTTTTTGTTTTAGGTATTACCAATTATTGCTGCATGAGAAAATCCTTTAAAGCACTGGTGAACCGTAATTTTCACACAAAATTCGTATGAATTCCTCACACATATGTGACAAGGATGATGGAACATATAGAGTAGATGACCCGTGTAGAATTGGGGGTCATTGGATCAAAGGTCGAGGTCACAGCGGGTAAAAAATGTCAAATTGTTTTTCACTCAATATCTTGTAAATTTTTGACACTGATACTTCAAACTTCACAAGATGATTGTTCTCAATGTGTAGCAGAAGTTCCATGTTGGTTTTAAGGGTCACTCTGTCAAAGGTCAAGGTCACAAGGGGTCATAACATGAAATCCTTTGACATTCAATATCTTGATATCTGTTTAAAACAAAGAATCTTGCGGTGTTCGTCTCTGATGATTGCTCATGGCACACTCATATCGAATACATCTGCAAAAAAGCATGGAAACGGATTAATGTAAAGAATAGATTGACATTCCATCTCGACCGTAAAGTTTTAGAAATCATATACCTCAGTTTTATCCGCCGTATTATTGAGTATTCTGGTGTTGTCTGGGACAACTGTCCTGTCTATGAGAAACAAGAACTAGACAAAATCCAAAATGAGACAGCCAGGATTGTAACAGGAGCCACAAGACTTGTATCAATTCACGATCTACAAAAAGAAGTTGGATGGGAAACCCTTTCTCAAAGAAGACATTAACATAAACTTATTATGATGTTTAAAATGAAAAATAATCTGGTACCACCATACCTCTCTTCATTTGTCCCGCAAAACGTCGGACAGACCACAACATACAATTTACGTAACTCTGGCAACCTCAGAACTCTTTGTATTTCAACTCCTTCCTACCGTCAGTCCTTCGTGAATGGAACAACCTTTCACAGGACATAATATCCAAACCAACACTTGTCACTTTTAAAACTTCTCTTGACACCAACAAACCTGAGGAATCTGTATGGTTCTACTATGGGCGCCGACTGTCACAATTTTACACACTAGATTGAGGACAAAATGTAGTTCTTTGAATCACCATCTTTTTCTAAAAACATTGTTGGGTCACCTTTGTGCCGTTGCGGTCAGTTAGAGAACAACAAACATTACTTTCTCGAATTCATAGACATTAAAACTTACATTGATACTATCTTTACCTTCGTTTCTCCCCAGTCAAAACGATTTACGGACATAAGATCTCATTTTAGTCGATCAAGTTCCTTTTCCATGAATTCTAGTGCAATCTTGTTTTTTGAAAATGAAAACACTGTCATTGACACTAATAAGTACTCTTCAAATTAATGGTATTCCTTTCTTCAACTAACGGCTGCTGACAGGACATCCATGTACAAATTCAACCTCTGGAATGACGAAATGAAATATATAGTAGTTTCTGCTCGTCATCCCGCTCATCCAAAAAATATCATTATTAGAATAATTAGAGAGAGTAAAGTTTACCTTCACAATATGACGGCTCGTTTTGGGGAGGCTGCGTTTTTGGTACGTGGCATTCCCTGTTTGATATTATTTTTGTTTTTCTGTCAACATTTGACGAGCTAAAAAGTATACTCCGGAGCCCACGTACCGAGTTAGTCCAGTTTCCGGTGACTTTTATTTACTTCCGGTATCTCGCGAGATTTACGTCGTCATACGCCGGGCACTTTATAAATAAATGTGTATTGAAGAACGCCAACATCGAAGACAAAAACAATAAAAATGATATCAAAACAGGTAAAATATACCTCTATTGTCCACATGATGAAAAATTGTATTTTTCACTATTCCCAATTCATATGCCATTAAATAAGCAATAAAAACCATCAATTTCAAATTTGACAGCTGCTTCCTGTTTGTAAACAAACCTTCATTGACGGATTCCAACTGATAATGTTTTGGTATTTTAAGGCCAAGCATAACTTTTCTGTGTGATTGCCATACCCATTCCTAATATAAATTTTTGTGTTTTTATTCAATTTTCATACTTCAGTTTCAGCAAAATCCAAAATAAAGTTAGTCGTAAAAAGAGACTTTACTCCCCTTCTGCACTGACAAATGCTTATATGCATATTAAGAGCCATGGTACATCTGTAAGAAAAGCTGCGAAACTGTATAGAGTTCCAGAAAGTACCCTAAGGGACAGGACTTTAGGCCTAGTACATAATGATACCCTGTCTGCTGTTGGACCTCCCTTGTTTGACCAACTTGAAGAAGCTAACCTCGCCCGTCATTTCAAAACATTGGCAGGATATGGCCATGGTTATACAAGGAAAGAGTGTGTGGACATTGCCAGTGACTACGCTTTCCAGCTAGGCAAACGTATGGGTGATAAACCATTGACGATGAAGTGGGTGAGGGGATTCCTTAAGAGATGGCCAGACCTGAAAGTTGTTAAGCCTAAAGTAGGTATCATTTTGCTGTAGTTGTTTTACATTGATAAGATTTTGTATACCTTTGTTAATGTAAGTAGGTTGTAAAAGCTTTCTAAATAATTATGTTAATATTTCTGTAACTTAAATCTGAATCAAAATATTTTTTATATTTTATCTTAGGGACTAGAACATTCATGTGCAAAAATGGCATCCCAGGACAAAGTGTCTCAATATATTTTTAATATTGATGAAAAGGCATAAACCTCCCCGTGTGGCTGCAAGTTCTGCATACATCCCTTCAGCTTTGACATCAGGGAAGGGTAAGATGGTAACCTTTATTGGTGCTGGAAGTGCAGCTGACCAAGCCATTCCGCCATATCTTGTTTTTCCAGGACAGCGCATGAGGGCAGAACTACTAGCTGGAGATCAACAGGTTAAATACATTAATATTGATATTTTGAGCAAACTTGTATATTGCCTTTTCCGGCATTTAAAGCGTTTTAAACCTTAGGACTATATATATATACATACTATCTAATTATAAAAGTACAATTACATTTCAGGGGCAGATGGTACACTCAGTGAAATAGGCTGGTCTAATGTCAGGATTTTTAGACATTACTTAGAACACCATTTTCTTAAGTTTGTTCCCGGGCTCAATGGTTAGAAAATTGGGCATGAGTCTCATGTTTCTATTGGATTATCAGAATGGGCAATGAAGTTGTCATGCTGCCACCCCACTGCAGCCACATTTTTCAGCCTATGGATGTAGGGTGTTTTGGGCCTTTCTAGAAAATATATGAATTGTGCTTATTAGGTCCACCAACCTCTACAGAGGCTATAATCGGTACGACCCGGTCTTAAGTTGATCAGGGAACTTCAAGTTGCATCAGTAATTACGAGATACAATATATGCAAGGTAACTTGTGAGTCATATACAGCAGCCTTCACCCCAACCAATGTCCAGGAAGCATTCCGGCGTGCTGGAATTTATCCATTTAATCCACAGGCCTCTCCGCATGAGGAATATATGCCTGCAGAAGTGTTTATTAGTCCTTCTGATTCTGACACTGATACTGTTGACAGTCAGGCTATAGTGGTAGGTGGTGTTGCAGTAAATAATATGATTTCTGACATATTACATCAGAAGAGGAAGGCGCCAGCATCACCACAGCCAGGACCATATTGTATCAATCTTATTGAAAACAACATGTCAGATACTGACAGTGGGCTTGAAATTAAAGACTGAACTCTGTTGCAAATGAAAAAAGATTCCACCTGTTCAGTTGCTAAATTGCATTTACGTAAAATTTACAAAGTGGGGGCATTGTGATTTATGTGGTCATTGGGTACATTTAATTTAGTGTACCCCTGTGAGAGTTCTGAGGTGTGGCGTTGCCTTCACCCGCCCCTGTTGTAAGCAGGAAGAGTAAGACACTCAGTGACATGTTTTAATCCAGTTTCAATACTTAGTTTACTAATTTTGTATTTGTTTATTGCTTAAAAATCTTTTTTTACCTGTGAAACACATAAAAAATGTGTGTGACTTAATTGTTGTTTTATTGGAAGTTATTCCCCTTGGATAGCGCACGGATGACGTCACCGGAAACTGGAAGCCATTTTTTAACGCGAAGTAGATCCGACTTTCCAACAATTTTTCATGAAATACTTACGCAAATTTAATGACAATTGTTGCATTTTAAAGATAGGTTATTCATTTTTAAGTGGTAAGAAGATCTATTCTATTTGTGATGTATTTCTTTTAAAATATGTTTCGGCGCCATTGTTTCCTTATTATCCCACCGATACGACGCTATCCGAGGTTACTATAGGAGTCCCTTTTCGTTTAAAAGATACATTGAGTTGAGATGACCCACCCAAGAAGAGTAAACAAAATGGCGTCGATACAGTCTGATAATTCAACTGTTCTATTTTCCAGTAAAAATTGTTGGAATATTAGAATAAAAATATTATTCATAAACTTAGACTTCCGTGAATCAACAATGAGTTTTAGAGTGTGTAAGCACAATTTACGAACAGAAAGGGCCGCTTTAAATACCGCGATTACAGAGAATTATGGGATTTTTTTAAAAGGTGAAACATGGTGGATAACTTCCTACGTTCAATTCTTCATTCAAACAACTTTTGCACGAAAGATTGTTTTTACTTCAAAGTAGAATGGTTGGAGGGAAAGGTCAAACAGATATAAATTGGGGAGAAATACTTTTCTTCTATTTTATTTCCGTTAGAATCGCTAGTACCGCGATACAAGAGAACTCCATCGAGGAAAATCTGAAAACAAATGTCCTTTTCTATCCAGTTTATGAACTTCTGTAGGTAGTCCTATTCCAATTGTCTTGAAATAAAATGAAGTCCCACTCCAATAAAACGCTGTTTATCCTTATTTTGTGTCACATCAATAGCTGAAGTAATGAATTAAAAAGAAATCACTGTGTTTATCCAGTCCACACGTTACAAAAAATGTCTACCGAAACATATACTACTGCCTCGGTGACGTAGACTTAACTGATGACGTAATAAAATCGAAATGGGACCAGTTTAACGGAAATTATTTATTATGTTACTGCAAATAATACAAAATTTCATACCCTACTTTGCTCTCGGGTCGAAAACACAGTAAGCCGCAGGATTATTTTTTCTTCAAATTGAACTACTGAGAAAAAAAACTAAGATCGGTTAATTACGATAGCAGTACGAAATCATACGAAGGTAAAAGGTTTGGGGGCTCCCATGGATATCGTTTTTTTGTCGTCTATAAATATAACAGCAATATTTCGACAACAATTCATATAGTTTTCTTGTCTTTCAAAAAAATCTGCAGTATTATGAATTCGTTCTGACGGTGTATACGGACGGCTCGGGATAATATCGGCACGAACAGGCTATACGAGTCTGTATACACCGTCAAGAATCTGTAAAACTAATAATATAACAGAGCAACCCGTCAAAAAATAAGACGCCAAGTAGTGAAAAACTTGCCATGATGTTAAAAAAGAACTCAACATGTCGTCAAAAAATAAGATGACAAGTATTGAAAAACTGGCCATGGTGTTAAAAAGAGGTCTACTTGTCGTGTTAGTTACACGGTATGTCGACGTCACTAAATGCGACAAAATGACTTTATTAAAATTGCGATAGAATCTATATACTAAAAAAATTAAAACGACGTAACTTTTGATGGCTTGATGAGACTTTAGAAGCTTTCTGACATAAAGGTTCTCGACATTATAAATGATGTACCAATGATGTTATAAATGTGTAAGCCGACAAAACGTATAAAATGTTCTTATAGCGAGGTACTTCATGTCGCAAAGACTAGTTGATGTATGTCAACACAATATAATTTATGTCTAGATGATAACTACATATAAGTATGTCGGATAAAAGTATGTGGTAAACCCGTAATCAGTATGTAGACAAGACGACTTAATGTATGTCGAAAAATATTATTTTGAAGATGTTGGAATAATTTATGTTGAGAAGACAGCTACATGTCAGTTTGTCCAATAAAATTGTGTGGTAAAACTATAATTATTATGTAGACTAGACATATCGTGTTATTTCACAGTATGTCGACATCGGTACACCAACATTATCACATCATCGGCGTGTACCATGTACGCTTCCATATCATTATGAGTAAAGTTTAGTAAATCTGAAATGTAAATTTGACAATCTCCTTTTTACATTTGATCACTCATAATGCAATATGATATTTGCACCTCTTTTCAAAGGACAGTAAATTTGAGTAAATATATCTTCATGGTAAGTTTTTGTAAATGTGTAATTTTATTGGTGTCCGGTTTATGACAAAGTCCCCAGACATTGCAACAATAGTCCATGATTGACATAATATATGTGTTGTAATATAACAGCTTCATCTCGTCGGTTAAGTAAAAGGCAATTCTTTTAAGAAGTAAAGTTTTGAATCTCAATGAAAATCTCAATGTCTAGCTGTAATGTGCAGCTGGACATTCCGCGATTATCAAGTTAGACACTCTCAATGGCGTCTGCAATTTTCAGCTTAACATTCTGTCGTTATCAAGTTAGTAAGGAGCTTTTAAGTGGACACCGAAATATTTACTTATTGTAGTCCAAGTACACTTGTTTTACGTCTTCATGTTTACATACAACTAAACAAGTCGTCTAAATCATGTCGACTTGATGTCTAGTAATGCAACATGTCGGTCAACTTTTAAACAACAAAACACTGTAACATGTTACTGGAGAACATGTTTATCAAGCGTTGACGCCAAACGACATGTCTGGTTAGGGTTGGGGAACTACGGAAGTTTTAAGTAGGCATCTGATGATGTGTTAATGTCCTCTGTTTCGAGTTAGAGTATGTCCACATACCCAATATATAAGATGGTAAGATGTCATAAGCTAAGACAATATATATCGAATCATGTCGTTAAAAGCTAAGCAGATTTGTTGTAATAAATGAAAGCAACACGATTACAAGATATGTATGTCGACTTGGCCTTACATGCAAGACAATATAATACATGTCGAGAAAATGTATTTATTCCTCTTTGTTTACAAACATTAGGTGGACATATCGATATAATATTAAAACGACAAGAGTACAGGATGTGTATGTCGACTTGCCTTTGTTAAACATTTGTATATGAATGTCGAGCTGAAGTTAGTGTCGAGCTAGACATGCCAGATAAAATTTATTTTCGCACGATATAAGTCGAACGTTGAGCTGAACATAGCTTTAAAACATTCGTGAAACACTATATATATAAATCTGAATGCCCATGGCCGAGCTAGGTTCACAACATTTCTTAATTTAGTATTAGAGGATGTTACTAGTCTTACCTTTTATGTCTCCCTATTGTGATCATGACTTTCTTGCACTATGCTTCAATCTAAGGGAAGTCTTGTTTGTCGTGATAGACAGACACTCTTTATGACAAGAGAGCCATGATGGCATTATATCGCTCACCTTGACCAAGTTGTTTGAAACTTTAATCGACGATCAAGCTAACAGCCGGTTTACTTTAAGGGTTATAGTTCTACAGATTGAAAGATTTATTAGAATAAAATTGTGCATTCATGAGATTGAGAACTTAAAACTAAAGCAAAATCAAAATATTTCACTTGTGTTGACCAACAAGATTTTATTTTCAATCATTAGTTAAGAGGTGGCTAGCTTAACAGCCGGTTAAGTTTCGAACAACCGGGTCCTGACGTACAACCGCCCATTATAACAAGATCAGGGTCATGACTTGAACGAACTTGGTAGAGGACCATCACACTGGGCTTTGTGGTTTTTGGTAACATTTTAAAAATGATTTCCGATTTGTTTACCTCAGCAAACCGACTTTTACATGTAATTAAATTCGTTGTTTGAAGTATTTTTTAACATCAACCGATAGTAGATGGATATGTTTGATGAGATATATATTGCAACCGGCAAACAAATTACAGCAAAGTTGGCATTTTCATGTAAAAGGTATATAGTTTTAGCTAAATCATGATGTAAGCAATCAACTACATGACTACACGTTATTTTCTCCGGACTCCAGTTTGTCAAAGAGATGGTCCCTATGTGTACATAACGTGATATTATTTTTCGACTTTTTATTTCACTTATTTACGAAATCGGAAA
This sequence comes from Saxidomus purpurata, assembly GCA_022818135.1. Classification (NCBI taxonomy): domain Eukaryota; kingdom Metazoa; phylum Mollusca; class Bivalvia; order Venerida; family Veneridae; genus Saxidomus; species Saxidomus purpurata. Next base: position 8,963,182 of record JAFMSR010000002.1, on the reverse strand, counting down.
ATTGGCAGAAAAAAAAGTGTTTTATACTGGCACTGATATGAATGTAACTGTGTTAAATTTGAAAAAAGCTAACATGATGGGACGTCATGATATCACACTACCACAAGTGCGTCGGGGACGGGGGGTCTGGGAGGGGAGAGGGAGGGAGGGAGGTAGGTCTGGGAGGAGTGGAAGTTAATATTAATAGTGCCCCTTCCAGTTTGTAGCACTGACAAATATATATGTATCTGTATTTATACCAGGCGTCACAGGCATTAAGACAAACTACTTTAGAGATTTTGCTTTTAAAAATTGAAGATTAAGATATCTGTAAAACATCATTATGTTGAAATGTGCAAAGTCATCTGAAGGTTTTATTACAGTGGTCACGATAGGCGACCTAGAGCAAGCGAAAGCTTTATGGCCAAAGCTGAACATCTACTGTTCCTGGTGCTTTTATAAACAGACACTATTAGCAGAAATTATTTATTGATAATAAGTCACAGTTTAAAATTCTAACATATTAAAAAAATGTTGAATTTGTACATCAACAGCCACAATGAGCTTGAAACAAAACACAATCAAACATCCGACTAGCTTTTTATAAATAAATAACCTTATACAAACAGTCTTACATAATTATATTCCATATGTAACATATACACTTATCTTGCTGAATTTCAAGAATGGATTTGTCCATTTTTCCACTTGGACAGTACTATTAATTGTTCAAAGGGATGCTCAGTGGAACTTTACGGACTGATTAGCAAAAAGTGCAGATCATGATCAGAAAACATGGACGTGCAGGCTGATCATGATCTGCACTTATGATAGAATCACTTACATCCAGCAGGGTAAGTGTCATGGCTATATTTGCACATATAGATATTATTCATTCATTCATTCATTCATTCATTCATTCATTCATTCATTCATTCATTCATTCATTCATGCATTCATCCATTCATTCATTCATTCATTCAACCGACTCAACGAAATACAATCGCAGTATGCTTTGATAAAATTTGATTTAAATTTAACAAAAACTCAACAGCAACATAGTCCGACAGTATCCGATGCTCTAAGAAAGGTTTGCACGAAGGCCTATATCTCGTGCTCAGTACTGCAGTATCGAGTTGCTTAACTATAGACTCCAAAAGGAAGTTATTTTAACTTTTACTTCTGCCTTGAAAAGACAATATAAGTATCTCGTAGGAAAAGCTAGTCTACAGGCTGTTCTGTCACATACCCGTATCCATACATTTTGTTCTTTGAACATAGCCATAGATTTATTAATCAATTTTATTACAAAGAATATTCTGCGGGGAAATCACACAAGTACAGCAACAGTATTTTATATTTGATACCATAGAAACATCCAATTATTTGTACATGTAGTAAAATTGCTTGAAAAAAACTTCTGTGAGTAAAATATGAAACTTTAATCTGACAGTCCTTAAAAAATGTCAGCCAAAGTTTTGATTTAAAAACTTGGGTGGAGGCAGCTTTGTTACTGAATTTTTATAATTAAGGTAATGCTTGGGGTATCTTGTAATTTGCAGACTTAGAGATTAATTTTTAAATTTTATCATGGTTTGAGAAAAAGTAACACAAGTGAAACATAACTTAAAAACGTTTTCACCATGAATCAGATGTTCTATTTTAACAATCAGCAGTTGTTTCCCTTGTCAGGAACAAAAACAAATTTATACAAAAATTGCATAATATTTAAAAGATAAATAAAACGGCTTTATATACATACATTTATAACAGTATAAAATTCACATATACATATCAAATGCTGTATATACATAATATACATTTAGTTATTGGCAGTGCATTTTACATACATTAATTTAACGAAAACTGCATACAACGTACGCATAGAAAGCTCACAATATACATATAATGTACATTACATCAAGGAATATTGAACAACGACAATAATGAAAGTTTTCAATGCTTAAATGAACAAGCTTTAATGGAATAAGTTTAGTTAAGGCGTGTTTGAATTCATAGAAACAACATTAAACATTATTTCCAAAAGGTCTTTAATATCTATATGCTGTAAACTATTGTTTTTCCAAAAAAATCAAATCAAATTTGTTGGTGAAAAGAAAAGGTAAATATATCTCTAAAGTATTAAACCTAAGTTTCTAAACATATCACACTGTTCATCAATACACATATTTTGAAAGTTTATTCCAGGTAACTTCTCACTTTCCAGCTGTTGTTTGCTCATGAGTATTATTCTAACGTAATGGATACTGTATATGAATGTTCTAAACCCATTTCTCTGTCATGTATTTTCCCGTACGTTTGGTCAGATGTTAAAAAGGTTTCCTCGTTAACTGCTTGGTTGGATCAATGATAAAACAAAAATATTTCATAAGTAAATTAGTTTCCGTCAATTTTTGCCGAAGCCACCAACATGGTCATCTGTTAAATGGCGATCATAGACCAATTTGCACTGCTAACATTGTTTGCCCTTAGGCTGCATCTTAATCAGCCCTTTAAATGCTAAACAGTGAAAAAGAGACCTACATTAACCCAATTTTGACCGATATCACCATATGTATGTCATTGTGCTGTTATATATCATACACACCGACATGTTAGATAATTTAACATCCAGTTCCACAAAATTATAATATCATAGAAGCACCTTAAACATTTGGAATGTATGATATAAGTGATAGTGAGCAGAATAAATGCTTATATTTAGGGTGATTTACACCGACATACTCCTAAACCATAGCCAGTCGACATTTCTTAGATATATTCGATCACAATACTCTTTATTTAGTAATGATCATTGTATTCTATTTGGTCACCAAACCAAAAATGAAAACAAAAATTAAAACTCGGCATAAAAATCTAGATCACTTAAAATATCATGCACAATTTTAGTGAATATGTTTTTTTTCTGGTAATGAAGTTTCGTATTTCAATGCCTCTGTACGAGTAAAGAAGTTACGAAAAGTTAAATACTGTCAACTATATAGTTATATGCTACATTCGACCTAGAAGGGACTGTCTCAATGCATTTCCTATTTCTAAAATACAAAGCTTTATAAAGTTCTTATATAACTAAATTCGCGTAACAATGGTAATACAAGTTATTTGTCTTCATATTGCATTGCAATTTATAACTATTTGCAAATGTTAAAAGGGGCTGCAAATGTTTGTAATACAATGTATATTGCAAGTAGTAAGTTAGCAAAAGGGAAGTAACCGATTTCAACAATTTTCAATAAAAACATAAAAGGCACGAACCCAACAGGTACATGAAATTTATGTCTTTCAGTTTTCCATAGAAATGTTTGGTCAAAAATATGCATAAAAATCAATAAAATTCTTGCATTTTGCCGATTTAACTAAGACATAATAAGTTTTCCATTAAACTTTTCGTAAAAACAGATACGTATATTATACAATCCCTTCTATCGGTAGAATGCTTAAATAATGAAGCAATATAATTGTTTGCAAAAATGATTATATATACATTCTACGAGACTGGTCAACAGCTCTACATAAATAAGAAATGTTTATTTACATGGAATGATTACATGTGGATGTAACACAGGTCAAAAATATCTGCCTATTTCTTCCAAAACAGTTAAATTGTAATGTTTTCATTTTTACTTACAACATAAAACCCAGGGTCCTTAGTAGATGTTTGACAATCTAATTATTTTGCAAGTTTTAATCATCGACTGGATCTTATAAGGGAAATAATCAAAAATGTAATTTCCTACTTTCATTGCATTTTAGGCCATAATGAAGTCTGGACCCTTTAAAAGGTTTTATCTTAAAATGGGAACTGATTCATATACGATCTTTTCAGAAACAAGTTTCAGAAGCATTTTCTTTCAAAGATATCAATGTAGAAGTAAAGATCAACGAGAACCATTTCCTTTGAAGTTGAAACTTTATATAAAACACAAACATAACTGTATCTAATTTCTGTCTTGAAATTAACAGAAGATGAAGAATAGAAAGGTAATTAGAATGATAATACTGCAGATCTCTCAATTTTTTATTTGTGATTGCCAAAGATCTATTTCAGAACTAGGAGCATGTTTTGTTAAATTCTGCGAAATGCATGTCTGGAAAGTCGAAGGTTTGGTATTTTTGCGATGTGTTTAGTATGAATGCATAACAGATGAACTCAGCCAATTTCACGAAAACAATCTCCTGTACATAATTCGAAATGCAAACTTTTATGTAGATTCTAATTTACACAAAAACATGACCATATTTTGTTTAATTTTTCATCAATCTTCAAGTGCTTAACCGTCTCCTTTTTCGGAACACACGTAGGCCTAACTTGCCAGTGACATTTTCCATAATAATGTGTCACTTGTGTTTAGCAGATATAGTAGAGGTATGACCGAAGTGGTGAGTAAAAGCAGATGATTGCTTAATACAGATGTATATATCCCTTTCAAGTTACAGTTTTAGGGGCCATCAAATACAGGCTGCTTAAGGCAAGAGACTGCTTACTCCACGTCACCCTTAACACAGGTGTAACTGTATCAATGTATACTTCTCAAGATACATGTACATTCTTCTTTGTAGATATTAAGCACTTGGTCTATATTAAACTTTTTTTCGTGCATATAACACGGTAATTGGAAATAGAATTTAAATAGCTATTGAAAATTTATCTTTTATAGTAGTTCTAAATTTGTTATTTCTTCCATCATCTTCCCGTGCATCTGACGGGTATCTATGGCCTTTATCCACAATCGGAAGTTTTCTTGCCTTATCTTGGATAAGACCGAAGTACTTTGGATGGTTTGCTCTTGATGTTGGTTCAGGGGAACCCCTCTCGTTCCAAGACCTTGGAGGAGTAGGAGAGACATCAGAAAATTCTTGGGAGTTAGCCCAGGCTGTTTCAGGTGAGTCACATCCTTCAGTGGTGCTTGAACTGCTGCTATCACTGCCCTCGTTGGCACTAGAACTGGATTTTGAACGTTTTCCTGGCGTGTCTGCTTCGCCATTAGTTGATACAGCAGTATTATTCTCTGGCGAATGTATTGGTAAAGTCATATTTGTTTCTTTTGGTTTAGATTCAGGAATATTCTCTGGTTTTTTAGGAATTGAAAACGCTTTCATTGCAGTTGCTTTAAGTCTGCACTTTTTGAAAATTTCAGCCGGGTCATCTTCAGATTTCTTTGGTTTGCACTTCTTGAATAGTTCTGAATTATCTTCTTCCTCACTTATATGTAAAGGAGTCAATGGTGTGCCATCACCAGGGGCTTCTTCATCATCACTGTCCGTATCTAGATTTAATGCAGGAGGGTTATTGGATTTCGGACTTGGGATATTGGCAACTTGTGGATTAGCACCAACTGGTTTTTCCGACACTCTCTGTATTGGATTATGCCTCGGACTTAAATCATTCAACCTATCTCCCGGATCTCCATTCACATTCAGGTGTTTTCCTATACTTCCACTTTTATTATCATTTCTAACATCTGGATTACTTTTTCTATGTTCATGTTTATTCCCATCATTTTGATCATTGTTTTGACTTTTTCTCCTTCTTGGGTCTTCGTCCAGAGAGACAGCAGTTTTCCTGGGTCTCGAGTTTCTATCACCGCCATCATTTCTTGGATAGCTTTCCAAGGGATTAATGTACAGATTGGCCTTGTCAGAGCTAAGGAAACAGGTCTCCGTTGTTTGGGTTTCCTGTAACATAAGTAATTACTATCAAATAATCTGAATAATTTGATGATTGTGAATTCCTTATATTGCCAGAAAATTTAATTCATTTCAGAAAACACATTTTCTAGCGTTGATTCTATTTTAACTAGATCTACCAACATTTGGAATTTCATCGACATTGTATCCAAGCAACAGAATGCGCGGTCGCCATGTGCAACACAATGTCTTGTTTAAACTGATACATATGATTGGCCGGAGGTTTCCGTACTGGCCAATCAGATGACAGAGATTTGATAATAGAAAATATCTCTACAAATGCAAAAGTATTCAGGGGGGTGGGAGGTGGGGTAAACCAATATTTGATATATGTACTTTCACATAATATTGTGAACAACTAATAGCAGTTGCCTTCGAGAATTAATTATTTTGATGAAATACAGTAAATTACAGAGTATCAAATTGCTATACAATGTAGCATCCTCGGAACCGACAGTTAAATATGAAGTTGACCGGGGTTACCGAGGATGATTGTCTAGCATAGCTTCCCTGGCATTCTTTTTGGAGATTTAAACACAAATTTTACAAAAAAAGAAAGTAAACGTAACACAGAATAGCCATTAACCCATTTATTGTACCCTGGTATTAGAATTTGAGAAATTTCCAGATGCTATTTGTCTGTTTCGATACAATTTTATCCCTACTTGACAAGGCGACGATGGATTTCTAAAGTGTTTATACATGAGTAACAGATACACTGAGATACGAAGAGATATAAAAGTCTTTGAAAGTTTATTTTTAAAACTTTAGACTTCCGTCATAAACAACCAGGATCTTATTTTTAAAGCCTTGCATGTTGCGCAAGCAAATGGGAAAAGGAAATGAAACTGAATTAATAATGTATAAATTTTACGACCAGTGGATGAGAAAACACTTAAAATTGCATTTGCATTTGCATATCAAGGGTGGGTGTGGGACAAACGCTAGGGGTGCAACGATACAGACAAACCCGTATTGCGACATATTGCGAAGAGCTATGAGAATAGAATGAAACCAAATCACTACCGTAAATACAGTGCCACAAGTTGACCACAAGCGATCCCGAAACTGCTTATTAAAAGATAACTCGATTTATGGGCAAGTTGTTATATTTGTAACCAAAGATTGGCAAATATGGTCAAACATGATCTTCTCTTTTTTCTGATTTAAATTTATTAAACTGAATAACGCGGTTCGTATTGGGGGGCTCTGTATTACAATATATAGGCTTATTAGTTATAGCGTGATCATGCATTTGCGGGGGGGGGGGGGGGGGGGGGGGGGGGGGGGGGGGGGGAGCAACGTTTGATCCGGGGGGCTTGGTAACTATATAACTGACACTTGTTGCGCGAATAAGTAAAGAAAATGAAATAAGAAAACCTTTGGAAAGGGATGCGGGAAATATACATATAGTTCGACTCATTTTATTAGCATCGTGTAAACAAATAGTGCCGTCAAAAGCGACGTTATTACTTGTGAATTTAGAGCCAATTGAATGCACTACAATTGCCGCGCTTTTTGTATTCCACGTACACAATACGGAATTTTTTTCTGTCAGGCCGTATTTGATGGTTGAATATAGGCTGTATTTTTGGCAAAATAATTATAGATATATAATAAAGCGGTATATCATTGCACCTCTACCAAACGTACACTTACATATTAAACACTTTCCAAATATCAGGTATCAAATAATTTTACTTCTGGTAATACATGTATGTCTCCAACCTGGCCTTACTTCAAGTTTATAGTGAAGCATGAGCCAAAAGCACTAGCCCTCGTAGGCTCCTGCACTTATAAACTAACCCCTACCTTATGTATGAGAACGCCATTCATTTTCTTTGTGAGTCCATCTATGTCATCACAGCCTATCAGTGGTCTATAAACCTGTGGAATGTCTTCTATATTGCCATTTGCCCTCTGCCGCCGCCGACGATGGAACCTGTCCCGCCGACGTCTGAAATACAAATACGGTTTTCTTTGATTTATCGTTTAATAAGAACACTTTCATGCGGAACTACATGTATTATATTAATGCATTTCGTTGTTAAGGATCTTCATATTTTCGTTCTTTTATAACATTATAATCTTACTTGATATATATTCATTATCTGATTTTAAGTGTTTTAATGTGCCGAAGAAGAAACACCTTTGACTGTTAACTAGCTTCCGGTAAGTTATTGCAATTTTAGACACATCAAATTGGAAAAATTTATACACATACCATGTGAATTGGTGTATATTGTAAACAAATAATCAAGACGTTAGTAATTTTGCCACAATGAAACATACATGTTAATCGGATGGCAATCGAAATGAAGCAAACGTCATATCGTTACTTTCGCATCTTTATGTAGTTATATAAGACACTAAGCCATAAAGAATTCTTTCACACGCGTTATAACTACATTTCTTCAGTTGTGCTTATTTTGTATTCATGCCTAGAGCACAATGAGTTCCTAAATTCAATCATATGTCGTTAGGCACGCGTTATTTCTGCTGGTACTTTCTCTCAAAGACTAATCAAATTCGGCGAAGAAGCCTACATAGTGAAGGCTTGGCACAGCGATGTTCCTACATCTGTGTTAAAAGATGCTTATTCATTTTATTCAACATACATCAAGAGTTAGACAAAGAGCCATGGATAACTATTTTCGTACAGAGAGAACGAAAGATGCTGTGTCCAATGCAAGCAACACTTTTTCTTTACTTATGCCGTAGTTGCTTGGGCCTTAGACGTATGTGTATAGAGTTAAAAAATGTCACGTGACCTAAGCAAGTTTTAGTATTCATTCAAATGTAAAACGTAAACTTTCTGCCATATTTTGCTAATATTAGTGTTTATGTATCAAAGCGGATAAAGGGCATAGTTTCTTGACTCAAAGCAAGACAAGTAATAAATACTCATACAAGGGCGAAAGACTGTTATGGCGTTCCATAAAGGTGGGTGGTAGAGCACATTTTTCTTGAAATCAGATCATGATGCGAATGTGATTTGGTGATTTTTGTAATAAATGAATTGATTTCCAGGCTTCTTCTTGGAATGCACTGATTACCTTTGATATTAAACATAGATACAACCGTCTGAGTGAGAGAGTCTATGAACTGACATTTCATGAATGTGAAAATGATATGATAAAAAATGAGATATATATAGATTTTGGAGATTAACCTTACAGTGGTGATGATTTATACAGGGCAACATATCGACATTCAAGTTGAAAAACTGTTAAAATGTGTCTTAATATTTGACTTCTTAAAAATGTGCGAAAACGACTAAGGTAAAAAAATATATTACAATCACGCGGACTGGTCGCATTATTAATTTTGATCTGAAACCAGGGCTAATTAATAGCTACACATTTTATCATCGCGGTCATTAACCTGCCTTGTACTTTAGAGACTTGTAGCGGATACCATGGGTATAGATGACTGGTAACGAGGTGTCAAAGCTGGCAGGACATAAAGCTGGCAGGACATAAAGCTGACAGGACATAAAGAAATATTACGAAAACTGGTTCCTCAAGAAAGAATCTTAATAATGGAAATCACAAAAATTATCTGTTAAGTACAAGTCAATTTCACACCGTTGGTTACATGTCTTTACTATGGTTACTCGAGACTCGACCCGGTAAAGGGTACAAACATTATGACATTCTGTCTTTGTTATATATCCAAGAGCACGAGACACCACGACCACGACATTAATTATAATGAAGAATAATTCCGCAGACGACAATTGTACGAATATATACAAAGTGCAAGCCATAAAATCCAAGGCGAGAAACATCAGATAAAAGTGCATCGTTCTTGCAGACCAGTTCGATTTTTTCAGAAAAAATGCTGATTCTGCAGGGAAACATTGAGCGCAGTTTGTAATAAGGGGTTGTTGGTTCGTAAATGGGTGCAAGATGCATTGATAAATATTTACATTGTCGGGAAAGATGAAGCAATATAGATGTCCTAAGAGAGTATATTGTCAATACTGATTCAGTCTCGACACAACTAGACGTCGTAAGAGAGTCCTTCTTTGACCGGAAGTACTACATTTGTACATGACACTAGAAATGTTTTGCGGCGAAAAAAGTAATGAAATATACTTACTTTGTTGAAAACAGGTTTGAGTAACCATATGGGCTTAGTTTGTTATTGAGGTGACATTCTCGAAGGGATCTTCACAAAAACCGGTTTGAATAAACATAAAGTTTTAGTTTGTTACTATGGTAACATTTTAGAAGGTTATACTTACTTTGCGAGGAAGTATGAAGCGACGCAGATACCAATGAAGAGTAAAATGCCACTAATGATTCCTACGACGATAAAGGTCCGGTCTTGAGCAAGCTTATTTTCCTCTAAACAAACAGAAAAATACAGTTTCGTTTTAATGCTAGGCAAAACGCAAATAGAAAATACAAGTTATACAAGGATGTACATGTATACATATCAAAACAAGTTTTATTTTATTAAACAATTTAACTGTACTGTATATGACGGTGAAAGTATATGCCCAAAAATTGGACTTTCTCATTTTGTATTTACTGTTTCGTCCTCGAAATACTTATAAAAGCACGTGATGCGGTTATTGCATTGTTTTAGCTACGTCAGGTGTTGGCCTTAAAAGTTGGGGTCTGCGTAAAAATAAATTTACGGAAATAGCATACAGATGTGTACCAGTCCAATCCGAATATAACATGTTTGTGGCTATTCATGTAGCAAAGCCCAAAAATTGTGCCTTATTTTTTAAATTTTGGTTTTTACATGAAAAAGCTTGAGGAATTAATGTTTGTAAAGGGTATAGGTCGAGTACATTTGAGCATTATGTAAAACGAGTTCAGCACATCATAGCGAAACATTTTCATTTTTTTCAAATATAGATTGCTTATAAGCAAAAAAGTCAGATACGATGTTAACACAGACTTCTATGAAGCAACATAAGAGTATATATGTGGCAGGTAATTTCTGTTCTTGGTCCCCGAAGAGTAAAATATTATGTCTACGGAATTACGAAATACAATTCATACAATAACCCTACTTTGCTACGAAAAATGGCTTTTTCACAGCTTGTAGCATTAGCATATCATATCAAAGCATGTTTGCTGCCACGGTTATCTTTAATAACAAAACAAAAACTGGCACAAGAATTTCTCAGTTTTTCTTCTCTGTTGCAAAGAGCGCATATTACAGTGATATCGCTGTCAATCTGCTGATGTCGTGTGATTTTACAGTTATGCAAAAGATAGCTCTGATACTAGTGTTGAAAGCTTCCGTAACACCCCAAAAAACTGATATGAGATAATGTATCAAGTTGCCATAACTCTACTTTCATCTCTCTAAATATTTGTAGTAGTACTTCATCAAATTCAGCGTGTGATAATACTACCCATTAGTTATTTATCGCATGGCTCTACAACGGATATAAGTTTGTAAAACTGACGAAAAAAAAGATGGCGTGTTACCATATCGCCACAGCTCTTTCTGCATCACAAGACTCCTAAATATCATATGTTTTTCATTGATTTAAAGCAGGGCCAAAGGCAATGACTCAGTTATAGCAAATGATACAGACAAAATATCCCCTGGTAAAAAGAAGAAATTTGGTACTTGTAACAAGTAGTAATCATTTCAAACACTTTAAGAAAGATTGAAGCTTTAATGCAAGACGCTGCAGATACCCCAAAGCATGTGGATACAGCAATTCTTTGCATCAAAATCTTTTGATGCTTGCACTTTTTCTGCGATCGACAGAAAGCTTATTTAATCATTTAAACAAATCGTAAATCATATTCTTGTCTAGCCAATACATCCCTAGTATGATGTTAACAGTTCGCGATAAAATCTGGATTCGTAAGTCCGGAATCTCTCTAGAAATTATGGAAGAGATGAAAATGGAGAAGAATATGGTTAACTATTATCGGAATATATGTTCATAAAGCTTAAAGATTTCTGAAATGTTTTCAGCTACATGACCTACTTTCAGCTACATGACCTACTTTGGGATAAGTCCAACTAGAACAATATGCCAATCTCCAGCTGGCGGAAGCAACATTAGCAGTAGCTAAAACGATGACTCCCGCCCCGTGATACTTGATAAAGAATGCGATACGGATGCCGCTTATACAAATGAGAATATATCGCGTGTAATGCAAAAACAAGTGGCCCATTAAATTACATAAAAGATACAACTATTAAATATCGACGCTGGATTGAAATATTGACTTGGATTCAGCAAGTACAGTCGAGATAAAGGCCCACGTCGGATGTTTGATCCAAACTTCTGACGCAGATGTGATAAGGAAAATCTTAATTTTCAGGGTTCTTCCAGATAATCGCCGATCATTAACTGTTCTTAATGCAAAATCATTGTATCTCCATAGTATTTGTTTTGGCAGTTAAAATGGTTTTGCAACAATACTTTGTTATGGAAACGGTAAAACAAACTCGTAGGTCATCTCGGTAATTCGTCGCTACCTTAAACATTTAATACTTCATTGAAAATTTTAGAAATGTTAATATACGTTTCTAATTAGATTATATACTATAAGAAATATAAGGAAAATGCCGAGTAATATGTTTTCATATACGCATTTACACTTTAATGAAATGTTACAGCGCGTTATATCTACTGTATTAGTCTTATCATATTATAAAGCAAGAAAATGGTATTTCTATGGATTGCCGGGTCAGTCTCTATTGCAGGTTTTAAGTGTAACTGAACTGCAGGCGAATTGTCTCTAGTATGTTTTGAATCAAGGCTCAAATCTTGTAGTTAATTTCGGCGTTTGGACAAATAAGTTCAATGTGAAAAAATGTAAAAGAATGTATGAAATACATGTATAAAGGTTCAGATGGCAGATAAAATGTGCTTAAAAATGCTTGCAAAACGCGGGAACTATCTAATACGACAATTCATACTTTTAAATTACTTCCATATATTTTGCAGAATGGTTATGACCAGCAACATTTGCACTCGACCGGTTAAACTGACCCGAAGTAATGCATTCTGGGATAAAACTGAATATGCAATAAGATTTGTATAATGGAAGACTCTAGAGTTAATGTACTGGAAAATAAACATAAATATATGTAACTTAGAGCGGAGGAAAAAAGGATACATTGGGTAATAGGAAACGGGTAGGAGCATAATATTTATCTTAGTATGTACATTCCATCGGAAAAGAGGGGGAATGGGTAACAGTAAAAGAATGGCTGGTTAAGAATATTTAGGAAAGTATATAAATAGCATCTTGAAGCTGCTAAAAGCTGCATTAACTGATTTATCTGCTCAAAATGGTAATAAAATTTATCATATCTTACAACTTCGTCCCAAATACCACGACCAAATTAAAAAACAAAATCGTGCACAACATACCCGTGCATTTATATTGCCGATCCCATTTGACAGAAAGTCACACAATTTTCGTTTCTTTAAAGTATACTTATTTCAAAACTTAGAAATGAAATAAAATTAGACACAAGTAACATAAACTTTACAAAACATACACTTAAATCCAAAAGAAAAAAAAACACATACACTCACAAAGAATTTACTTGTTTAGAAATTAAAACGAAACCAAACGCAAAAAGATCTGTCAATTTAAAATAAGTATCTGAACAAAAATGTATTTATAAACTGACAACATTAATATACATACTGGCTTTTTCGATGCTTAATTCCATACAACGTCTTCCACGATAACGAGGTGGGCACCTAGCGCAGAGAGAGAGGAAAGAAGTGAGCAAATATAGATGGAATCGAAGGCTTTCCCAATATCACCAAAAAATGTGTATAGTCGCCAAGCTAAGCAACAAAATCTGAACTCTTTTCAGGTAAAATGATAAAATCATTATAACTGAGAAATTGCAAATTTTAGTTTTACAAATAAGCTGGACATATGTAATTATTTTTAAATAATGATATTCACATTGTGATTTGTAAATACGTATAAAACAGTTTTCTAAATAAATTCAAAATGCAATTTAAAATTCATGCAAAACATGCTGTTGTTATTACAATGACTATAATACAATGTCTTCTTCTACCTTATAAGAGTTCAAATTGGGAAGCAACTGAGGTGACTACACAAGATCCTCATACCAAGAAAATGTAATTCTCCAACGGTCGTATAAACTTACAACCGACTACAATAAAAGGTAATGTTTTGTAGTTAAAAAAGTATCCAGTGCGCACAGTTTAGTCAAATACAAAAAGTTATTTTTCAATTTCGTACTTTTCTCCATTTTTGGTATCTATAATGACGTCATTGTTTAGTCATGCATTACGTAATTCAGGCGCATTTCAAAAAGTTACACTGGCTACTGTTTTAACGGTTATTAACTAGATAAGGACTAAGGTTAGTTATAAGAATACGATATCCCCTGGAAACTGCATCCATCACCTTCAGCTTTCTGCAGAGAGAATTCTACAACAGGGGCAATAACTATAGCGTTACGCCTTTCGTGTTATTTTGGTCAACAGCTTGCTCTTACAAGTAATTTAGAAAAGTAGTTTTAAATGGTCATGCTTTTAGTGACGTTTCGTATTTCATAATTTGTTACTAGTATTATACATGCTTCTTATCAGTTAACTGGTAAAAGCTGTTATTTTCCAGTAATAAATGTTGCCTCACGATTGGTCAATATCTGCTTGGAATCTCTGTAAAGTCATTAGGATTTATTACGATAAATCTATGTCGTCTGCAGCATATTTCACTCCTGACTTTCGAGTTGGTCAATATACACTGCAGACGGAGTATTCATTTTGAAGAAACAGCCAAAAATCTTCAGTTTAAACAACATGAAAATTGTAATTCATTTTACAGGCACAAATACAAAATCATTGTGAACTGCGTTAGTTCATGCCCATGCTGTAAAATGCTTTCTAAGAAAATGTTAGCGAATGCATGTCCGAAGTGCAATCCAGTAAAAGATGTTTTCGTACCCGATGATCGCTTGACGTCATCTATGGTGAATATCTCACACCTCTTACCTCGGTAGTCTCGCGGACATCTGTTAAACCAGCACCAAACATATTAGGGTTATATTGTATTATACTATGTAAGCAAAAACACTGCTTTACTCAAATTAAATTAAAGTTTTTCTTCTTGCAAACCGCCTTTTTGCTCTTTCAACCTTGTTACCATTTTAAAGAACTGCAATATATCTTTTATATATATAAAGTTTTTTCGCAAGGTTGTAAGAGCTGTAGCACCATTTATTAATACCTCAAAAATGTTACAGAAATGTTAAATAAATAAGCGTTTAGCGAACAAGTCATAAATTAATAACTTAAATGCAATCTATATATCCACAAAACCATTGAATTACATACTGAACAAATCTCATGTTAACATAATCTAAATCAGATCTAAATCAGCCATTTTCACAAGAATTACATCTACATAAAAGCATTTGTAATATCTACACCTTTCATTAAAATTAAATTCAAAACAAGATAAAAGACCGTTCCACAAATACTGCTACAATTTATTAGAAACATCTAAAAGAAGGTAATGGAAAATTGTTGATTGATACTGCACGTATATCACGGGAATTCCTTCTAAAGTTCTGCAGACAAATTTATGCCTGAACAAACAAACAATCCCTAATTACAGCATAAACATTATATCAGACAATAAATCGGTTAGCAGTTAATCCCGTCTTGCTTCAAACTGCCTTGAACAATCAATGTTCAGACAAGCAAGCTGGAGAGAACATCAGTTGCTTATGTGATTTTATCTCGGATAATCTATCATCGGCAAGTTCATATAAGTTTATTCAATCAAATTATGAAAAATTGTCGGTAACGCTGACATAAAAATCTCTAAAAATTGTCTGTTTGATTTTTTATCAGTAGCTTAGCAGCAATTAGTTTTATAACAGGAAACATAGACATATGTATGCCTCGACATAGATACAAGTAATATATACTGCCTCATTCTAAACAGCATTATTAATGTAACAACCATTAGAACTTCTTTAAGTTGCAAAACTCATCACAATAAATTCTAAATAGCTAAAAAACACACTTGCGTTATTTTCTTTGCTACTTAAAAAAAGTTTTCCATTAAATTGTCTTTTTTTCGGTCACATGAAGATCAGATAAACTTAATGCAGTGTTTCGATTCATTTCTTTGAAGTATCTTATCACTTCATTTACATCAACACGTGATAATCGTGCAGTCTGTCTATCGATAAAAATACTCTCATTTCTAGGAAAATTTCATTTCGACTCTATCTTTTGCTGCCTTATATAAATTATCCTGCATTCTAGTGCAAACTCATCATCCTATACATTTGTATACTATTAAAACAAGGGTGTAGTACATAAGCATATCAGTTTTTGCTAATTACTGAATTCTAAATTGAGATTTATTGTTTAACATCTCAGTATTTACTTATAGTTAGTTGTTTTCTACTTAGTACTATCATTTCATATCAGACACAATGTCTTGCCTATCAGATGATGGAAATCAAAACAACAACAATAACAACAACAACAACAACCAGATTCAATTTTTGTTACAGACATTACCCGGGTAAAACTGCAAATAAACATAAATAATTTGTGACGTTTGCGTATTGAGTATTATATCTAAAGATACATACGTGCAAAATTTTTCATCTATATCTACGTATTTTGAGCAGTTGCCACCATTCAGGCAATAAGTGCGCTGGTCGTCTGGGTCACATGGCACCTCCTTTTTCGGCCCTGAAACATGAGAAAAAATACACCACTGTATGTTTCGGAAAATCATTCACGATTTACAAAATCGTTTTACATTTTTCTGGAAAAAGTAATGTTCCCGAAATGTGTCATTGTCTTGACATTATGACTAAAACTTTTGCGTGAGTAATTTAGCATTTTTTTTCCGTTTTGCTGAAGACTAATGGATATTAACAAGACAAGCTGACCGTGTGTGTATCAAATATGACATATTTCTTAAATGCTTCAACTGCATAATCTTTGCGCATCAAAGTTTCCAAAGCAAGCGTTGCTGTGCCTAAACCAATGCTTTGACTTTACAAAGCACTATTGGGTCCATTGGGAAGTTCTGACTTTGATCCGTATTGTCCATTTATTTGGATCTCAGTTCTCTGAACCTTTGAATTCAGTATTTAGGAGCTGTGGTGACAGACTTATCAGCAATCTTCTCAAACGAGCTTCGTACCGTGTTAACGATTCTATGGAAAGCCAAACACGTCATAATTGCCCAATACTTTTTTATACATAACAAGAGAAACATGTTTGAAATAGTCAATATGTCTCTTATAACTGTAATGAGATAAAATCACGACTTGTCGGCTTTCACACAACGGAGCTCGTAAGAAAATGATAGCTTTAAAGTGTTTATTACAAATATTATCTGTAATAAAGATTTGAGCGCAACTGGGCATTATATTGATGCACTTTTGATTAAAAAGCAAAAAAAATCAAAGTGGTATATTTGCCAGAAAGCTTGCATCAGGAAGTATAAAATGCAAACCGAATAAGGAACATACCGGCCACGGGTGAAGAAAGTTCAGGCGATGTTCCTAAGACAAATTGAATTTTTTTATTATCCATTATAAGAGGATGCGAAAAAGTTGGGGGTCTATGTTGGTTAAAACTCACTCGAATTTAACATACGGTAATGAGCGTTTTTTATGCAGTGGGTTACTATTTTTAACGATGAGGCAGTTATGTAGGCCGATATCAACAAACCTTCTATCTGTAGCAACACAGCTAGCGAATTTTAGTTAAAATACACACACGTTTAAATCACTATCTTTTCAAAAGTTAAAACCGTTCCAGACTTTATTGCATGAATGAAATTTAGATTCGCAATGTATATTCATCGAGAAAGAAATATCTACTGGATTAACAAACTTTACAACCCTCAACATAGTATATAAAGACGGCTCGAACTATGTGCCTGATTAACTGGTTTCCTCTTTACTCTTATAAATTTTTCTAGTGACAATTTGTCTGGCTTTTTCAGTAAAATTTCTTTGAATTTTGACAATAAAAGATAAAAAATGAAAGTTTTTGATTATATTTCTAGTTCAGTCCAACACGGACTCTGGAGATGCTGACACAGATATTTGAGATGTCACAGTAGACAGCTGCCGATGAAATGGGCAAAACTGCTCTCCTGTTTCTGATATATGGATGCACGCATGTTGAAATCTGGATCCATAAAGTCTTTGACATAACCGCACCACTAATTAAACTCAGTAATTAATATGTTAAACTATAATAGATCGAAAGCGGAATTCCCAAATACCATTTATTGCTAAGAGAAATCGAATAATACACAATAAGGATTAAGGAGCATAAAAACGCTAGCTGAAGCGTACCCACAAAGGCAAAACTCGCAAAGACTTTTCCGGACTTCCATAACTGTTAGGCATTTCCTAGCAGTCTGCGTAATTATAAACTATAAAATGTCTGCTATCTCAGACAACAACGTGTCTTTATTTTCAAACACCTGTTAGTTCTCTACACAATGAGTTGTAAAACGGTTAATCCAAATTGAACACGATTTCTATCTTACGTCTTTAACAGCAACAATTTCCCCCTTTTCAATATATTTTTAACAAGTTGTATTTATTTCTACGCTAAATGCTGATGGAAAATGAAGATACTGGTGCAAACAAAGCACCGGCAGGTGTTTCAAGCTCCGTGGAAGGCGAGCAGAAATATATCAAATTTTGATATTACATAAAACGCCCTGTGTATTACATTATACAATACTTGTACGCCGACCATTTTCTGCTCAAAAAGTGCAATAAAAGTATAACGATTTATCCCTACAAAACGTCACCAGTTCTATAAATAGATTCGTTAAACAATGATAGAAGACGGTGACAGCTAGTTCACTTCAAATAACTGTTCACTTCAAAACTAAAAGAAAATGCTATGCTGTTGCTAACCACTACATAGTGCTTTTGTTTTATCTAAAACCCTCTTTTGTGGCAAAGCTATGCCTGATATATAAAATATACACCAATTCCATTACTGAAAGCAAAAGACGCCAAAACACTCTAGCGTAAAATGCAAATCTGCCAGTAATCTGCAAAAAGGCAGATCACTGCAAAAAGGCAGAGGTTTTCCGAGTAAAATATGAATGTAAATTTGATGATAATATTGAGAATATGCATAAATGAACCCCAAAGGTTTTACTGAAAAAAAAAAAAATTCTCTCGAAAGTTAACTACATAAAACACTGAAACTTTTCAAAATATGCTAGCTGAGGAACAGTCTGAATGCAGAGCTCATTGGATAAAATTTGGGTGTATGAAGCACAAACAAGGGTAAATTTGGCGACTACATTTGCCAACAATAAACATTTATATGGGGGAAAACGATTAAACAGGTTCAAATATTTGTTTAATTAAATTTTGCAAAAACAGTGTTAGACTGGAACACACTACATATACACATGTGATATTCTTGTGTTAGAAAACACGCCGTCTAGTGTTACAGTCACTCACTATTGAAACGCGTAAATATATATTACAGCGTTCTGTTTTGTGCAAACAACTTAGTAATGCTGCTTTTCAGCTACAATAATTAATTGTATTTTAAGATTCTTTGGGTTAATTAGTATTAGTACTTTACATGAAATTAGTATATATTCTAGGATAAATATGGTTGAAAGTGCGGCGCTTAGACAAAATAACACAAATGAAGCAAAATAGAAACGCACTAAAATGCGTTCTTACCTGAAGTTTGCACAACTGAATATAACAAAAATAGTTCCCATGACAACATGCTTGGAAAGGAAACTCATATTTCAAACACAGTTAAAGACACACAAAAAATAGTAACGTCTGTCGTTAATTTTAAACAAAACGAAACAAGATTTCTGGCAATCAAGCTGTTGAAAGCTGCACAAGAGTGACACTGTGTCTTTTGACATCAAAAACAAAAGTAACATATATCAAGTAAATTGTCTGTACACGAAACAGATGTTAAGAAACGTTACCTCTGAATAATGCTGAATGAATGAATGCATGAAAACATGAAAGCAAAGTTAGTTGTCAATCAAGCTTAAATATTTATTAAGTACGAGCAGGTTAACCTAAAGCATTTGCTTATTTTAAGTACAAATTTTAGAATGTTGTTATCAGGCATTTTAAAATCTTGAAACACTCAATTGTTGTGTTGTCTTACGGAAAATGCCGGAGATACCCGAATTACATGCAATATTATAAAGTGTGTGTAACTGTCTACTGTCTGTCTGGAAATTAAAGTAATGAAAGGAAATGAAGGCAGTGCTGGGCAGCTTGCTCTTAGTTTAGAAAAGTAGACACTCAACGTCAAATACGACTACCCCTTTAATTATGACATGACCGAAAGTCACTCTACGTGGAATTTATGACAAAGTTTCTAACCACATGTGTTATAAAAGTCAAAGATGACAGAGGGTAGTCGCATCCATTTCAGAGTATCAATGGTTCTGGGTATATATAACTTCAAATGGACTTTTCTGATACTAATGATTAATATTTCTTCTCACCCTTTCATGTTTTAGGTTTAAGCATTTAGGAATATCAAATCCTCAGAATCCACAAAGTGCATGGTTTTTTTTTCAAATGCAAAATCCGACCCTGTAACGTAATAAAACGTATACGCGGGTTAAGACAGGTGGCCTTCCTAGAAGTGACAGGACCGTTGGAACACGTTTTGTCTGTATGAATTTAAAGGCTGCCGACGCCCTGACTGTGAAAACTCAGACGTCCGAGGCAAATGCTGACACTTTTGACGACCTTGAAAAGACCTTGGACACAATTTTACCAGCTTGAAAATTCATTTTACCAACGTTCGCGTACAGGCCCCTGTGGGATAGTGTTTTGAGCGCGTGCAAAATTTTTACAGACATAAAGCAGACATGTCGTACTCAAACCTAGGTACAGACATCTTATGAGACCGCTTGAAATTGACCCCCGTTAGCAAAAAAAAAAAAAAAAAAAGAAGTCCATGCGCAGGTAAGCAGGCAGGGTGACCCCTGCGCGTGACCTCTGTAGGTGGGCCAATGGAAATTACTCTGTTACAGCTCAATCTATTTGCTGACGTTACAACACGCGCAGTAAACCGAAAGTAGCCAAAACGTGATGTACAGTGTTTACAAAAACGCATGCATGTCTGTCGAGTGTGTAAGAAAATATGCCGGTGTCCAAAGGTATGCAAAATCCGACACTTTATGATGGATGTTACAGTGAGCGTTCATTACAGATGTATACTGATCGTTATTCAGAAAGTAGTTGTAGTTTTTAAAGGCATTTCCAGTGTAACTTAAGTACGATGTTTGAGAAGAGCCAAAGATTACAATTTATATAAAAATACGATCATGTTTTATTTTATATTCTGTCTGTTTTCTATAATTAATTTTGATATACAGGGACAATAATTATAACTTAGTTATATATTATTTTTTCTTATAATTTGCACACCTCTTTCCTCAATAATTTATTTATTTAGTCGTTTTTCTGTCTTTAATGACACTTTTACTTTGAGAGTAAAATGTTGGTCTCATGTTTCGAGCGTCCGTTACTTGATATAGTATCTGTAACTAAAAACGGCTATACAGAGAAGGTCAATATCAACTACAAAAACGATTTGAAAAATGTCTCAATGTTAAAGAGTGCAGCTCTTAATCGTACAATTGATTCATATCACATATTTAGATAATGCCCAAGTCGCTTTAATCTCAAAAGAATAACAAAAGTTCACTGTGCGAAATATGTTAAAAATCTTGTTGGCATTTTTCATAAAGTCGTTCGTTAGCTTCTTGGCAGGTGGTCCTGACTTAACGAAGCACATGGCCTCCTGCAAGGTGGAAGCCCATGTAGCGTTCATAGCCTGTTAAAAAGGAACTAAGTTCGTTGTCAATTAAACAATTACATTAGCAATTACTTTTGTTAAGCGTGTGCTCCCCCCACGAGGAACAAGAGTGGAACACAATAGAGGTAGATAGGAGGTCGGTAGCGACTGCTATGGTGAACAAAAAAGTATTTTGCAATATTTAAAACACAAACAATAAATCAAACTAACATGCCCACTTGCTTACACCTTGGTCAAAGAAGAGAATTTTATTCTGCTGAGAAATTTTTCCGATTCCAAGCAAACTCTTCAGATATTGATGATTTGAATTCCTTTGATAATAGTAGATTATTAACTGATAATAAACGGATTCAATTTTGTTCTGTCACGCCATCGTATCGCTATTCAACGGAACATGACTTTTCCAGTATTTCATTCAATTTTAGAAACTACTTTTCCTTTTATAGTAAAGCCTGTATTTTGTTGGCCCTTTGGGAGGTAGTGTCAGATATCGTATAATGGATTATTTAAAATCTACCAACTGATTCCTTATACTTCTGCCATAATGAGATATTGCAATTGTATTGTTCTCTGAAACTTCAATTTTATTTCACCTATTTTTTCCCTGATCGTGTCTTAGATTTTGTGTAAAAACATTTTTGTCTAACTATATTTGTCAAATATTGGTTTTAGTTCTATGAGTTTGAATATTTGCTTTTTGTGAACATTTTTTTCTGTGGTTTAAGTTCATATACTTGTTCTTTTTGTATTTTCAATTTTCGAAAGCGTAAAAAACAAGAGTTGTCACTGTGGTTGACTTGAGCTCACAAAGCCTTGTTGAAGTGTGACTTTGACCTTCAATGTAAGGACCTAAGTGTTGTGCATAACAAAGGTATTTTCTATGATTCCGTGACGTCGAATGCAATCCCATTGATTATGGCTGAAACATGATATGAACCAATGCACAGACGGACAAAAGGACTGGCAGTGCTAGTAATATATGTCGTTCTCTCCTTCCTTCGGAGGCATATTGAAAAGTTTTATACCAAATGAACTGTCGTTTAGTCGGGTCACTGGATAGTTAAGGAATGCTCTTGTACCTTTCTATGTAAATAAAAACCAAAGGACATATCACATTACATAACATGTCCTACTACTGTATAGGTATTTACTAATTAGCAGCCCATGTTATTAGCTTGAAACTATATACTGTCTATAACGACAAGGGGTATGCCACATATTATTGCTTGCTACATGATACTCTACTACCTGAAGTTGCTATACATGTTTGTATATAGGTAGGTAAATGATTAAGCTAAAACTGAAGGTGTCACGTGACAATTGCTTAATCAATTAATTAAACTTTCCTTTTAAGTATCTGTCCTTGGTAAGTAGCAGTGATTTTGTTGGCGGGTTTGTTTGGTCATTGCGACGCTATGGTCCCGATACATATGTCTTGGTTTTTGGTCTAGATATATACTGCATTTGTCAAAATGCTTTTCAAATGCGATACGTTTGATATTGTAGTTAATCGACCAAAATAAAATATTGGAGAACTGTAGCTAAATTCACAAATATCAATCCATGCAATTAGGTATTCAATTGCAAAGTAAAGTAACATATATCTATATAATTATGTTATTAAGTTTAATGCAACTAGGGGAGCATGCTGTTTTTAATTTTAAAATACATTCCAAACTACACATAGTCAATACGCTTTTGCTAAATGTTAATAAGGAGATTGCGCATGTAGTGGGTTATATGCCATGTATAACATATTTAAAGCACAAGCTTTAAATAAAATTGAACGTGCAATGTTTGAAAAATATCAAATTGTCTGGAATTAGTATACAGACAAAATACAAAAAAAAATTACCAACACTTTCCTTAAAAAATATTGAAATTATACGATATTTTTTTAGGTTCCCTTGGTCAAAACACTTTGAATAATTATATTCTCAAAATAACTCACCATCGGTGACCGAGACATTGAAGTGTTCTATAAGTTGTCCACGATTAGTTTTGTCCAAGCACGAGTATATGCCCTCGTCTGAGAGTAAAGTAGAGGTTTTTCTTAATTTTGACTCATCTCTGAAAAAGATTATCGCAATTAAGACAAAAAGTGGAACTTGAATTAACGAAGAAAATGAAGAAAACGAAATGATAAGGAACAGCCATGTCAGACACATAGATCAAGAGTCTAGGTCTATAATTGAAAAATAGGAAATCCTAGTGGCATACATTTCTGCAAAAAGCGGCAAAATTAATATTCTATAATCAACAGAAAGCAAAAAGAATATTTGAAGGAGTAATATAATTTGCACGTTTGACTGGACTGTCTGGTAAACTCCTATTTTTATTACAATGGCTCTTTCCTAACTCTATTCTTAAATAAATTGAGATGCTGGGTTTGTTTAAACAATTTCTGTAGTAAAATCAGCATTATTTTCTTCATGACCATAACACCTTTTTGCCTTACCCTTTGGATCTAATAGTTAATCCATCTTTGTCGCCAGTACTTATTTCTTTGCCATCTTTCTGCCAAGTGAATCTGGTTTTTTTATTTGAATTTGATTTAATTTTACAAGTCAATCTTAAAGTATTTCCAAACTTCTGTTCCTTTTTCTGCATTTTTGGAATATTGTCTTGTGGCAAAGAAGATTCATCTGCAAAACGTAAAAACATCGCAAATTGCCATCAATGGTCGTTTTCGTACAAAACGCAAAGATGCATGTGTATAGTGAATTACGATTACCAAATGCACCATTGAAATGGTGATGCTTCTAAATGAGGCATATCTATTCGTACTAAAATATGACATCAAAGAAATATAATAATGTGTTTTTTTTTAAATGTCTGTCTTATCTAAATATTAATACAAGATTATGTGCTCATCATCGTAAATTACTTTGCATATTCTTTTCTAAACTGAACAAGGCCATTTATAGATAATATTCAAAGCGAGGCTCCTAAAAGTAATTCCCAAAGAGAGGCTAAATTTCGCGTTGTTTTGCATCAACTTACCTCCAATTTTTATCACAGCTTCTTGTTTAACATCACCTCCTACATTTCTCGCAATACATACGTATTTCCCCGAATCACCTGCTATAGTTTTTCGGATAGATAAACGAGAGCCTCTCCTGTAAAAGGAAAAAAGATGAATACAAATTCAGCATATCCGAAATTATGATCTAAAATGTTTCTAGGGGACAAATGGAACCAATTTCAACAATCATTGATGAACTTACATGACGACGTGTCAACCACTATGAGTGACGAATGGCTTATTAGAATGTATTGAATGGATCAAAATTATAATCATATTTATATCAAAATAAAGTATACTCTTGTCCAAAACGTACTTAAATATTACACATATTGTGTGGTCCCCAATTAAACATAATTATTGGCATCATTTCTTTAACAACGCCTTAATATGATAATTTGCAAACAAATCTTATCTCACTGCGTAAAACAACGGTAAGAAGCTTACACCATGCTCGCATAATGCATGGTATCAGCTTACCACGTGGTGGGTTAAAACCTCTGATAATCCCGTGCCAACACCCAAAAACAGCTGATTCCGGAACTTTCTACTTTTATCCAATATCTTTCGCTTACAGAAACCTGGTACAGAGCAAAATGTGATGGAGTGCATTCTTTATATATAGGGAATGCATACCAAAACGGAATTTTGAAAAGTAAATCAAACAGAAATGTTTAAAACACACTCAGGAAAACAATGCTTAAGTGATTGGTGCAGTTTTCCTATCATATACTGCATGTTCGAGGTCAATTCTATGAGCGCGAAGCAGACAATGTATTTCTGATTATAGATACCGAACCGGAAGTGCTCGGGCTAATAGGTATCTTTGCTTTACAGAGTTCAAAATCATGAAAGTAGCTTTAAACTGCCGGATACAAATTGTAAATTTCGTTACACATCCCGCCAAGTATTTATACGACAACATTGTAAATCTATTCTACAAATCATTAGCACTAAAATAAGGAACGTTTGCCCGATGCAAGTAATTAAAATGGAAAATTAGCGTAACTTAAATACAGTTTAAAACAGAATGCCGTTAATCTAAATATTTACGAGGTGCTCCTTTGCAGAGCTTTAAAGAAAATGCATGAAAAATAAACAGAAAAGCAGAACTTTGACTAATGAACCTAATCGGTTAATATGATAAACCCGACGTGCACTGTCAATCAAATAATCAAATCAACGATCGACATTTGCTTAAGCATGAGTCTGAAATTTGCCGCTAATTTCATAAGCTACTATAACACCATTTTTCCCTTTTCTTAAAATCAGTAAGAAGAAAAGTAGATAAATGAAGAATTATTGTTAAGAGAGAGAACTTCAAACACACACTTATCGTCTGAAACATATTCCTTATTTTAAGTTTATATTCGGATGTTATAACGAATAATAACCAGAAAATCTTGCCCATGTTTCAAACAGAATTCTTACAATCATTAAACAGAATTTCTTATTTTAACCACTAGTAAAACACTGACTTCCTGTTTGTTTACACATTTTTAAAACTTTGGCTTCCGGTTGATGTTGTGTTGCCGTAAAACCAGCTTCGCCTATATCATTCTTTGAAGATGACATTTCTGCAAACAGTATAGTTTAATTTTGATGTTTTGAATGTGTGTTCGCTCCAAATACAAATGGTTTTACTTTTGTTATAACCAAAGACAAAGGTTATTATGAACCGTTGCACAAACACTAGACATATGATCTTGTCTATGAGAAATTTCCCTTTCCGGACGTTTGTGCCTTTAAACCGTTTGTTTTAGGCAGTCTTGCTGTAAATCATTTATAACCACAACCACACGTTGTCTGCCAAATTCCTGAAGTATTTATCCTCAATACAAGATAAGAGATTGAAGCAAAGATTCCGTCTCAATTATTTTGAACCCCCGCCACCGTAAGAAGTCCTTAAGGACATTTTGTCTTCAGTTACGACTAAAATAATAGCAGAACCATTCGTAAAATTAAGACAGACAAAGTGTCCCCCCCAAACTTCCATTTGATTAATACAAATGTGTCTTAAAAGGAACCAGTCACTTTTCAAAAACGACAGTAGATGTCGCACACATTACGATGATCTGTATTTAGCAACAAAGTGTTGACCCGGATTAAAACTGCGCTGGTCATATTATATTTTAAACTAGACGACTTAAACTTAGCTATTTCTTATTAATCTACTGAACATATTTATATATAAAATACATTTTTCAAAATGTGCGCATATGTACAGGTTACAAACGGTACAACCTTGAATATAGACACGTCAATGACAGATGCACATCATTTGGAAGACAACGCAGCGAATGTAAAAACTGCCTTGAAATATGATACGTCAACTATTTTAAAGCATCATTTTAGTATCAATGTTTATCGTGCAATTTTATTGCACTCTAAGGGAATTCAGTGCATTATTTACTATAAATAAACAAGAATATTCTGTTCCGTATCCTCAATCACGCGTAAGTTTTATTGAATTGAATGTATTTTGCCAAGTTCTACATATATTTTGCACATGAACCAAATTATTCAACTATAAAAGAACTTATAGAAAATGCTTCTTATCAATGCTCAACTGTGAAAATGTGCTCCTCGGCTTTTACCGTTGTGTTTAACTACGGTTAAGAAAAAATGTGTTGCTCTTGGACAATTTTGCAAGCAGCCCTGTATTCTAAAGTAATTTTTTGGTACTTTTCTATGATTTTTTTCTATATTTTACGCGTAAGAGAGTATTAATGGGAGCTAACTCACTGAAACTATATGAAACCTATCAGAAAGACATCAAAACATACTTACTTAGTTGTTTTAATTCGTATTCGTTTTTTAGCAATGGTATTTATATCTATGCCGTCTTTCAACCATGTGAATACTGCATTTGGTAACGGCTTCCTTTTTAATTTACAGTTTAATTCCAGTTTTTCTCCTTCTTCAATTGATTGGTTTTTCATTCTTCTTTTTTCATCGAATTCCGGCAGTTTTACTGAAAATATAGAATATAAAAAAATCACATTTAAATAACAAAAGGTGTATTAAAGTGTCCAATTTATTGCACGTTAACTTATAATGGACTATAACAAAATCATCATCATCATCATCACCATCAGTAATCATAATCAATTCTGAATTGAAGCATCTTTTTTAAAAAAATACATGGATTTTTCACTGTCTTATCGACATACTGTCCAAAACTACTGACACAAAAATAATTGTGCATAGTTTTATCAAATTATTCAAAATTGTTGTTATTTCAATAGGTGTTGTTACCAAGACCTAGGTATGAAAATGAGAGCAATTACCATACATTAGGTGGGGATAAAGTATTTACATATTACAGACTAAGTTTTTATTTCTATTATATGACTATTATCCACACGCAATATTCGTGTTTAGGGGGCAAATATTTGTGTATATCTACTTAAAATCGCCTTGTCCATTGCCAAATAAAACTTTGTTAACAAATAAACAAAAAATGTTTCAAGATGTAATTATGTTTAATTATAATGAATTATTTGTAAAAAATTAAGGTAATTACAATTAAGCATTCACGACAAAGAATAATATTTACATGGTGCGGTAATAACACACGCGAGAAACGTGCAGTAGACCAGTGCCAAAATAAATCGGTCATCAGATTTCCCGACACTTGTACATTATTTTAAAAACATTTACGCATTTTTGTTTCTCTCTGATTCCATTATTATTTGAGAAAAATAAAGTATTAATAATGATAATAAAGAAATAATTCATCCGAAAAATCGATAAATTTATCGTTATATTACTGTAGTTAGGGTGACAGATGGAAGCAATTTGCTTAATATAATAAAACTCCTTCAATATGTCACTTGCAGCCATGTTAATGGTAATAGATTAATTATTTGACGAAATACGATATTTCTGGTATTAACAATATACGACATTGTCAGAAACACTTCTGTATAATAATAATCACAGGAAAACGTTCTAGATTACATATCTAAATATGTGAATGTTGTCTTTAAGAGAATGTAGTGAACGGTCTGATTGGAAATGCTGAAAGTACTGGTTGCAGTTGCCAGATTTGATTTATGTTTGTTTGTGGCTAGCCATGGTGTCAACATGCTTACAAGTTAGTTTACAGTAACCGAAACCATAGAAATATAGGGAATTTAACTTCAAATGAAAACGTTTGTGTTTCATCACTTATTTTGTGATTCATTTACAAATTATTTGTTGTGTTAACACAAAATAAACATCAGTTACACATGTTCCTAAACACAGTTGTAATCTATCTTCAAACAAATTTCACGAGTCAACTAAACTGACAAATCATAGTTTAACCACATAACACCTTGGTGTCATCAATTTTGAATGAAACGCCTTTTACAAGTTTAACCGTGCTTAATGCGTTCTCCGCCCACGCGACTTCCTTAAGCCTATAGCAAATTTACTTGCGCAATATTAAAACGGACCATCGTTATTTGTCATTCACTTCAATCGATATACGTTTTAAGCATACCTTAAATTCTTCAATATATTAATGTTTTTAATTGTTTATATGCGTTTTCAGCCGTAAGACTTAAGTCATTGATGTTAACAGACGCTTATATTTGACCTGTCAAGTTTTATCTATCTTTGCGTAATAAATGTACCGCATAGTACATATGGATAGGTAACAGATTGATAATTCGACTATATTTATATATGACTAAGAGTACACCACTACTGCACTATGACATAACGCTTTAGCCAGCCATTCAGTCCGCTAGCCATTCATTTAGTCAGCCATTCATAGCTAAAGACAATTTGGTAATATTTTATCAACCGCAATAATTTGTGGTTTCCAGTTAACTGTCTGTTATAGTATTTATGTTTAAATAAAGTTACTTCATTCATAAAATTGCAACAGCATAAATAAAGTCGTTTTATACTCCATAAACAAACAAAAAAAAGCTTAGCTTATGAAAGAACATCATTTGTGCTTTTGACTGAATCATTTTACCATAAATGACAAGAAATGACTATAAAACATTTTGCCCTGAACACCACAATCTATGGAAAGCCGAATGTGTACGCGATTATCATTTACCTCGATAAAAAATCCAATTCAAATATTGTTTAAATTCCAATTTCAAGTCTGAAACAGACTAAGAACACAGCTTCACATGCCGAAAAGTCACACTCTTATAGATTGCATCCAAGCTTTGTAAGATAACTTGTAACAATGAGAAAATGTAAACTAAAATATTCAGAATATTTCGATGTAAAATAATATGATGATCTTTTAAAGGATTATGCTACATCTATTTCACACTACTTAACTATGAAAACTACACTACATTTACAATGTTTTCAACCTTTTCTTCACGTAATATAAATCCTTTTTATTCATTGCAACGCCTACCTGTTATTTTACATAATGTATTTTTGAGATTTTCGCAGCAAAACAGGGTTGTCTATCATCCATTTAAGTGGGCTTGTTGAATTGCTTGTTAAATTGACTGTAACATTATAGAGATTTTGTCGTCTGCATTCAGTGATATACCACATGATACAAAATTTTCTGCCAATTACGCAGATTATTTGTTGTAAACAGCAGATTCCATTCTATTACACGGAAAGTTGAAACTTTTCTGCGTCACTTTTATTTCGTAATTTGATGACGTAAATGCCTTCTTAGCAGTACCAGGCATTCGCAAACAATTCTCTAGTTATACATTTAGAATTTCTGTGCAACCTTCAAGATGAATCGAATGAAGAGTGTAACAAAATGAGAGCGAAATACTTAGACAAAAAAATCTTACGCACACACAAATTTGATTTTCAAGGTTGTTGTATAGAAACAGTTACCGTGTGCATTCTTTGTTGTTGATTAGAAACTGTGCTGTTTTTGCATCAGTGCAAAACTGATAAGTAATGAGCCATTGCTCATTTCAGTAAACACGAACTGAGAATTAATCATGTTTCTTTAAAACGAATCGAAAACAACAGCGTAAAATGAGTTCTGGAGTGAATCATGTTTCTATTACAGATGGATTGACATATCAAATCTCAAGCGGGTAAATTACTATCATCTTTTGATGTAAGATTTGCCTAATGTTCAGCTTAAAAGTTTAATCAGAATATCATGTCATTTAGAAATGAGAGAGTTTTGAAAACGGGCGAATGTGTACGGTTAGAGATCATTTCGCGGATTTATTTTAATTATACCGAAGAATACCACTTCAACGTTATTAAAGTGTTCAAATCCTCCGTAACTGTTACTAGTATTCGGACAGACATACTATGACTCAGAAATCTTATGTAGGTGTCCAGTATTGTAATATCAATATAGAATGCTTTAACCAACTGTTCTATAACACTTCGTACACACTTAGTCACACATCATAAACAATGGAATTTAGAGGCATTTTCTAATGACGAACTCAAAAGACAAATTAGATAAAATTTACACAAGAGTTTACCGGTCCATTTCAGTTAGAAAGCATGTCTGTCTGCAAGTTTTGCAATATCTGAGGTGTCTAACATCTGCAGGAGCTGTTACAGCTTGTTCAATTACAGCCAGTTATATATATATATATATATATATATATATATATATATATATATATATATATACATACGTGCTCCTTGCGTCTTCTTAGTATTCAACTCAAACTACACTGAATGTATAATCGTTGGAAAAAAACACAGACATGCATTAAACCAAATTAATTAATCAATTTAACTGTAATATATTAGTTCAGCGTATATTTGTATGTTCCCGCCAGATTTATAAAATAGGAGAGAAGGGCTAAAATCATACAATTGTACTTTGCAAGACTCTGGGTCTTTAATTTAACATGCATTTTAAAGCACAGAAATCCATGTGAATATTTTTAAATGCGGTATTTAATCGATACGCAAAAACGTCAACAATCCCAAATGATATAAGAATTGCATGTGAATTTCAAGAAATAAACTAATTTTATCTCCGCTTCTGAATATTGAACAAAGTTCTATGCGGGAAAACGGAGCTTTGATGTCGCCGACTCGATGGGGAAAATGGGATTTTGATACAAGCGGATTATATAAATCCACATTTAATCAGTACATTTCAGTCTGATAAGCACGTCAAATTTAGTATTTTGATCTGAAAGTAATCCGTTTAGTAATTGTATATTTGTCGGTTTACTTCGCTGAATTTGTGCAATTAGGTCCAAGAAAGGAGAGGCGCTCCCCCTCTATAAGACACTTAAACGACATCCAGTTTAAATGAATCAGTACATCTTTTTGTTAGATGACCACTGGATAATATCCACAAAAGACACATGGTCAATATTTAACCTTCTGGCATAGACATGAATTAGAAACATTCGTCTCTGTTAATGGTGACAGAGCGTCATGCCGCACCCTAAATAGCAACGAACCAACAAACTTACTGAAAATAGTCTGGCCACTGACATAGCTGTAAACAATGAGGAGAGGCAAAGAATAAACAAGTCAAATTAGTCAAACCAAAGTCACGAAGCTTTGATGTCATACCGGATAATTTAAACGCGTATTTGCAACTAAATTGTAATGGCATGAAACAAAAAACTAAAGTTAACGTGAGATAGAAATCTTTGACCAATGATTTGCGAATATCCTGAAGGCCCGGATCCTGCATTATCTATGAATTCAGTTTTAAGTGCTTTCTATCTTAGTTTCCATGAAAAAAGATAAACAGTTTGTTAATGACTCGTTATATTTCTTCATTGAGGAAACACAGAGGCTACGTTTGGATTTTTCGTTTTTATAATGCTGAATAAAAAGGCAAGATATGGTATAAGTATGCAATTAACATGTACATAAAGTGCAAGTGGACTCAATCTTGCATTTTCAAGATTATTTCTATAAATGTGACTCAACTGTATGATGAATAAGAACACATTCTACTTAACAAATACGAACTTAAATTTTCACCTAGGATACAATAGAACATACTCTTTGCAATCTATCCCTTCATCTATAGTAGGTGATGTTTTCTTCAAATAAAGTTACCCTTCAACGGATCATGGACTTTTTGCACGTAACATTTCGCATTACGGAATTCATATAGACAATCACTTATTCGGTATTTTCTTTGTACTATGTATTTGACAGTCTTATAAAAGATAATGCCTTTAGTCGCCTCAAAGAATTGACAATGGGTATTTTGTTTGTTTATCAGCAGTGTGTGCTAGAATGTAACCCAAGTATGTTGTATAAGAAAATATACGCATATGATGTGACTATCACCATGAACCATACATTTTTCTCAAAGTACAGTTCATTCACTCTAGGACCTTTTAACCACATACATTTATCTATGCTTCAGTCATTTTTCTATACTTGAATATCTGAAATTACGTGTTGATTAAATCATAGAACATTTTTTTTCTTATCGTGTTATTCCACCCATAGTGCGATAGTTAAGTGACTTCCAGCCAAAAGTCAGTTTCCGTTGAAACCGCGCATGCGCTCTCGTATGAGCGTCCAGCTTACTTTCACTTGTATTTCCAGAGAAACTACAGTACACAAATTCGAATCTGTTGTATCCAGAAAGTGGACCGTTTCTAGCCTGTTGCATTCCTGATTTATCTATCCATATTTCTTTTCATCAGAGATAAAATTTGAAAGTTTTATAACATCCCAGATAAGGGCGGATTGGTCGGGTACAACTAATGTCTTGTTTTTTTTAAACAGGTGAACCCACCCGCTGCATGAGGCAGTAAACAGTAGACATTAGCCTGAAAGTTATCTCACTTCATATCGGGGAGTTTTACGGAATTCATTTGGGTGCAACGATTTCAATGAAATGATTTTATGTGCTGATATGTCTATTGCAAAGATCAATGGGTTCTGATTTAGGATATACTTTTGCAAAATTGAACGATACAACATTGTTTTATCACATTTTGTCTGTAACGGTGACCCTATCGCGTTAGTTACAATTTTCGATGCAGACGTTGCTCTTAATTTTGGTCATATGGCAATATTTCTTATGGAAGTGTCAGACGGCAAGATTTGATAAACTGCTATTGAAAAAAGTTCAAACAGACCACCTGTGGACAACGGCCACTTACTTGAATTCTCTGTACCTTAATTGCCTGTTGACCTATATAGATACATTTCTCCTTGCATAAATTAGATTGACCAGATAGGAAGTGAATGTCTTTCAGTTAAAGAATCATTAAACACTTATAACAGATTTCAATCATTTGGCAACAAGTTGTATAATATATTTATTTTACGATAACATCATGATTCCTTATCATTTCATATAAATAATTAGCAACTCCATAGCCGTGGATCACGTCGTGTAAAAGAGTGAGATCCTATTTTGGGACAAAAATACGAAATTACCCGTCTGCAGGATAGTCTGATTTATCGATTACTTTTACCTGTTTATTTCATTCCAGTTTGCATTTTCAAGGCCAATTTTGTTCGGTACAATTCGGTTCGCGGAAAGTGTTGCACACAGAGAATTGCACCTATTCACAACCCACGTGTTTACCTGCATTCCAAATTTCGTATTGACACATATTAAGTAGAATTATAAAGATTATTATAATAATTAGGAGGCAACAGACTTTTTTCCCATGTTTCGTGCAGTTATTGCATTTTTCTCTTAGTTTTCTGCCATTATCAATAAGTTAAATACGCAACATTTATCCGAATTTACTTATTTATTACTGTCTTTCACGCTAGCTTTCTCGCAGAACTTATTACCAAGCCAAGATGCCAGTACAATAAAGTAACTATGAGTCACGGAAGTCTACAAATCATACACGGAATTAACGTGCTACTTTCATACAGCCGAGGTAATATTTATTTTTGACATGTACAACTTATCTATAATTTGAATTATTATCTGTATTAAGAAAGGGTGGTAAACACATAAATATATACTATACTTATAATAAATTTTCTTCTTTTAGACCGTTCTAGCAAATGCTTATAAAAGTCGGAAACCACTTGTTCCGCTGGATTACACGTAGAGTTCCTAATAACTACGGCTATTAGTCACTCCCCATCGATATTCCTGACACTACAGACGGTTTCTAGACAGGTACATATTGTTTCGGCAACATTTTACGTACGCAGTATGTTATAATGGTCTTTACAGTAGTATACTGAAATTATAAAAAGAAATCAGCGAACAGGTCTGGGCGCTTTTTTTGGTTACTTTGATATGATGTGATGGAAGCTTACAATTTATTTTTTCGAAGTAATGATCCAAGTTTTGAACACGATGATGTCAAATGTGACGTCAACACGCCAATGGTATTACTACTTCAGTGCATAGGAAATCATATACCAAAACATAACGATATAATTTAACATATCCATATAATATAACTAACATAACGTAAGAAAAATGTTTTTGCGCACTACTGCACACATCAAAATAATGTAGTAAACACAAGCGAAATGCGCAAGATGTTGTTTTTCAGTGGTATAGTGGCCAAGAAGTACAGCAGCCCCAGTTACATAGAGAACACAATCATTAAAAAATCATATAAAAATATACAAAACTCTTCAACTGACTGAACATATAAAAGCAAGGGCTTTTTAAAGAAAACATTTTTCCAATTTGTTTGTTAGACATTTTTGTGAAGCAGTGTATACTTGCTTTTGTTTCTTTCAGTGTTTACTGATATTACCCCTCCTCTGGCTTGCCTCCAATTCGTCTAAAAACTCTCTTTTATCTTAACTGGATTACCAGATAACCCTTCAAACAGTTCTTGTCTGTAATAATTCCAAGATATGATCTTTCAAGAGATTAAGCATCCCCTCTGACTGACGGATTATCCTGACATGTAGTATATCTGTAGCATAAGATCATTTCTACGCCTGTGTCTCAAAACAAGTTCTCAAATTATCAAAGGATTCTACTACATGATGCTGGCTAATCGTCAATTAAATTTTCAGACTGAATGTCCCAACAAATGTCAAGGGTATGGGACCGAGGAAGAGGGTACTACCATTTACGCACAAAATAACGAGTACCAGATTACAACTTAAACTTAAACAAATCGAATTCGGATATTTATTATGAAACAATAGCAGTGTTTCGAATTTACATGTGCATTTGCTAGCCAGCAAAATAATTCCTACACCATTGTGTAGAGGACATGTATGTTGTTGCACGAAATTCTCGTGTCATTTAGTGTGAGCCATGACTCATTCATTATTTCATGATTACGTCATTGTCATGAAATCATCTTTAACATTTGATTTACCATTGAAGATATGTAACTACGTCTGCAACATTATATGGAATCAATTCATATCATATAACGTGTCTCGCCGAAGATTACTAACTGTTTCATTCAATAATATACAATTAAAGGATCAAACACCGTCCAACAAATTGACAAACTTCCAAGAATCGATTCCCGAAGGATATGCTTAGCAGTTTCCTCCTTGTCCAGCAAGTTTTGTGTTGCAAATCGCAGTGACCAGCATCGAGATGTTTTCTAACAAACGCCCGGACGCAAGGGGAATAAACGCGCCAATCTTCAGATGCATACCGCCATTAGATGTATTGGTTTCAAGTTTCCTCAAATAATAGGATCGGATTTAGGAGTAATTTGCTGGTATTAGGAGGCAACTAACAAGGCTCTTGTCTTACAGAGGTTTGGCAGCAAATTATTGTGTATATAATTATATGATCAATAGTCATAAACTAAAGTGTTTAACCGCTGTGTCTTTCCGAACAATTATGCTCTTGTAAACTAAAAGAAGAGCATTCAACATTATTATATTTAATTACATAATTTATCACCAACACTTAAATGGAATGACTATAAAAAATGATTTTGCACGTCTTTTTTTAAACCTTTTCAAAGTCGGAATCAAATATGAATTAGTACACAGTAGTTTTACATTTTACTTGCAGTAGTTTAAAACAATACTTCTCTCTCAAAAGTAGTGGAGGTAGCAGCAGCAACGACGACGACAACGACAACAACAACAGGAAAGAACGCTTCATAAAAAAATTTGTACCAGTTTAACCCTATTATATAGTCCGATTAATCGCGGTAGATAAACAAGGAATAGCTGATGTTTTTAAGACATTCAACAGCCATTAACCGCGCCACCAGGAACAATATATCATTTATTTACCAGAGTACCGCACACTGGCAAAACTGCCGACAAGCATACCCAGCTGTTGGTTTAATAGCTCGTAGGAATACAATTCCTCTGTAAATCTGCGTTAATAAGCGCTCAAAAGACAAATGTTCCTATTCCAACAGGTGATAAGGAAACATTGCTCGTACTCGGTAAAACGGTGCGGTATGCATGTACCAACACCTAATATTGTCCGGTGTAATAGCAGACGTCCCGAGGCATGGTCCCGCTGTGATTGCAATTTAGTTACAAACGTTTTTTTCTTTTACTATGTCGCCATAATATCTTACCACATACATGTAGCACAACCATGAGTAGCAAATACGATTTGTAAATGTTAAATTACATAATTAATCTTTACAGCTCGTCTTACGTATACAGGTGTTTGTTTTAATTTTATGTACTCAACGCATTTGTAAAATGACATGCGGTATGACAAGCTGAAACTCACAACCTCCTATTGTTGTGAACATTTTTAATATTATGTATGTTCAGAGCTATGTCCGTGTTAAAATGATATTTACAATGACAACATGTATACAAGTTGTGATTTCAATTCAGACAATATTCGCGAATCTTTGTATATTGTGGTGGATAAAGGTTTTCTTTCCATTTGGAGGCAAATAATGTTTATCATTCATTATCTGCATTGCTCGTTCTTTTAGTGGGCACCCCTCTTGAATTTAAATGGTACTGTACTATCCAATTAGAAAGAAAGGACAAGTCCATTTTAAACATTTAGAAGGGTCGGGTAACGTCTTGAAAGGCACGTGCTCTTTGTCAATCTGGACCCCATTTTTATCAATTCTCTCCTATATCGTCTGGCTTACAGTCGTCTGCCATTGCAAGAACTGAAGTGCAAACGGAATCCCAAGTCACAGGTAAATTTGTTACAACAAACATCTACGGTTAATCTTCCTCTAGTTTGTAAGTGGGGGTTTACACCTTCCAAGTTTCTTGTACAAGACATTAAGATAAGTACTATTTATGTCTTGTACAAGAATTTTCTATGAAACACCCACATTTGAGCAACTTTTGTCAAATTTAGTGACATAATATGCGATAATTTTCTTGCATGAGAATAGAGCCTGTTCTATTTTTTCACAATTTCTTGGCTGTCAAATTTCTGATAAGAAATGTTTAATGGGAAAAACAGGTGTGGGAGAGGTAATTCAGGTACATTTTTAAAAATTTGTACACAATGGCTTGGTCAAACGACAAAGTGACCAAGTGATCAATTTATACCAAAAAGGGAACATTTATATGATACAAGGCAAAATACTATCACACTAAACAAAAAAGAGAGTTTTGAGATGAAATTTAAAAGCCATTTAATAGTATTGGTCATTCAATTAAAGATTTTTCTCGATAAAAACACTTATTAAGCATTTTTTAAAAACATAATCCATTAATTTCATATTTTCTTAAGAAATTCAGAAACTCGTCTGCATGCTAAAGACAATATTATGTGCTGAAGACATCTTCCCGTTATTTTGTGATTAATTGTCAAAGCAATTCTTGCTAGATCTTGTGTAGAAAAAATTCTTGTACAAGTCATAACTTTGCCTTATCTTTAATGTCTTGTACAAGAAACTTGTTGTATGTAAACGAAGCCTAACTGAAGACTACATTTTTGTGATTAAATACTCGGAAGGCCTGTAATATATCAAGCTGGCATTCTGTCATAGAGTAGAATGGATCTGCGGAAATATGACACGGATATCCTGACCCTACACTTACGTAATTTCTAGAAAAAGCAATCATGAAGTTCCTGATTTTATGTCAGAAATATTTACAGCAGCGTCATATTTCAAATTACGAAGTACTGTTACTGTTAAGTCATTTAAATCCGTGAGGAGTTTCTTTCGCGACTGACTAATTATCGATTTATTAGACAGTGTTTACGACCTTTTTAAGGCTAAAGAAGCGTAATGTATAACTGAGACTGAAGTATTAGCGATATTTGTTAAATTAGAGGGTGCTCTTTCGCGGAAAAAAATGCGAAAATAAAGATCTCGCGAACAGTTATTTATTGTATATCAATTTTGTTTATTGATTTAGCACAACTGGATAAATGTAAACTCGTACTACGATGTTTATTTAGACTTATGGCACACTTTAGTGTCGGAAGCCTACATTATAATAATGAAAGAGTGCTTTGTAAATATTGTATTTCTCCTTTTTTCTGTATTTAGCGGAAATCATGAAAGAAACCATTTCTATAAAAAGTAGATGGATATTCCGCTATTGGTTACCAAAGCCAGACTGCTTTATTGATCAGGAAACCCTCCTAAATCTGTCCAGATGTACCATTGTATTACTGATTGTTGTATATGTATGCAGGACTTTATACAGATCATAACGATCAGAGCTTTACTGTCGTCTGCTCAACTGTCAATATTTCATCTCTACTTATCCCTTTTTCGTACTAGACTATTGTTTGTGTGTGTGCGGGGGGGGGGTATACTAAAGACATTTATACGCAACACCGTCAACCTGCTGAAAGCTTTCCGCCGACAGATGACGCTGAAAGGAAAGAGCTCGTCAAATGCACCGCATGAATTCTGTATAGGCCAAGGTCGCTTTTGAAAAGTGCAGTACTAAGCAGACCTTTGAATATCTAGTAGTTTTAACGTTTATTATCCGCCTACGAAAGACCGGTAATTCTCTCAGATCAATTAACGATATTCTATAAATAAAAATCTCGTTAAAAATATGCAATTCAAACAGTAAATCAAACCAGGCGCATTATTGTCTGCATTTCATAATGAGTCTGGTTTCCATTATTGCTTGGTCAATACTGTATCAGACAGCGTATTCTTGATAACTCATTGCTTGCCAAGACCAAGAAACTGCAAATAAGGTAACTGATACACACCGATCACATACTTGAGAAGGCTATCGGTCGAAGCAAACCTATGCACTAGCTCTGTATTGATGCGTCATCTTAAACACCAGAGGCCTTGAAGAAAGCAACATATAGTTCATGTATCCATTGCATGCTTAAGAAAAGTGAGAAAAAGTAAATATCTGTAAAAGGCAAAATAAATGACGAACCAAAAAAGGCTTAACATCGCGAAAACGTATGACACAATGATCATATTTACCGTACATAAAATTAATATGTCGACTCACGTTTAGTTGAAATCTGTGGGACCAAAAGAAAAATAACACTATAAAAAGAATTCTACAAAAAAGACTATTATTATTCATAAATAAATTGGCAGCGACCCCGAGGAAGCAAGAACGATACATGACTGAGGGGTTTGCTTTCGAACTTTATAGTTAACATGCTTTAATAATGTTCGAATTGATCAGATTTCTATTTTTAACATCAAAAACTTTCGTATTGAAAATATTCCATTCCCATGATCTCTCCCAGACCAAAACTTAATAATAATATCGGTAAAGTATACAGGTTTCGTTGCAGACACACAAAATCTTACAAAGTACCACTAAGGTTCATCTGCGTCTCTGATACCAATATTTAGGTAGCAGCTTACCTTGATAAAACTGGGTTATTGCTACAGGGTAGCGTATACAATTTAGTCTACAATTTGCAAAAATATTTACACAATCTGGCTCCAGAACATCATGGCTGTCTTAGGAAAACATTGAAACGCTACGTGAAATAACAGATTCGTACCAACGCGAATGCTCAACACTTATTCTGTTAAATTTCTAGATGAATATATACAAAATTACAATTAATTGGACTGTACTATCTTAATTTCCAGTTGATGAGAAAAGAAAAATTAAGAATAAGCATTGCAGACTATGATTGGACAGCCACAAAGACAAGAAAACAAGATTAAAGTCTGTAAGTAACAAATGTTGGAATTAGTACAGACCGCAATTATAATGTAACTGAAATGATTCACATCTTTGCACAAATCAAAAATTCTGTTTGCATCCGAATTTTCTTTTTCCTCACTGAGTTTACCCGTATAAGTACGTGTAGCATGGTATTTTCAACAGACGAAAGAAATGGTAGCCTTTTGAGTTTCGCCTCAGATGACTGTTGTCTTTGTCAAATTTCTGAAAAGCATTTTGGAAATTTATCTCTTCTTCTTTTATACTCTTTTGTATTTATATTCTTTTTCCTAAATTCTACAAAAAATACCAAAAGCTTTTGATTTCGAAAAAAATGATGAAATTTAAAGAGATAGCTAATACATGTATATAAGAGGTATTTTTACGTCATCCGGTGATCTCATGACTTGCCATCCCGCATCATCACGTGATTTGTCGTTGTCCGCGGAAGGATTGCAGGACTATGTCTTTGCATGATCTATACAATTGCATATACAGAACTTTTTTTTCAGGGGATTGAGTATAATTAGGCAGTAAGTCAGTCACCATATTGTATTTAAATACGTTAATATCGACATGTGAATGATATAAGCGGCAAATGTCAAAAACGTATGCACAACACTTGTGCATGTCAACAGCCCATGTGTTTATAAGATAATGTCTAAAAGTGTTTAAGTACACCTACATGATTGGAGGGTGTCATATATGTAAAGGGATTTACTTAGTTTCATGCCTACATAACAAAGACATTTTGTGTATTTTTGTACATGACTTTGGCTTGAGATAATTCATTGTACTTCAAAAGAACTTTTGCCGTGACCTACAAACAGATCTAAGCAACAACCTCACTTGGCGTGTCTGAATTTTCCAGTTTTCAATCCTTTTGTTTCGTTATAAACAGAATAAGCACATTGTCTAAAATTGTCTTGAGGGATTTGCTCATAATTGTAACGTCATGAGCGTTCAGCGTTCAAAGTCTTTAAGACAGAACTTTTAATTCATGTCTGATTATGATGGTTTTTGGTTTTAATGATTCCTCGTTTCTCAGCCTGCAAAACAATTCAGCCACTTTACTGTTACTCCCAAGTTTATCAGACAAAATATTTGCAGTGAATACAAAATCGAAGTAATACGTGACACTTAGTTTCCATCGATGTAGCTAACAACTGCATGCCACAGAACTTTCGAACAAAGTAGTCTCTCGCTGAATTCTGAATTGCAAACAATCAGAAAAGTTGCGGGCGGTAAAAAAAACGTTCTGTGTCTATAGTATAGATATAATTCCCCTAGCTGCAGGCACATCGCTTAAACCCCAGGATGCGGTAGATGCTACCGACATGAAAATGGGTTGGCTTATCAGCTCACAATTATGTTTACAACTCTACTACTACCTGAGTTTAGGTATATACACATCGTAACGTGACATAAACTAACCAGCCTAGAAAAGAACTGGTCAGTTGAATTACATCTTGGCTTTCATAAAAGAAGGAAAACATGAGAAAAATAATAATGTGAGTACTATTTTACAGACTCGAAGATTTAGTAGCACTCAAATGTGTTCATAGTAAGGTAAATGCTTATACCAGATTTGCAGCCTCTTTTAATCTAACCTCATTTCCAACTTCCATTTTCATGGCAGGAATTTATTTTCCAGTAATAAATGTCTTCACTTGAATTGTCATTCACTTACAAGTATATATACTTATAGTGTACCTCCAGTAAAATATAGCTTTGAAATATAAATTGGTCAGTACTGTTCAATATTATTACCAGTATCAAGGTGATCTTTTATACAGCTTTCATTTAGTGGTTTCTACTAATTTATACAGCTGTCAGATAAGTACCAGTACAAGTGCTAATATTATACAATATGTACATTACACTGACTGTCAGTAATTTTGTTTATTGCCTACATACAAAAAAGATCTAAACACAATCTGATTCCAGTTCACATCTGGTATTATGGATGACATTACTGTGAGACATACTACCATCTTCCCTCTAAACACACCCCTTTAACAAAAACAAACGAGAACACATACATATGGACAAAAAGAATTTCTCATCTTACTGTTAATTTTCAGTTCATCGAATTTGATTGAAGTACATATTTTGGCAATCAGCAGTGTTATAGTACAAACATTCTAGTATTATAAAGTATTTAATAATATGACATTGAAACATATTTATTTATTATGAGTTTTATTAAAACAATATAATATCCATTTAATAATTTAAAATTAGCAGGGTTTTTAACATATAGAATAATTAGTTTACTAAATATATTGAATGATGTTCAGTGAACCGAGTCTGTACGTATTGCATATTGGAATACAATGATAAATACAGAGGAG
This sequence comes from Saxidomus purpurata, assembly GCA_022818135.1. Classification (NCBI taxonomy): domain Eukaryota; kingdom Metazoa; phylum Mollusca; class Bivalvia; order Venerida; family Veneridae; genus Saxidomus; species Saxidomus purpurata. The sequence goes on along the minus strand of JAFMSR010000002.1, from coordinate 8,920,368 downwards.
AAAGTGTTTGCAAATGTTGAATTACTGTTGTTCATCTAGTTGTAATTTCGCTTTTATTATATAGTTACGTAAAATTATTACTCCATTGCTGATCAGTACTTGAACCAAATTGCTGTTTTATGAAAGACACCCAACCCCTACTCAACAAAACTTACACAAAGACAACTGTAATTTGAACAATTACGGTAAAGCTTCATCTTACTGGTCAAGTTCCCGCTATTTTTGTTATTACTCTAAAACATGGCCGAAAGACGTGAAGTGAGATTAAACATTAGTGAAGAACAATTTTGGGGGATGTTTTATTTTTTTAATCAAAATGATTGGGATTTTGATGAGGCAATAATTTCTTCTCAGTGGTCATTTGAAAATGTTCAGGCACCACTTAGTGTGGCAGATCAGCACATATCTATGGATACTGCTTCTTCGGCATCACATCCTGTTAGCAATGCGCAAGTAGGGACACTAGTGAAACTAACAAGACACTCATGACAGCGAAAGCTCAAGGGATACTGAAAATGATGGGAGATGAAAAGCACAGTTTCAGAGAGCTCTTGGGGAAACACGTGTCCACATGGCTTTTAAGCCATGTGTAACTTCACATCAGCAAACTTGGCTTGGGCCTGGTGCTAATCCCCACCAATGCAATTCCTCTCTAAGAAAGAAACGCTATAAATTATTTTGGAAACTATTGTCAGATGCTGGTGCATGGATGATACCCGAATATCAGAGTAAAAAATGAGAGCATTAGGTCGTGAGGATGATGAAAATACTGTTTGGACCGTACGTGAGATAATGCCTGATTGTGTTCTGGATTTAGTAAGAAATTTATGATCCAAAATACATGGCCAACCATATTGGGACACAAGTGGTGGTAGCATTTACTTAAAAATTCTGGTTGTGTTGTTCAGGGAATGTAACTATATATTTAAAAAAACATTTATTTAAAAAAGTGGATTGTTGGAACAATATTGATGCATAATTAAATATTGGATTTGAATAAATAATACAAAATTCAGTAGCATAAGTAAAATACAGTGCAGTATAAAATATTACAAGTGAATTTTCATATGGATTTATGGCAGACAGCAAGCAAGGTCAGTGTTGTTAGATTTCATTCATAAACTAACCACACAAGAAGTCTGCATGATAAAAGCCTGTACACTCAAGTGGTTATAAACATTTCTTAGCAGCTGATTTCTGTTTACATCATGTGACTAGGGTCAAAAGTTCATTTCAGATTCAAATTGTGTCTTCATTTACTGGTAAAATTCATATTTGAAAAGGGCTGTAGCTATTTGCACAAATGTTTAAAATAAAAAAGTAAACTGATGTTTGTATTGATTATGAATTTGTCTACAACTGAGAAATTTTAAAAGAAATGGTACTGTTTTGTAAAACTGTAATTTTCAAAAAAACCTCTCCCAAAGAACATTGTTGCAAAAAACAGCCACCATTTGAAATTAGGCTCCTCCCATTTCTTTTTATACAAAATCCTGGGGTTTAATGAAAATGCACTCGTTCTGATAAAATAGGACAAGCGCTTTGGTACTTTTGCATGTGATAAACATCATAATCATTTTATAAACTTTGAGATCACGAAAGGTGACGTTGTGGTTAAAAGATAAGGAGCATGAGGCTATTTATAAATAAAAAAATTAATAAGGAACTGCAGGCATCATTGAGTTGATTTATTCGAACATACTCGCGCTTAATTATAAAAATTGCAGAAAAAAAACTCGGCCATCTGCATCGCAAACTACGATCTGCTGCATGTTGCAGAAGATTATATTGCCGTAAAATTCCGAAAAACGTCATTAAGTGCTTCCATGCATTTTCTGAAACTGTTTAATTCTCCAGTATCAAATAGTATTAACAAGAATTTAAATATAACTTGATTATAACAGTATTTCATAATACGAAGTTTCTCTTCAAGAGATTTACCTGCAATCTCTGCATGCGCATTTATACATGTATATGTGAAATACACTGTCTTGTAATGTTTATTGGCTCATGTTAATTCCAATGTACACAAAGTACTCACTAAGCAGCGCAACATATCTATATTTTTTTTTTTTTTTTTTTTTTTTTTTTTTTTTTTTTGGGGGGGGGGGGGGGTGGGGGGGGGGGGGGGGGGGGGTTGTGGGGGGGGGGGGGGGGGGGGGTGGGTTTTTTGGGGGGGAGTTTTTTTTTTTTTTTTTTTTTTGTGTTTTTTTTTTGGGTTTTTTTTTGTTTTTTTTTTTCCCTCCCCCCTTTGGGGTTTTTTGGGGGGGGGGGTTTTTTTGGGGGGTTTTGCAACAATTTACATCTTCGCTTTAAAAGTCATTTTACAGTTATTTCTTGCGAACCGATGTAATAAACTTTTAAGAAAGAAAATTGGATTCGAACCTGTACCGTACGGTGAATAAAACCTCTAAAATAGCAGAAAGCTCCTTATGCTGAAAAGAATATTACTGTGCAAAAGCGTTACGACTTTTTTGTAATACACGGAAGATATATTCTAAAGAAATCAACTTTACAAACATTTTAAACATTTTGGCAGTCTTCCTAGATAAAGGCGAGATTACATTCGTTTATGAACATTATTATTTTCAACAAAACTATATCTTTTCCGTTTAAAATAGAAGAAAAGAAAACTGTGACTATATTAAACAACATTTACGTTATTCTTTTTAAACATCGCAGCTAGACCTTCTACCGTAGAGTTATATGAAACTCGGTCTTTCGTGGGTTTCGAACTGACAAACAATAACAGTAACATGACGATTTATAAAACAATCAAATCTGTTATTACATAAATCATTGTAAAGTAAGACTCGCTGATGGAAAATAAATCTAATGGTAGGATATGTTTCACCAACCCTTCTTCGTGGATTTAATCCCTTCTTCATGGCTATAATTGACTTATTTATTGGTGGTTGGGAAATTAAGAAGGTATTTCTTAAATCTAATCTCTCTCTTTTCAGGCTGGAACCCTATATATCACACTAACATCACAGACAACACACATAATTCATCAAGAAGTAAGATAAAACTGTCTTCATTTATTTTGAGTTTGTAGATGTTAAAGCAGAAACTAGAAACCCCAAGGAGACAATTAATGCTTCAAGTACATCATTCTTGAATATGTTCCATTAGGAATATTAATATAAAAGCGTTCCCAGTTGCCTGAAAAGTTTTTACACAGAGTAGCTATTATCAATCATACGTCTAGCAAATTTTTCAACTGATTGGACTAGGTAATGGTGGTAAAGTGATAAAACATTGCATATTACAGCAGCAGCAGCAACAAAAACAAGTCCACAGTGTTGGAAACTCAATAAATTCATCAATGAGCGGGCTTCAGCAGGGTGTCTCATCTGCAGAAATATTTGCAAAATCACTGGGCCGATTTTGTTATAAATGCACAATACCGATTATTCAACAGGCGAAGATGCTATCGCTGTGAGATATGGGCCTTTTTATCTGAAGGGAAATCTACAAATATGCCAACTTTTTTGACTACTTATTCTCTATGATTGACAATGTATTTAGCAAACAATAATTCGAAGCTCTTTTCTCTCAAAATGAGTTCCTAGTTTTTGATAAACACAACTCCTTTAACCAACTGTTCATCCTTTTATTAAGAAAAATAAAGGACTTAAAGTAGTTCTTTGTGGAACGCCAGATCCGAGATAAATGTCTTATACGTAAATGATATGGCATAACAAGCAAGGATCAGATTGAAATATTAACCTAACATACTGACAGGTGCTAGATTGTTCGGGTGTTAAATCATTGAAAGATTAATTTTAAGGGTCAATGTCTTTTGGAACTGCATGCTAAACACAGATGATATTATATTTCAAGTGGTTTTCGAAGTACGAAATTATTACCACTGCTTAAATCCGTGCTTAGTACTGTGAAGATTAGGTTTGCTGTAAAATATTGTAAATTAGAAACATGATCATTAAAACCAAAAAAAGTATTGGCATTAAGTGTAAGGAAAATGTGATTGAAAAGAAACAGTTTGTAATCCGAAAAGTTATAGAAAATCATGCGTAACAGAAAGTTCTTGTGTAATAACTTGTTCTAAAACATCATAGTATTTGAGAAGTGGGGTATTTGTATTTCGACAGGCATACATCAGTGCAGAGGGAGGGAAATATTGCTATATAGACAGATACTCACACAAACACGAGAGAAAATGACAGACAGACAAAAGTTGCAAATCCACTATTTTGTTTAATATTATGTCAAAATTTTATTTGAAAGTATTATTATTAAAGATGAAGAAGAAAAAGAAGAAGAAAAAGAAGAAGAACCATAATGAAATGGTAGAAGACAAGAAGGTTAACCCTTTAACAACCTTTGTTAAACTTGACTGGAATCTTCTATAATGACATTCTTACGACTTACTGATTGTGTGAATATATTTTTTGGCCTCTGAGTCGTTAAACTACAACGTTTTGATGAGGTATACTTTACTATTAAGATGGTTGATCCGTGTGAAAAATTGCGTCCAGAGATACAATTTAGTGATACTTAATGTTTCCAAGACGAATATAAAACATTTACTGGACACTAAATGTCAGAAAAGGCCATGTAAAAGTACGTTCGTCTCAATGATTTTACTGTGTTACAAGATGGTTTAGTGGTTGGGTCTCGCAAAGCCTGTCAATAGAAAAAAGCCGAGAATTATTGTAGAGTGTAGACAGTATTAATATCTCCATGGAAATTCTTAAAGTGAAGAGCATTGACGGAATAAGAACCTAAGACTGGTTCAATTTGTTTAAGGCTGGTTTTATATGATTTTTGTTCTCTGAAAAATCAGAGCCATGGACTGCTTTACGATTTCCCCCTAATAATGCTTTTAAAACGTCTTCGTTACATTCGAAGTAAGTTCTGATAATAAATCTACTTGTTGTCTATTATTGCAATTCGTTTTGGTTCCATAGAACGAAGCAGTACTGAATCAAGATCAGCATCCTGTCAAACCGACAACATCTAGGTATATATGCACTAAAATACGCCTGCCGTATAGTTGATTATACCCAATATCCTTCATCTACATTATTGACAAACTTTACATACCAAATTTCATTATGACATTTCAACTCTTTTTTAAGAACCAAATGATTCTAATTTAAGGATTTTAATCTTCGAGATAATATCTTCTTTTGAAAGAACGAATTCCAATAAAATTTGTTCAAATTGCTACCTGTCAATGTTAATTTCAGTGGACAAATACCACCCGAATTGAGAATGTTTCACTACTGTTCAGTCTTTATATTCCGTGACGTTATTTGTTTTTTAATTCAGCTAAAACTATAAATCTGAAACTGAATTATAATTGTAAACAGGAGTGTGGCATATGAATAATTAATATTTTAAGATAATAAAATCCTCTCTAATCGTTTTGCTTTTAATATCAAACTAAGATGAAGTGCATTTCAAAATGCATTCGGCATGCCTTTTTTTGCAACGGAAGGCTATTAAAACGTGTGTACCTGTAACAATTTATCACCGGCAATAAAAGCACTTTCAAAGACCTTTAAGTATCACTGCAGAGCTTCTGAATGTGTCATGCTATTACTTTTGTCCTCTGACAAAAAACAAGAAGATGTTGAAAATAAAGTCGTTACGGAATAAATGAAAGAAACAATAGCTGTTATTCTTGCTGACTTCTGAGAATAGCAATGCAAATATTTGACTGAATTCCTAATCGAATCATTTCAAGATAGAAGCAAATCTACACACGATAGAAAATGAGAATTAATAGTCTTCGGAGTCATGAGAAAGGAAATCGATTTTCCCTGTCCAGAAATATAACGTATCTAATTAAGAGAAGAATAGGTCTTCGCGGAGATGCCAGTTAAAATATACATTAATGTGATGGTACTGGCGACAACAGAGGAAATTGTGTGCAAATAACTGTTTTTATAACGCCTAATCAATCCCATTCCGTTCCGTAGAAACGTCACGTGTGAAAGCGGTACAGGATTTAGCAAGGTTTATAGGAGCAGTCATATTATGTTCTTATCGTGAATGTATATTATTAACACTTATTTCATATGTCTCTTTGAATTAATCTCAATAGTAAGTTTCTATTTCAGAGATTTCCGATGTGCAATCTGCTTTTTTTTTTTTTTTTTTTGAATTTTTGGTTGGCATTCCTGTTTGATATTATTTTTGTTTTTATGCAAACTCAAAGAAAGAGGTTGTTGTAAACTAGACTGAAAGGCTGTTGTGGCGGGATAATAATTTACGGTTGTATAACCTGTACCGGAAGTATGCGGTTATCTAGCGGGAATGCTGGGTGCCCTCATTAGAAATATCACAGTTAGAAGGCCACAGAAAGCTCTTTGTCAGCTCTCGGTTTGTCCCTCACTAGCCCTAATATTTATAACAGATTCCCTTTAACGGAGGTCATAAAAGTTCATTAACTGACGAAAACACATAAAAAGAAACTCTTACATAATCTATCAGATGTTAGAGAGGAAATGCACCCTGATGAGCAAACGCATGTACAAAAGTTAATTTGATTAACATCATCGGATGTACATTATTTATCAAGGCAAGATTCATCAAAGGACAAATAAAAACAACACAAACAATGATGACGATCTTCGTTAAATGCTTGTGCGCATCAGTGCGTTATTCTAAACATGGAGATTGGACTGGTAAAAGACATTTTCCTGAAATAGTGTATGCAGTCAACAGATGGGTCCACTTGAGAAATACAATATACCGGTAGTAACAAGGGAGTAATAAATAAATTAATATATTTTCTGGGCAGACATCGTCGAGGTAGTTAAAAGATCAAAAAGAATTATGGGAAGACACAAATCATATGATTAGCAGTCAAGTTTGATGTCGGTATAAAACAAAGGGTACATTTTCCTCCAACAAGTGCTTGAGACATTTAGGTCAGTGACATGGCCTTCCACTGATATACACAGATAACTGAGCTAGGGAGTGTATACATGTAACTACCGAACATTTACTCATTACTATTAACTGTTAAAATCAGTCAAAATCGCAAATAAAAGTGTTTTTAATGTTAAAGGAAACTTTTTTAATATCATTTTAGTGATAACCCATGTAATAACAAAAACTCGTTAATGATTATGGTAAACTCATAAAATATATATTGTCCTTGACTTTTTAGTATACCATTTGACTATACTTTTATGTGAACTCTCTTCCGTGATTATAGGTGAAGGGCGTAATTAGATACATTATTCCATGCACGTGTGGTCAATGTTTTACAAGATAAATGAGGTTTGTTCTGGTTCAAGGGTAATTGGATTTTTCACGCAAGTGCATTTTTTATTACGTTCAGAAACTGAAACCGGCTTTTGGTTCGTCTCTGGTTTCATAATCCTGAAATTGCTTCCTGAATAAATACTTCTTCCACGAAACATTTTAGAATATATTGCAGAGCTTAAATATAAGCATCTGCAATATATCACATTTAGAATTCAATTCTTCTAAAATAGATTCCACTGAGTACGCTGAGTGTCTGTAGATAGCGCAAGTAAATTATACAGGGTCCAGATGCTGTACCGATCGCATGTAAAGTTTATGCAGAACATATCTTGATTTTAATGAGATTTTAAAGGCATGATACTTTATCAATTTACAAAAAAAATGAGCAAAGTTTATTATTTTCTGAGAAATTTTTCAAAAAATAAAAAAATAGCATTAAATTGTTAAAGATGTGTACGGTTATGATTTGTTGAATGTTTAAGCAAGTAAACAATCAAAATGATTAATTACAGGTACAAAGGGAATTCGTAATTGATTTTGAAGATATTTTTGAAACGTGCAGAATGTGAAATATAACAATATGCAGACAGTGATGATTGATTGAGTTAAACTTTGAAATAATTATAGAAATGTAAAGATCGGCTATAGTCCTTTTCAAATAAATAAGTATTCAATGTTCACCTTTTTTCGCACCTAAAATTCAAACCGTGTTATGTGCTATAAACGATTCCTTGAGTTTTAGAAGCAGATGTAATAGATCTGCTAGTCCCTTTCAAAAAATATAACCACTTTAGACAGTTTTCGAAACGCAAGTGCTAAATGTTGAAAATCATTGTTACAAATTTCATGTGCAAATGACTGACTGTGCTTTTGCTTGAAAACATATAGAAGTGAAATGGTGAAAATGATCAGCTAAAGTCTTTTTCAAATAATATTTTACATTTTTCAGACACGTCCATGTTGCTAAGCATTGACGTTTATTTAAAATATTCATTTGTCTTTTTGAGAAAGTTTCAGCTTGTGAATTCATTTACGAATTAGAAAAAGTGGATCCATTCACTTTAGTAATTTATGATCGTTCAGGTGGCGACTCTTATTTCAGTTTTGTTTAAATCTCTTCAATAATTTAAGACATGCTTTTAAAGAGCGAGCAATTAAATACACAGGATTAGATTTGGTGTGATGGTTTAAAAAAGTATTTGAATTACTAGTATTTAGTTCGGATTTGGTTCCACTTTGTAATGGCGTCTGTTTTATAATGAACAGTCACATGATTGATAGCGGTTGACTGAAATATGAATGAACGGTGAAGATTTCTAATATAAACTTTTGTTCAGGTATTGACTTTCTGTAAAAGGACCATTTTGTGTGGGCAAAGGAAGTTAGTGACCTTGGCTTTCGGGATAAGATCTCAGCAAGTAAAATCAATTCTCGTCATAATCGGGAACTACTTTTTCCTCTTGCGGAGGCGGTTATGGTATGCAGTTATTCATTTTAAAATAACTGCAAATACTGCTGATAATGCAAGATATTAATATGCAAACATAGTAAATAGTTCAAATTTTAGGCTCATTTTTAGTATTGGTTTAATGCTTAAGGTGAAATGCGATCACAACCTTTTAAGTGCCTAGGGAACCACCCATAGTCAACTTCCGTTCGATCCTAATATTGTAGAATTTTCACAGTTCGTAAAATCTTTATGATATTCAAGACAGCGGAAATGCAAACACTTCATCCCATTTATGTAAACAGGCGACACTCTTTAACGTTGAAGGTAAAAATGCAAAGTCAACATTCCGAACTCGGCCCACTCGTTTGATAATGTATATACCCTGAAATACATGCACTGTATAGGACGAATAATCGTGCGTGTTAAGCAAACATTGAAAATAAAAAAACTGGTGCCATGCTTCTCATATAGCTATCGACACTACAAGATGAAATCCTATCACATTAATGTATTTAAATTCAACTTATCTGAATATAGTTTTCATTGTCAGTTTATTCTTTTAAATGCGTTACATTACTTATATGCATACCTGATTCTCTCTTTGTGTTAACAAATGGCAGACTTATATTTTAAACAAACTAGATCTATATAAACAGCTTCCGGAAGATATGACGTACTAAATAAATAAATAAATAATACTATGGGGACGAACCAAAAGTCCGAACGCAACAGCAATCACATGTCCGCTGAAGATCGGACCAATAAGCCATTGTTCACAGATAAACAAGCGTTTATATAAGGCAAGTGTCCAATGTCTCTATTCTGACTGTTCACATATAACACTTACATCTGACCAGTCAAAAGCCAGATATCTTCCTTGACCCAACATGGAACTTTTGAGCACACTTTTGAAACAAGCCTTTTCACAGGCACTACCAAGGGAGACAATTCTTCAGATGCTGCGGACTCTAGATCAACAGACCATATAACTAAATACACACCTAACTAAATGTTTGTCATACTAATCTCATATCTAACTTAAGATTATTTGTCGTACTGTTAAGCTTTCGTAAACTAACATATAATCTTAAAACCTTTCATACCCTAATCTGAAAGAATTCACTAGTAAAATTGTTCTGTGATAAACCCCTAACACTGAAATAATGCTCAACTTTTTTGACTCTTGAACATACTTATCGTTCAGAAAAAATACAACTTTAACAGATTTCGAAATGTTCATACTGTAAATAAGAAAAATAATCCGCAAGTATGAAGGAATGATGACGAGACAAAGTTCGCAGATAAGAACAGACGATTTATATTTCAAACCGAGAAATAATCAAAGCAATTTCTCAAATGTTTAGGTAATTACGCGAACAATACTTGGTCAGTCAGAGTTGGTCTTACAGGCAGACAGTCAGGCTATGCCTACACATTCTAACAGAGACACACTGGTGAAGATATACGCCAAGATATCACACCGTAAAATGAGTCACGAAGAAAACAAGCAACACACAAGAACAATACAAACTCGGTCTACATGAAGACAATGAAAGCCATGCGGTCAAGAGAGCTACAAAGACCTATACCGTCCATTAATAAAAGTGGTTAGATAATTTTATGAAGAAACATTCTTGTCATTTGTAGTAGGCGAGATGAAAGATAACAAGGTTTGTGTACATTTCTCATTCAAGTTTGAAAATACACCTCGCGAACTACGTGTTCTGAATGATTAAGACATGCATGGTATAATTATTCTCATACAACATGAACTTATACGAAGTCATTGCTTGAGTTATCTTTAAACTTTATATATTTGTATAGTGTTAAGGTGTTGGTTACCGTGAATCGTAATGTGCTGAAATGCATGGAACAATATGCATTCGAACAACATTTTTTCTCGTGTAGAAATTTAATGTCGTGCAAACTCTGTTTTGTGAGTTCGAATTGGATCTAACCGTAGAGACTGATTTGCCGAATTTTTTTACGAGTGTATGCAGGGAATAACAAATGTAGTGTAAATCCACAAGAATGAAAAGAATAATAGTAAAAATTGTATTCTCTGATGTCTTAAACAACACATTTACAATATTAATCATAACGGTTAATTGAACTTACGGTCCATCTTTTGTAGTCTAGTGAACACCAGAAAACAAGTTGCTATGCGATCTATAAATTGCACTCTGCTTATATCCTAACACGAAAAAATAGCCTAGTACAACAGCCTTTCACAATAAAAATGCCGTAATATTATGAGGTGATTATTTTAAAGTTAAACTTCAAACGGCGCAGCCAAAATATGGAATTAAATTTGATCTACGCAATATAATAATATTTATGTCATACAGTATTTATTAAAATATTTTACGAGATTAGAACCTGCTATGTTTTCAGAGGTCGGGGTCAAGTCAGTTCTCCTATTTGCTGCGTAACGGTGACACCGTATTCTCATTACTGCAACAGTAAAAACAAGGCTTGACAAAGAAGGGACAGTATGAGTCAACAAAAGTGCACAAAAGAACATTTATACAAATGTATTACTTTGCAAAAGATTAAGTTGTTGATAAATATCACTATTGTGTATATTTAAACATAGATACGCCAAATGCGTAACAAAATACTTAATGACGTATTAGCCGAACTTACGTCACCGTACATCTCACATTATGAGACTTACATATTTAATTAATCATTGGACATTTTATCAATTTAGCTTACATTTCTAAAAGTATGTACTGGTATTTTATCTACAACAAAATTTTTTGAACATTCTAAAAGCATGTAAAGCGATAAAAGTATGTAAAATGTGTGTCGAAATGCTGTCGATTACCATTGAACATCATTGAAAATCTTCAAAGGACAGTTTAACTTGCCACACTTTTTGGTAACTTGTTTCTTTTTTCAAGAAGAAATATTTAACCAGTTATTAAAACGAACACGCTCTCAAGAACTACACGCTGAAAACAAGCGCCTTGGAACTGTCCTATCCGCGTTATGACCTTAGAGACAGAAGTTCATCAAAGCCCACCAAGCACTTTCCATCGATAAAACCTGTCACAGTGAGTTAAAGTAACAAATTAATAAATAAACTGCCTATCTTCTAGTCTATCTTCTACAAGAAAAGATTAGACCATCAAATGTTAGTGTAACGGGCACAAAGCTTAATGATGTCTGGCTGGGTATTAAAACAGCCATTAACAAGAAGACGAAAGCCCGTACACCATCCAGAAATTTCACCTACGTTACTTGAAAACATGTGTCTATAATTAGGTATATGACTAGATGTTTAAACAAATTTGTATTAGTGACCAAATAAACAGACAGGTAAAAAACAATCCTTATTCGTACTTTACACTTTGACCTTAAATTCTGATTAGAATATTACCACAGGACATTGACCTCGAGCTCGACTATGCAAAGCAGAAGTATCTTTAATAGTAAAATGGTTAAGAAGTGCGATAAAAGCCTCAAAGTGATATCCATGCCAACAAAATAGCAACAACTGGTTTTACGATAGAAAATCTTCGAGGAAGATTGAGTTTTATTTTCATCAAAAGGATATATAATTCTCTTTACACTGAAAAATTGATGAAGAAAAGTAATTATACCTTATGACTGATTAAATGTCATTAAGTCAACCTGCATTCTGTTCGTTTGAGTCAATAAATTACTCATAACATTTCAATGGCAATGCTAAAAGATTAGTAGAATACTTTGCATGCTATCCTGTAGGCAATATGTAGAACATAAAACAAAACAGTGGATAATTATCAATCATAAAAATACCACCTTTGAAGAAGGAAACATGAACGCTAATGAAGAAAACAGAGGCATAACAAACGAGTCTCATATTGCTCGTTATACCACGGAGGTAACAGACAGGTTGGCAAGAGATTATGATTCAGAAATCTGGGAGTTTTAGACAGGTTGCATAATAAATCTGATCTTCGTGGTCTACGCGTATTTTTCGAGTCGGTCTCGTAGAGTGTGGCCTGTTACACGACTAACTAGAAAGATCAACCAACTGTTAAAGCTTAGTCTTGGCAAAATAGAAAGATGGTCTAAACTTAAAGTAGCATTCACAAATTTTGATTACATGTATCCAGACGACGGACTTCAGTTAAAAGCAGTAAGTGTTTTTATGGTACAAAACAGTAAAATAACTTCCTGGTGATGTATTTTACCAATCGAGGAAGTGAATTTAAAACTGAAACAGTATCTTTACAAATGAAAAAGTTGAGGAAACTTTTCTAAATCATGACAAACAGGCACACAATTAATGAATTAAAAATTCGCAGGGTACTTCAGTAGGATTGTTAATATATTTTTTTCAGGTAGCTTTACGCGGAAAATAATACTGCATAAATGTTTATGTTTTGGCAAATTTCAACCCTTAAAACTGTTGCTGTATTATAGTCATTGCTTCGGAAATTCAAGTACACCAAATGTTTTCCATACACCTGTAAAGGCAACAAGACTCCGAGTCACTTATTGTGTGAACAGATGTCTTTAAACATTATTACTATAGGATTGAAGAGGAATAGGTTTGGAGACAGAAGGTCTGGGACAAAATAGCATTACAGCAACACGTTTGGAGACACTATGTTTGAAGACAATGTTTTCGCACTGGACGAATAATAAATTTTAGCTCTTGCTTGTTCGAAGCATTGTGCATACTCAATGTTCTTGGCCAAACAACATTATTAAAATATTCCCGAGTTTCTGCAAGACAAATGGACCCTTTTAGCGCAGACAATAACAGATCTAGATAATTCTATAAGCGAGACACGATATCTGAAAGAGGAAACGCAGACGGTCAAGGTGTATGCGAAATGGCAGTCTAATTCAATCAGACGCAACAAATACTTTCGACGTTTGTTCCCGGAAATAATTAATATCCATTAAGACAATGGCAATTTCTCGGAAAAGATGCAGTATAATCATTCTCTCCGAATAAAAAGAAATATTTAAAGGCAGTGTGACTATCAAAGACCGTCCATTAGACGATATAAACGAATTCGAAAGGATTAGTGTCTGTCGTCAAAATGTATATTGACCTCTTATTTTCGGCTATAAAAGCCGTTTGGCATTCCGGACAAAAAATAATTCGCTGACTATAATAGTAATAAAAAATAGAGGGTACAATAATTTTTCCAGTGGGAATCAAATAAAGAATTCTGAATTGATTTTAGATGGTATATCAGTGTAATTCATTCTAACTCCATCTAGATTATGGAGATTTCATCGCTCGGAATCAATACACAATGAGTCCAGATGAATGTTAATGGGATATGAGCGTTATTTATTCCTCTCGGACAAAAAATTAAGTCAGTCTGCAAAATAGCAGAGTTTGCACTTTTTGACTGCGCCTTGGATATCGACCGGGCAGCGTATATTGTATTGAGTGATTGCGCGTAGTAGACTAACAGACAATACCCAGCATGCAACAGGATACTGAAACGCTCTTTGCGACTACCTTAAGATAATAGCCGTTTATTCGATTGCAGTGCACCAGGATGCGTCGTTTAATAGAACATTAAATAATAGTTGTTTTCGTCTCGTGAAAATGTTCGTGTAAACGAATTGTTGTACAGTAATTAGAAAAAAAACTTCAAGTCCTTTAAAATAATCAAGACACAGATGGTCTTGTTTAGCGTAAGAATTTTACTGTCTGACCTGTGTGGTGAAATTTGCCACTAAATGGTAAATGACAAATGTTTCAAGAAAACCGACTTACATTCTAAAGGACTAAACATAATCGAGAATTTGTATTGTGCGTTTTCGTTATAAAGATGCAATGACAGAATGGTTGTACCAGTTATTACATTAACGGTTGAAACGCTCTTTTACATGTCTGTAATATGCAAATATTACATGTTTGAAATAGGTGCGGAATATTACCAAATGTACTTATTGGTAATTACATTATGTCTATCTTTTTTAAAGAAAAACAAATGATTAATGTGTTTTACAATGTTTTGGATTCCTTAATTCTAATATGCTATTTATACTAATACGACCCTGTTTTAACTCGAATATAAACAAAACTTCGTTTTTTTTTTGTATATACGTTTAAGGACAAAAACAGACTATACCCGCGTAATCAAAACAGCCGCCCAGATTTTATTGCTGCTATTTTATATGGTAGACGTTTATATGTCTTCGAGCTGCATTTCCTTGGATTTGATCAATATAGACGTTCCCATAAACATTCCAAATCCTTGCTGGAGAAATGAACCGGAGGAATATGCAGCGACGTGCCTCAATTCCCTGGGGTGGAGGGAATGCAAATATACGGGGAGAAATCATGAGCCACACATTCTCTGGTGGGAGAAATTGTTGGAAATTGATATAGTCTCTTATTGATAAAGACTTGCCGTGTAGTAAACTCTGACCTAAAATTGATTGGGTATGCCAACAAACTACATGAATGGGTTTTTTAAGTCACAGCTTAAACTGCTCCTGAATTCTTATGATCATCCTTGAAACGGTAAACGTTAAAATAAACTGCTTATATTTAAATACCTACATGTATGTATCCGTTTAAAAGGTATGAGCTGTCACATAGTATATCATATGAAGAGGAATGTTGTTTACCAAAGCATTTTTTCACAATGCAGGAAAAAGGATTGTACGGTGTCAGTAGTTTCATGATACGCAATCCTAAAACGTCTTAAAAGTTTAAAGAAAGAAGTTATTCAGCCGTCCATAACAAATTAATAATTTTGATAGCTGTATAAATATCATTCAACTATTTTGTGTCATCGTTTTACATCTTAAAAGTGTACACACATTGCAAATAAAACCTCTATATATATACTCATTTAAGTGCACAGTAATTAAATTGTTTTCAGCGAATTGATTTTCATTTACATTTTATGGTTAATATAAAATGGTAACGATGAACTTGTGAATTTATACACAGAATTCGGTTCAGTGTATATTTTTATGAGCATAGTATTAAATTTGTGTGTTTTTGTGTACTAAGAGGATGTGCCTCCTTCTGGTTTGTCTTTTTCACTGCATCTTTAGACAACTTAATCATTTTGAGAACAATACTTTAGTATATCATTAGCTGAGATCCCTTCTATCTCAGCCATAACATGAGCCATACTTGAACTGGTCCATGATTCGAGGTTAGCTGAGCTCCCTTCTATCTCAGCCATAACATGAGCCATACTTGAACTGGTCCATGATTCGAGGTCTTAACCCGAAACAATGATTCTTTATTTCACCTACTGCTAAAATGCGTTTGCCATTGAGATATCAGTTTAACTTTTGCAGTGTCTACAGTATATAGGCATTGTCAGACCCGAGGAGCTATATTCGAAGGGAGCTATATAGTGTGTGACAAGGTATGTATACATGACGGTAACATTTTTACAAGGTCATGGACATTTTTACAATAATTATTATAACATATATTTGTAATTAAATACGTTAGTGGAGAAGAGGAGAGGCGCCGGTTTTCTCTCTCATAGTTAAGTGAGAATCAATGGAAAACCACATGGACCGATAGCTAATTAGGACAACTATGTTTGATCAATAAGTCAAGAGAAAAAAACAACAGTTGATGGGAAAACTGCACGTGAATCAGTTATTACTGATACGCCTGTTGAGTGGGCCTTATGGACATCGGTAGTCGGACTTATCTCTCGCAGCCTTACAGTTTACTTCAATGATCATTAGCTAAATTATTTCGGTGTACATTAGCATAAGGCATGTTGAACTTCAAAGAAAAACTGATATTACCATGTAATACGATAACAGAGAAGAACAGACTAATATGTTATATAGTTTACATTACAAAGTTCCTGGCAACGGCGCAATGCGATAGTCTGTAAATGTTCCACACTCTTTTCAGTCACTTTGTGGAAAAAGGCAGACACTATTTACAATTTATCTGAAATTCTGGTTACCGACAAATATGTAATGATTTTGACGTGTGCAGTCGTTATATTTTGTACATGTTTACAACAAACCATGTCAGGTCATTGACGAATCGTAAATCAATCCCTGGCTAATTATATGGTTATGAAATAATGAAATAAAAGCGGGAACACAGCGATACCTTGATTGACATCTAGATTAATAAAATGTCAAAGATGTCCGCTAAAATAATTAGGAACATCCCTGTGCATTATCTTTTATCAAATCACAATCTGCGGAAGCAATTTGCGATGTCGTGTTTTTTTGTAAGAAAACAGCAACTTCAGTTGACGACGTTAAAAATCAACAACATTGCAAACTATATGGACAATCCACATTTCATTATCTGCATGCGGCAGTGAAGTGAACGTATTACGCTTTTCTATTCCTCGTGACCTTCAATGTATCGATTTTACATATTTTTGGTAACTTTACAATTGAAACATAATATATCTGATACAGCGTAGTTGATCAGGAAAATTAGTTCTCTTTTGACAACAATATGACTTGTTAAGTAACAACTTGTCCATCTTGTAATCTGTTTTTACAAATTGGTACACACGTGAATAAAATAATTAATGTACCACACTTGGTGGCATGATTTTGTAAAATACCGATCAACGTTGAGATAGCGAGCTTAAATCTTTAACTGCATAATTTGGAGTGACATTGGTTTAAAGACATCTGATATGTTTACCTTCCGAATTGGGTTATCTTTAGTAATATTTCTGATGTTATAAAAATTTAATTGGGGGTTTTAGATTGAAACCTTGACAAGTTTTACCGAATATTGTGCAATTAATGTTATGAGACAATATGTTCTAGTGTCGTGTTTATCAGGTGTATATAAATAGGGATGAGCGGCGATTAAGTTATTCAAACGACTTCAAGCTATGGCAAATATTTAATTCAACATTAGATTCATTGACTTTTGTGACATATTACACTACCAACGGGATAGTTTTTGATTTAGTATCTTTAACACGTCGTGTTTATCACGCAATGTCGCGTATTTGTGCGGAAGAATATTTTTGATATCAAATATGTATCATGAAATTATATATAGTACATACAGATAGAAAACCACCATACATTTTATTGGCAGCTTTAAAACCTAGATGATTTGGCCGTATATTTGTATATCAATTTCGTTAGTTACGTACGTTTTTAGCTTTACCATATGAACGAAAGTAATGAACGAGACTGCTGCAAATTAAACATGTACATGTAGCAAAACAAAGTGGCTATTACAATATAGAGTATAAAATCTCAACTTACCGCATACATCTTTTTTGCATAGTATTTTCTTTATATCCTTTTTCGCTCTTCTAAAAACCTTTTTAATTTTAGTTGATTTTGGCATTGCCGAAAGTTTAAAGTATTTCAAGTCTGTAGTTCTTTTAAGGAAAAATATATACTCCCCACCCCTTTCAATATCCGCTATACAATAATCGGGGTTACGTCTTCCAAACTCCCCGATGGTTAAGAGGCTCGAACGCCGCCGGCCTAAAACATTTCTACTTTTCAGTAATGTCTCACCCTTAAGTACATCACGATTTTTAATCGTAACTGTTGCATTAAAAATGTCTTCAGGAGACGGAGGTAAAAGTTGTGAGATTGTGCCAACGAGTACAATATCCGCTGTGTAGGCACTTGAGGCCGTGTCGTCGAATTCGGTCCCACATGTTAAGCACCAAACATGACATAGACATAATAATAATCCAAGTAAAATAAACCTTAATCTGAACAGCTTCATATTTTCCTTCTAAATTATAAATGTGTCTCCTGATATCACATAAAATGACACTGACTATACACTCTTCAGTATTATACAATCCATACGATATTTGTAAAATAAAAATCCATATATGAATATCGTCTAGTTGAATGACTCTTTACTGTTTAAACGTTGATCGTAAACTAAGTACGTTTACTCGATTGGAACCGAGTCACTTTAATAGTATCTGTTAAATAGTTATGTAGCTTAAGCTATATTGATATATAAGCCTCGACATGCTTTACGAACTCGACGTCACGATCGCGCATGCTCAGTGAGTTTTAAAATGTTATCTTTACGAAAGATAGTAAACGATCTACCTGTAGGAGATACCTGAATATTACCACCGGTAGTTATTACTTTTACAAAACGGAAAACACTAATTCTTAAGTGCTTTTAAAGTGTCTTTGTCAAATAGTGATATTTTTAATGGTACAGTAACCCCCATTTTTCCTTCACTTGACAGATTGTTTCACAGAGTAAAAGCAAGCCTACTATTTTCTTATATTTTTATAGACGCAAGTATTCCATAAATACGCGAGAATAACGTGAACGTAAACTGAAAACGATTCAAAACTGCAAGATCTACAATATATAGGTTCCGTCTGGTTTATGGAAAAATTGATCCAGAAGGGGTTGGTAGAGAGAAAAACATACAGCGTTTTCAATGCATTGATTTAGCTCTTTATACACAATATTCGCGTTAGATTTGAATTCGCTCTTCACCGTTTTGCCGAATCGATAAAGCAGAACTGTTCCAAACAACCACTTACGCTGTTTTATCATACTTTAGTTCTGCTCCACAGTTTTTTCCCCACAATGCATCGCGCATATTAATTTCAAGTCCGTACGCTGGTCGATGATTTGTAGAAATTAAATGAGAAATTTGTGTTCTACAACAAGCAGGCAAAAATCCGAGGACACAGAGACATTGTCTTTTTTTCCGGACGCGGTCAATTGTAATATAGACTTTCTGCATGGAATGCTCGCAGACTTTTACGACTCTAATGGGATCTGCCCAACTGTTACTGTTGTTTTTAATCTTGACTATCCAAAACGTATCTGTACGGATAAGAAATGCAACGGGTGGTGCTCTCTTTGCACATGTAGGAGTACAGTATGCCAAGACAGCAGTTCTAGGTTTGATCATATGTCAAATTATACAGGCTTGGATTTTATGGATAATTATTCCTTTAAAAATGTTAATCACGCGCCTTCTTTAGACCAAGACGTAGTCTTAACAGTGCCAAATATTTTCTGTATGACTGAATTCAATCCCATTGTTTTAATAGGAATGCAAATAACTTCTAATATTATACAGATGATTGCAATGAAAACAGCGGGTGTCTGCCACATTTGTTCCAGCAAGGATCATTGCGTGATTAGCGGAATAATCGCTTAGAATTAAAATGGCATTCGATTCTGCGTAACACGACAAAAACGTGCGAATGAGTCTCTTTCTATTTTAACGTAATTTGTAATTGTTTTAATTAACGAGGTTTGGTAGTGCACAAATAGATAAATTGAATAGATCTTGTGTAGCAAACAAGCGTATCTTTTTAACAACGATTTAAAATGAAATGCTTTGGCTTTTACAACAGAAAGACATTACACGCAAGGATATTTTTTTTTCAAATATTTTGTGTTATTTCGTTTTTGAGCGCTACTGCGAAGCAAGTATTTATAATGTGGCTTTATTATGATGAGGAGCATGATAACCTTTGTCTTCCTGGCGGCAAATAATTCTGTCTTTGCGACTTGTGCAGATCATAATGGCCCGCACATCCATTAAATCGGATCATTATCTGCGCGGCTCACTATTTAGTCAGTTAAATTTCATTTTGCACACCTTTGAACAAACATTGACATTGTCTAAATAAGAAGATGTAGTAATTTAAGGGTTCAAGAGGAGGGGGAAGTGAGGGGAGGGGGCGGGGGCAGGGGGTGGTACTGGTTTGAACCAAGCAACAGACCAGTCCAAAACACAAACGATCTTTTTATTTGCTATGAGCATAACTTTAGTGTAAAGTTATGAAAACAAGTTCAGGTTCAAAGTTTATTGGAATATAAGGATAAAAGCCAAGGAGAACGCGTAAGTCATGTCTCAATATCCGTAATCGATCTATAACATCTTGATCCTCTAATGTAGAAAATCATACTTGCATACCTTTGATAGTCCTGTTTCATTCATATTGTCAAGTTTCCAGCATATGCATATATATTTAAATATTTAAATCACGTCATTAGTCAGTGCAATATTCGTGACATTTCGGAGGATGTGCACTATCTATCATCGTAGAATCATGCAAATTACATAATACCGCATGACCAAAGGCGATAACGAAAATTGGAGATGTTATTTATTTTGTAGTTGGATGTAATTGGAACCACAGAAGGGGGGTATTGTGACTAGAGTCAATACACATTTTGTTATGAATGCCTTAAATATTGATTGCGTGTTTGAAAACTTGTTATAATACTTTTGACGACAGTAATCATAATTTTGAATAAATTATTTTGTCTTTTTCAACATTTCGAAGCATTTTCACAGAATTCAGTCACTACTTCAGTCAAACATAACAATCTTTAAGCGAGAGAAAAGTCTGCTAGACCTGAATGTACACATATTATTTTTTTATCATTATTATTTTACGTTTAGCTTATCTTGGCCAGCTGTCAGCAAAGTAGGTGAATACATATGCAACTTCTAAACATTATATAACTCAGTAAAGAGAAAGGAATCCTTTTAGATAACTCATTTTTGAATATTAAAATATGTTTATTTTTGACTTGCATACAGTGGTCTGTAGACTTATAAAAGTCTGTTGAGATTGAGAGGTCTTTCTTCTTTTCAAGTCTTTTTTTCTTTTTAGAAAGTATCTCTATAAAAAATTTGTCTCAATCAAAACTCATCTCAACAGAGTCAAGGGAAGGAGAAATTGTGATGATGTTATAAAAATGCTCAGAAAAGACATGAGATAATGACTCTAACGACTGATGCCAGTCTAAGTGGTCTGTTAAGACCATCGTTTTTTTCGTCCCATAGTTAGTTCCTTCTGGGGACCGTGTCAACGTTACTCAGACATGTGTGAACACAGTCGGTTTTGAGTTGTTTTTAAGAGTGAACAGGCTTTTTATTACTTCCTTGTGTACTTTTCGTGTGTTTCCTTGTTGACAATAGTGCGATTGGCTCAGTGACAGCTGATATGAGAAAAGATTCTGCGACTAATGCAAATATATTCGTGATGGGTAAAGAGTTATGCTTTTTTTATTGAAGTTACTAAGAAAGGCTCACTGGATTTGTAGTGCTTTGATTGAGATCTGTAATTGTAATGAAAGGACGGGTAGGTATCGCAAACCAAGTCACCAAAGAAAACGACCCACTCTCCCTATTGATTTTGACCTCACTTCATTAAAGGTTAAAGTCACCATGAATAGCTTATTCACCTTTAAATTTCACACAATATTCGCCTGGAACAAACGAACTATTCCTCTTTAGGACATTCTGTAGAAAATTTTGGTCAATTTGAGGCATCCTGATTTCAAGACCCAAACTCCTGGAACCATGTTAGCGTTCATTCTTCGGACTTCACATGATAATTGTTTGTCCACGGATCTAGTTATTCAGAGGTCACTCTAGCAAAGGTCAAGGTTACATTGATCATTAAATGTATAATAACAAAGTTTTGTTGAGAAGAACTCGTCGCTTCAGTTGTTTAACTTTAATTGCCTTTATATGCCAGATGGTACTTTCTTCTGTCCTACATATGAATTCGATCTTTCATTTTTCATTTTATCCGTCCTTGTGTAATTTTAGTTTCCATCTTGACAACAGTTCGAATGGCTAAGCGGCTGATGAAAGAATAGATGCTGCAATTCTGACAAATTTATTTGCTTCGGGTCACGAACAATTGAAGTTTTATTCAAGGTTTAATGCATAATTTGTGTGTAGTAAATGTTGCATGTTATTATAATTATGAAAGGACGTTTGAATCTCGAAAGGGGCATAATTAAAATGAAAGGACGTTTGAAAATCAAATTTGACATGTAATTATAATGAAAAGACGGATACATGTCGAATGTGACATGTCATTGTGTTGAAAGGACGGGTTACACGAATGGGACATACTTTGAAAGGACGGTTACAATCAAATGGGACATATAATTATTACAAAATGACGGTTAAAATCGAATGGGACACGTAATTATTATGAAAGTAAGGATAAAAATCAAATGGGAAATAATAATAATGAAAGTACGGTTAAAAGTCGAATAGGACATGTAATAATAATAAAGGGGCGGGTAAAAATCGCAATCCGAGGGCTTAATGTACTGAACTGAGAAGAGCGAGATACCAAAATAGACGCTGAAATTCTGATAAATGTATTGATCAAGAATAGTTGAAATTTATCTAAACTGTTCATAGGATTATTGTCTATGCAGTCAATAGGAAATGGGGCATGCAATTACAACGAAAAGACGGATAGATATCGCATTCTGGGAGCGTTGCATTGTACTGAGTAGAGCTAGTCACCCAACCAACCGGCCAACAATGTGATTAAGATGACCATCACTGCTTACGAAGCATTTTCTCTTATTATGGAAGATGTTTTTTTTTCAATAAGGACAACAAGCAACATTTTTGTTTCCGATACGAAGAGTGTTTTATCAATGATATTCATTCGGAGATTAAACAGATATTAATTGTACCATTGGGAAAAACTTCAGTTTGTTATTATTCTTTCTAGATAACAGATCGCACCTAATCATAATGACAGTGTATTCCATACGTCCGAAGTGTGCAAGATCGATAGTGCGTATAGTGGACTTGCAAGAATAGTAGACTTGAGTGTAATGTGCATTAATACTGAAAATTTTGCTTTGTTATTTCTTTTCCACACTGCAAGTCCCCTTGATTCCCCATTCCCTACTCCCGCTTCGAAGAAAAAGAGAAATGTTCTTTTGCTGATTTTGGTTTAGTAATTAGTAAGGGGCGAACATTCTTCAACATGAGAATCTCCCTTTTAGTATTGAGGTCACTTTATCAAAGGCCAAGGGCACGGTTATCATTTTATTGAGAACATATTTAAGACCAGTGCTCCCGTGCGAACCATTCGGTGTATTCCCTTCAAACTTTTCATAATAATTACCTGGAACAAGCAGATAGCTCCTCATGGTTCTAATGTCATTCTGTCGAAGTCTTAGTTCAATTGACCTTTAAAATGGGTTTAAGAACAGACCGATTTTTCATTCATTTTTCAAACATCATACATATACTTGTTTGGGACAAGTCAGTGCATTTCTTGATTTAGATGTCACTCCACCCAAAGGCAAGGTTATATTCCGTTTGATGTACTGTCTTTAATTAAACGTAGCATTTTGGCTAAGTAACAAGTGGATGGCACCTATCAAAGAGTTTGGGCTCACTGTCAGAGGTTAAGATACCTGGATTGTCGATTTTCTATATTTTGACTCCTGTGATATTACAAATCGCATCAAGGGAATTCATTTTTTTCCAAACTGCGCATAGTCTTAAATAACTACAATGTCTTGATTCGTTTGCGTTTGAGTGGAGATAATTATTATAAAAATAAGCAGAATTTATATGAATGAACAATGTGAAGGCCCGCGATGTTATAATTAAAAGCAATTTCAAAATCTTTAAGCATGTTTCATCTATTTTAAACGACTATCAATCAATTTCTCCGCATGTTTCGTGTGTACCCACCTCGTAAACTGAATAGCAGTCGGTTCAATTTTAAACTTACTCATGGGGCGTAACTTTGTGGCCATTAAAATATGTAGAATAAACTTGTTAAAATTTGAACTGTAAATTTCACAGCAAATATTTATTGAAAAAGTGCCTGTCTGAATCAATATCGTCACAATCTTTGAAATCAGGTCCACAAATCTGAATGAAATATTGACAACTGTTATCAATGAACTCCGGTGTATTGAAACTGTTCATTCATAAAAAGTAGGTCCGTGATATGAAATATGGTTAACATTATAATCTCCCCTGTCAGTTATAAATATTAGAATATGACAAATGCATAATATTTGTATTTTGACGAGAAGGTTAAAGGTGTATTTAATTTTGATAGAAAAATGTCATCGCCGATTCATTATATGTCTAAAAATTACGGTTATCCCAGACCACACAACCCAACGATTAAAATACTATTTTCTACTTAACTGAGCTCAAATCTAAAACCCGAGCCCTAATGTACCAAAGGTTATGTTTGTTGAGACTGTGGCTATTTGATTCATGTGGTCGAGAGCGTTTTATTTATTCAGCAACTGTGTAAAGAAGTAAACATTATGATAGGATTTAGCCCGTATTTCAAAATTTACTGATTACTTTGTAGACCTTCCAATTGACGTTGTGAAATAGACGAAATGTCCCACGGCAACAATGAAAAAGTCTACTTCTCTTGTTACCTCAAAAGAAGTGTCTTGGACTTTTTTATCATATGGGAACAGACAAAACACTGTAACATGAGAATTTTAATGGTTACTGTATTGTGGATCCGTCTCTAATACATGCACTTAAAGCAGACAGTTAACATTGTCAAGGTCTTTAAGATTTCATTTAAGTCAAGGTATTGCCAATAAGGCTCGACAAACACACCGTAAGCTTAATATGTTAATTGTTTCAAACTAGATTGTCTGACCCCATTTGGGCTATTTATTCTGAAGGCGTTCATGACATTAAAACTTTGGTAACCCCGAATGTTCATTGACCAAAATGTTCTTGAATTATGTAGAATAATTTTCCAACAAAGTCGACTGTTTGGTTAGAATCAGTTCTGTTTTTGTTATGTTAGGGATACTATTTTTACTTTCCTCCAACTTTTTGCGAGATTGAAGTATAGGTTAGTGTTTACTTTGATGCATTTACGAGAATGAATTGATCAGGCGCCGCCAAATTACGGTAGTAAATGTACCAAAATGAACATTAACCTACTTAATGCTTGAAATTATTTTTTGAAAATCTATTTACTGACTCAAATCATAATTGTTGATTTACCCAACCAAGAATAATTTCAAACACTAATTTGAGTTTCAGGCGAACATTTTCAGGCTCCTGGCACTGTGCATTATAGCCTTTACATGTATCCTATATCATTCTGCTAGCCTGATCTAGAATAAGACGTTTCGTCCATTTCCTGACATTTAAAACAACTTTGTATTGGTATTTCTGAATCTGTTAGGTCTGACCGCGTACAATCTACCACCTCAACAAGAATATACCACTATTTGCAATGTTTTCGGTATTTGCAAGGGGTAAGTATCACGAATATAACTACCAGTAATGCCATGAACATTAGTTTAAAATAGGTCTAAACTATTCAGGGACTTTCTCAAAATTCTCAGCTGGCATCTGAGGTGGATCCAAACGTTGCTCCACATTTCTACATATCAAAATATATATGTTACAAATGTATGCAAAAATAACATCTTAAGACTTTTCTCTAATACGTTAGACACAAACGAACTGTACACTATGTCAACCTCTATATTCCAAATTTCTGATCTCATCACTGCAACACAGAACAGGAAACCCTTCTTTGTATTCTTTATGTTTACTAATTAATCCCCTCGTATAAGTATTTCAACTCAAGTCGGTCCCTTACTAATGATTGCAAGTAAAATATACTCTGCTTTCTTATTTCTGTGGGAACATAGTTCCAATAAAAATGTCGTTTCTAATACAACTTCTTCTTGAATAAGATCACTTAATTCTAAATATTTGCGATTTTCAGATGCTCTTAAGTACCATTTACTTCAATTGTATGCTTGCATGTTGTTTGCGATATTGCGAGATGTCAACCCCGATTGGTAGTAATGCTTTTTAAACCATTATTCCGACGGCCGCGGCTTTAATTGCTTCTCGGAGAATTGGTAATGCCTTTAAGAGATTCCAGGACGGAAAATTGTTGAGTCAGCTCGATTGAAATTTCTAGACAATATGACAATATCCCCAATTAAATAAATTCACCATGAAGCTAACTAATCTACAATCGCATGTCTGTAGTACTTAGCTTAATTAGAAAAGCTGATTCTATCCAAATGTAGGAATGTTTTTTTTTGGATTCTAATTTCGAAATAATGCAATCATGGATTCTAGACAACTGTTTTTATGTTGCAAAAACATGTAGACGTACATGGTTGACATTTCGTTAAAGAGAAATTGATTTTGTCTGGAATTTAAAAGTCAGAAGAAATATTCAAAAGTAAGAATATTAACTTTACATCAAAACTTTAGAAGCAGGCTTACATTAGATCCAATTTTATTTATATCTATTACCCTTTTCTGCATTAATTGTTGAATGAAGCCCTGCTGAGCTCTCAAGTTATAAAAGCTTAACATTGAAACAGATAATGATTGGCAAATTTCAACAATAAAATGACTTATTAGAAAGTTTTTAATATAACTAAACGTAAGAAAGATACATCGACTGTGGAAATGCGTTGAAGAGTTAAAAATACAGTTCTAAAGTTGTATCCATCTTGACCTGTTACATTTTTTCTAAAGATCAGACCGTGTTAGTATAATAATTATACTTTTTTCGAACGTTTTGTGTTATATGCTTTATATACAAATGTATACTATATTAGATTTTAGTAATAGACCAGCGTCCGACGAATATCTTTAACCATTACAAACAAGTTTGAGAAATTGCGTTCTCTCGTTTTTGAACACTTAATGCAATAAAGGCCTTCAAGAAAATGGGAAAATGCTTTTAAGGTAATGTCAACACAGACGTATAGAACGCAACTGTATGCCATTATTTTGGTACACAAGTAAATTAGAATTGCAAAGACGACATAGTCAAGGCAGTAGAAATCTTGAATAATGGAAATATTTGTTTTTTTATTTGGTTGCTGACTAAAGTCTACAGTTCAATGTGATATGCCACATTAACTTGTCAAGTAACAGATGTAAGAAATGGTGTTTCAAAGTCGGTCAACATTCAGACATTATGGTTTTCAAAGGTCCTGTAATATCGAAACAGTGCTCCATATTGGTGGAGATTTTTTAATTGTAGGTTACCTAGAATACTTGATAATTATATAGAAGAGTGGAATAGAAATGCGAAATAGTGATAATACTAGGAATGGAATTGGAGGAATCAAACTTAAACTGTATAATATTTTCAAGCAAATTTTGATGTTGGAACATTATTGTAAATCATTTTCATGAAATCATACAGGGAAGCTTTGGTTAAGTTTAGAATTGGTACATCCCATGAAGATATAAGATATGGTTTACACACTTGTTCTCATTGCAGGATTTATGTAGAAGACCAAATACATGTTCTTTTACTTTGCCCAAATTACAAATTTTACATACCTCAGTGTTAAAGTGGGTTTTACACTTTCAAACTCAGACATTGCTTTATTTTGCGCCAGAACCTGAATTAACATTTTGAATAGGAGGAAAACAGTGTATATAAAGAGGTGGCTTTTATTTACTAAATAAAGAGGTGGCTTTTATTTACAATATAAAGAGGTGGCTTTTTAAAAAAAACAATATGATTAAACAGTTAATATATGGACTACATGTATTGTGTTTCCAAGGACTTCAGGCCGGACTGGTATCTCTCTATAAAATTGTGCATGCAGTTTTACTGTTACAGTAACTTGTAATGGCAGTTGTATGAACAGTTTTTAAAGCAGTTTTAGAATTGTATAAGGCAACAAGCTTCTCATGCTTCTATTAAGAAAAGTTTGCATGATTATTTTAAATGTAAATGTACTTTTATATTTATTGTGATCATGCAGAGTGAGACTGAAATAAACATATCTTATTTTACGTAAATGTCACTAATATCCTCATTTTCCGTAAAAAGTTGTCCTGTCAGTTTTTATTGCTGTTTTCAAAATGTACTCTGTACTTCACATTCTGTTTACACTGTCAAGTATAAGGGAATGTTGGATAGCTGGTAATGTGATCGTTTGAAATAAATCTAATTACGAGAAAACATATCATTGGCCGCTGAGAGGACCTTGGTTCTATCCAGTATGTGTGTCCTTTCGTAAGGCACGCAAATCCAACTGAAATTCAGTATTAGTAAAATAAGTAATGGCGCTTTGAGTGATTAATTTGGGCATGTGTAATGTCTCCAAAAGTACTAATGCTCTTTTATAATCAGATAATGCATTTAATGCATGGCTTTCTTTATCGTCTTCTCTGACTCTCTGTTTAGAAGGTTTAGAGGGCTTTTTAGAGTGTTTACCTTTTGTTTATTCGTTCCTGTTTTGAGGTTCTTACGGTAAATTTGATTCTCTGTTTCTCCTTGTCTTTTTGGTTTATTCTGTTGCACTCCATTACTTAAAATAATTTAAGTACACCTTAAGCATCTCAAAAATAAAAAAATATCTTTTTAAAACAAAGTTTTCAACGTAGTAATGGAAGCTAGGAGAAATTTTGCAAAGCTGATCAGAAAGGATATAATGGATTTAGCTAGAACATTATATGAGTTTGTTGTGTAAACGATAAGAAAAGATACACTGTATTTCCCTAACGTTTTAGATGCACAATGTATTTACCTATCTTCTTACTCCCAACTTCTTAAATTTAGATTGAAAATTGTGATTTCTTAACTTTTTAGTGTTACTGTGAAATCGTTCTTCCCTAATGGCTTAGATTTATTGTGAAAATTGTGTTTCTCTGTATGTTTAGATATACAGTGAAAGTTGTATTTCCTTCACTTCCTACATATGTTACAAAACATACCTAGACGAATCACAAAAAATAAGCGATGTGTTTCGCAATTTTGTATTTTGCTATATATACTCTGTTGCAAAAGAAAGTGTGCACTTAGGTTTTTGTTAATTTTATGTATTATTTCTAACATATATATTTAAATGTCTGGTATCAAAATTGAGAGCAATGTATGCTAAACTTCATTTGCATTATAACACATTCAATTGATAGCAAATGAAGTATAAAGGTAGCGCTCGAAATTTTCGACCGATATTTTTTTTTATTAAAATAGAGATGTTTAAAGTAAAAATGTGCACACTTGTTTTGCAACTGAGTATGAAAATAGGATTTCAAATGTGAAAATGGTCACAAATTTGAAATAATTTGACCTATGTATAAAAAACTGTACAACTGTTTTTCATATTTGTCGGATTTTTTTCATATGGGGTAAAATCATATGATAATTAAGTTAGGGTTAGGGTTTTCGCATTTTTCTAAAGTGAAGTGTTTACATATGGGGTCAAATCATTTCGTATTTACGACCATATAGTTAGACTTAGGGGTTCTACACGCGTACTTTGAATGCTTTAAGGAATGTTAATTTTATAAAAGTCAATCAAAAATGCTACATATGCTCGTAAACATATTCCTCTAAACCTTCAATGAAACTGTTATTGGATGGAAAAGACAATGTTTAAAACTGAAGCAAGAAAAACACAAAGATGTCTAGTTAAAAACAGATTTGTTTAGTACTTGTACCACATGAACATTGACTGAAATAAAGCGTTTACTGAACATTGTAAAGACAAGAAAACAGCGAAAAGTACTCACCCTAGTTCCCTTAACCGCAATCCAGAAAATAATTATAACACTTTTCAAAACTTCAAACAAATACTTATAGTTGAAAGCTTAATGTGACAAACTATTTTAATTCCTTCAAAGGACAAATCATAGTTCCGACTCTGTTAGGGGTGAAACGAACACGGGGTGCTTAAAGACGATTTGTAATAGTTACAAATCCTGCAGGGGAATGTTGTTCATAATGTCTTTAAATAACCTTAAGCCAATATCTGTCTGCAATAACATAGGTCTTTTAATTATGTCATGACCCCGTGCAGACTAACAAAACTTAAACATGTTTTAATCCAAACTGTATACAGGTACCGAGACTTGATCAATTTTCAATAAAATCGCCATTTAATGCTACTTTTTACAAAGACCTTCCAGAGGAACGCTTCCGTAGACGAACAGATAAGGTTGCTGACTTTACATTTAAATCGGTGATTTGAAAACCTGGTACCTGCCCAGGCCTCTTTATTTGATTAAGTTGCCACTTTCATACGGAGGATAGCGGTCTAGCAAATTTGAAAACCTGGTACCGACCAAGGCCTCTTTATTTGATAAAGTTGCCACTTGCAATACGGAGGATAGCGGTCTAGTGATAGTCCTTTCCAGGAACGATGATTCAGTAAACTCTCCACCAATAAATAACTGAAACAACGTTATAACGTATGTTAAACCACAATATAAAATACAAAGAATTCAATATTAATAATGATCCTCCTTGTTTTATATGTCCTAGAGATTTTTAGGCACGAAAAGGTAGCGCCGCGGCCTGACGAAAAGTATTATTTCATCCACCAAAATCTTTAATAGTTTTCTCTTTTTTTAGCGTTAGGAAGCTATGGAAACCTATACATTTTTAGAAAGATCTTCAGTATCTTAACTAATCAAACAAAACAAATGATGGGGCTCATGACTATTGAGAGAAACAGGTCACTAAATGTAAGACATCTTCTTACCTGTCAATGCTTACACCTATGAGTAATCTTCTATACGTGAAAGTTTTATTGCATTTTTTACATTATTCCTTGCTCAAGGGAACAGTTTCATAGATTTTTGAAAATAAAATTTGTTACAATTTTATGAGCATTATGGTATGGTTATGGGGTATAACTTTTTATCAGAATACATATAGGAGCAAAATTCAATCTGAAGTCAGGTATCAGAAAAATCGCCGTTTGATCATTTTATCAACGTTATAGTGCTGCAAATCTAGGACAGACGTGGATACAATAATTATGTATTTGTTATTGTTCTGTGCAATGTAGATTTTGTCGTTCTGTTTTGTGCTGATGCATTTATGTCAGATGCCTATATAGGCCTTTACTAACAAATAAACTTGGAACTTGACTGCTGATAAAAAAAAGAATAGAGTAGTATGCATACATTTGTTTTCATAAAAGCAATGCAGTATTCTTATATGACGAAAGTGGTGAAAAATATCTGAATGCGAGGTACACGTGAAATATTTGAAAGTACTGTATGTATTTCTCATAGATCACTAAAAGAGCTTTTTGGAAGGGGCCATATTATTCAATTAAAAAATAAATGATATATTGTAACATAAATTAAACATAAATTAAACATAAATATAATGCTAATTTTGAGTGTGTTTGATAAAGGGAAATGCATTCAAGATGTTTGGAAGTCACACTAACTGAAATGTTATATTATGTACCATACGCATTCCAACACAAATTTCCTCCGCCTGAGAAATGGAAACGGTTCTTATTTCTCCGGCGAACTTTTTACCCACCCGCCAGAGTGTATCTTTATGTCGATAATTAAAGTGAGAACATATATCATTAACCTATTTTATGGATGAGAACGAGAACTATTAACCTCTTCTATTTATTATGTCGGATTTCAATATTTACATTAAAACAGTAGATGAACAAACAGTTGATGTTAGATCACAAAGAACGGCCGATAATTGACCTAGTCTGGGTACCAAACAGGTGGTCTTAGAGTGTAAGCCAAACATATCGACAGCAAAAACAATAGAAAGATTGTATTATATCACATACTGCCTGATGTTACTGCATTCTAAGAATGTTTATTATCATTTTACACGCATTTGCTTATTGTGTACTGGGTGATTCTTGTTTTATTAAAGAAATTAAACTGCAAAAGATGTTACTACCTAAGTGTTAGGATAATCTACCACGCAAATCATTGGATTGAAGTGTGTTAGAGTCATTTGGTGCTGAAAATTGTTTTCTTTAATTCAGTTTTACTCAAGTTAAGTACATTTCCTGGTAAAATTCTTGTTATGTCTCAAATGCCAACAAATGGTTGCTTCCGCAATTTATACATTGTCGGATTCGGACCTGTGTTTCAAATTGTAAAGACCGAACTGGTGAACTCTACCGTACGGGGTTCCTTTAAACAAATAAGAAAGTATTTTGTTATAATTTTGTTTCAGCAAACGTAATTCCATAAAATATTAACACTAGTTGTTTGAGATAAGGGAGCGGGACTATGTCCGGGTTCGAACACTTGCAGATATCAACATCATAGAATACCCCGTGTCTTTACTATTTCGTAAACCTTTTTAGGTCCAGTTTAGTTGAGAACTGTAAAACAATTTAACGAGTCAAAATCATGTTCTTTTTCATTTACAATATTATTAGGCCCGGTTTTAAAAAAGGCAATGCCGCCTGAATCTTTTCGGAACGCCGTGTCAAATTGATTTAAATAAAGAAACAGAATGGCTGAAAGGAGATTGAATAATTGATTAAAGTAGAAAATAAAACGTTTTCTTTGATATAATCTCTAGAGTAATGCCAATAATTGTATTGAAGTTACAAATAGACAAAAAAGCAGGTCGGAGTATTATAAATAAAATATTGGTTCTAAATATAAACATAACAAGATTTGGGGATAATACAACAACTAACAGAAATAATATAGAAGCAGACTACAAAAAGAAATCAAAACCTATTTTTCTGATTGATTAGTGTTTTTGGGTGAAGTACTACAGCCCAGTTTGTAGGTCGATAAAAGAATGCCCGTAGAAATAACAGTTGTTTCATATGTATCAATAAAGTGGTTGGTTTAAGGTTAAAGAAATATCAAAGAACAGTAATTACTGTGAATAGGAGACCATGTTATTTTAGCAACTTTACAAATCCATTTCAAAGGATAAAATGGTTTAATGACCTATTTAATTCTAAATGAAATGGTTTAATTAACTATTTAGATTTAAATGTTTTCAAGGACTCTAATAGGAAATCTCATGTAATACATGTAACAGTGTTGAAAGATTTCAATTCATCATACAAGATATTATGTATAATTTCATTTACAATAGTTATTTAAAAGTACTAAAAAATATTAACAGTAGTCAAGGTGTTCAATGTGACAATGAAAACAAAGCGTAAACTAATCCATTGAATTTTAGATTATTTGTTTGAAAATATTAACGCCAAAGTATATTTACATTGGCTGCTTTAATAGCAATACAAAATGTTTTAACATTTAACTCATGTTCTCATCAGGCAGTGACATACAAATTGCAAATAATTTAAATGGGGTCTCTATGAACAGTCTGACACGTTACTACAAAGCTTTTTCGACGAATAACGTCGTATAGAATGCTCAAAATTCAATGAAGTCATCACAAACATTCTAATTTTCTATCACTATGAACGATTTCCACATGTTAATAGATTCTGTCAAGAGCACGAGGTTCAGATAGGCGGCAACGAGGCTCTGCCATGATGGAAACTTTATCTTGTATATCTTAAAAGTAGATTTCTAAATGCAAACTTATCAAAACGATTAATTATCGTAAAAAAAACCTAACGATATTCCGACGTTGTGTTTAGGAAAGTGACGTCACAATGTTTATTACGTTACATCATAAGTTACGAGAGTCGTCTGGCATAGGAGGGGTGCCAGACCGGTTTCTCTGACATGGGCAAAATCACAGGAAATGCCGATCCGATATGCAAGAATATGTCATTTAGACACTTGGACGCCATAAAATTGACATCGTAAGACCATTTAATTTAATTATATCGCACACTTTCCACAGATATCGCCTGGGGCCTGTCAACTAAATTTAGAATTTAGAGTCCAATGATGAAAATAATATATGAGTGTAGATAAAAGAAATAGAGGATAATTATTTGTTTTGGTGTAATACATTTATCACGTTATAATTACACCTAGTGGGCACCAAAAGTGATATTTTTCACGAGTGGGGCAGCCATGAGTGAAAATAACTTCTATTAGTGTTCACGAGTGAAATTAACGGGATTTGATATCGATACCAACAATCTGATAATTTTATGTTCAAAACTCTACTTCTGTTGAGTTTGTTTCTACAAAATATCGAAAATCGCGGGAAACATCATCAGAATTAATTAATCATCACTAGTTAATTAATTTTCACTAGTATATTTGATGTTTAGTGCATATAGTAGTTGCTTTACAACTTAATACATATTTTTTACTATGATATGCATGTATGTGTGTCTGTCACGTATCAATATATTTATTTTTCTACTTGAATCAGTAAAATGTAATCTTTAGTTTTTCAAGATTCTGTTTGGTTTGCATGAATGTGAATTGCCATGTTTTCTTTGTTGTTATTAAGGCCGCATAGTAATAAGTTGTTGTCTTAATGTGTTACCTTCGGAAAATAAAGATATTATTATTATTATTATTAAAAAACATACAACAGATGACGTTATTTTAACTACGTCATCGTTGCATGGTTTCCAGCATTAAATACGCTTGAAATTGTTTTTACGTTAATACGGGTTAAAGATTGCAAAAAAGGTGAAAATAAAAATGGTAATCCACAGTTTCAAAACTGCAGATTATCACATTTATTTCACTGAGAAAACTTAATAAAATAAAACTTTTTGTTTCCTGATCGCCCGAAAACCAGCATGGTCTAGAATATTGGTCTCTAGAGTATCCCGGTACGTTAACCAAGGTTCGATTCCACATGTGTCTCTGTGGAAGTACTCTTATGTAAGACACAGTATCCTTAAAATATGCATAAGAAATGATACAAAAAGATCTGTCAAATAAGAAAGAAAAATGATACAGAAAGATTCTTTTAATTTCAAACTCCTCGTCATGACTTCAACTCTTAATAAGGTAAATGATCAAAGCTTTAGTCTTACTAAATAAACAGTCTGTCAGAATTTTCTCCAAAACTTACAAAAGAGATATAAGTTATATGATATATGTAAGTATATTCAACAAAATATGACTTTATAATTGAAGCCGTTTCAAAGTACCCAAGTTTGAACTGAAATGAATTATAATAGTGGCGATTGTTTTCGGTTTTCAGTATTTCTTTTTACATGATTCAGCATACGTAATCTTGATGTTTAAAACTGTGCAAATGTTTAGCAATATCAAGAGAGTTTTATTGACCCTATATTGCTCCCTAAAAGTTCATTGCGTCTCCCGGAGTCCATCCAAAGCCAACGAGGGTGTCCTGTTTTGAAACGCATATTTCATTTTAAATTAGGAGATACAATATATGTTTACTCGGTCAGATCAATTAATTATAATGCGCCTCCTAACTTGGTCATTGTTTTTGATGAATCAGTATCGGTTGTACAATTTTGGTAATGGCACACATAAGCACCATTTCTAAAATACAATTTCAAAATCTGGCCAATAGTTTCTCGCTCAGGAAGTATGTTTCAACATCCGTTGAAAAAACGAAAATCAAATGAAAATTTCTGTGGAAATACTTCGAAATGTCAGTGTTTTCAGACATAGCTTTCATAGGTCATGACAACCTGCATGTTGCATGTTATGCAATTCTTTAATCGATTTTTAAGAAATCTGCATAAGAAGCATTTCTGTGAAAACCTTTGTTGAAAGTGGTTTGGGAGATGTCGTTTCAAACATCAACTTGACAATGGAAGTAGAGGGACATGTAATGATCTCAAAAGCACATCAAAAGCCCACACGTCATGTTCCGTTGAGCTATAGAAGTAAACAACAAAGATTCACATGCAAATGATTAATTTTTTATCACATCGTAGTGTCTCTCTCCTATTCATTCGCCCCTATGGCCTTTTTCTTACTTCGTAACCTCGAAGCATACCATCGATTCTGGTAATAAAATGCTGATTACATTCGAAATGGCTGATAAGATCATGTCTTCATTTCTTTGCTTGCGTTTAGATTGGCATAAGTTATGCATCGAGTGCTTAAAGATTTGATTTTATCCAGGGCTTTAAAATCTTGTCTGAGATTCTAAAAACATTCGCCACAGGGATTCCTGTGAGCGTACATTGTACATAGTATGCTTTTAGGATAACACTAACAGATGGCAGCAAGAGGGTCCACTTTTAAAAGGTCTTTAGGGCATTGAAAATGAGAGTAACTGACAGTATCATAATTGTGTTGACTGACATTCAGTTTGTACATTGCCCTTCTTAATATCTTTTTTTCTATTTAATGATAATTTACCCACTTCTTTTCTTTTTACAAAGGCAAAAACATAGTCTGCTTCCGGAAAGATACCAGACTCAAGCTGAAGGAAAAAGACCCTAAAACTATATAAACTACACTACATAATGTGACCCCTATGCGTTAACTTTTGTAGGAAGGCCGATGAAAATGCTATCTACTTTCTTTCGTTTTCAATATTTTAAATATATCTGAATAATGTTTACCGCCATTTGTCTTGTTTCCAAACGTATGCAAATGACTGGTGGTTGTCTATAAATTTATACCCGTTGTTTTAAAGATATAGGCTTTATAGTTATATTTGCTAAGAATGCTTTACGAATTGTCTCGATCTACAAAATTGACACCACGTGGCATACACCTGGGAATATCAAATTTGAGGATCTCGTGCAGTTGTGACGTCAAGCGTCATGCAAGTGAAACATTAAAGGTAATATATTTTCATATTTGTAGTTTTCAGTTAAAATGATCGTTTTGACTTACATAAAACATATTGTAAGTTATTGTATAGTACAGCTGTTTGATTTACAGAATTCTTTTGTTTAATAGCGAAACCC
The DNA here is from genome assembly GCA_022818135.1 of Saxidomus purpurata. NCBI lineage: Eukaryota > Metazoa > Mollusca > Bivalvia > Venerida > Veneridae > Saxidomus > Saxidomus purpurata. Next base: position 8,883,400 of record JAFMSR010000002.1, on the reverse strand, counting down.
TCGTGTCGTGCAAGTGCAAATGTACAACGTGCATGCGTAGGATGTTAAAAGCCCCTTATGCCCAATGTTACCGGTAGTACATGTATGTAACCAAACATTTATATCATTGATTTATCAATGTATCCCTATTCAAGGGAAGTAATGCAAAGATTTAACTTAATCCATTTCGATAGTTACCCTTACAAAAAGAGCGGATAGCTGATTGGCAGCCGATTTCAATATCTGTAAGACAATCTATTCTATTTTCAGACTGAAATGGACGCTGGCCAATGAAAGCCCTGAATATATACATAGAGAACGATTAGGGATTACCTTCATTTAGACAAGAAAAAGGAAATGCCCTACGCTGTAAAAAACAGAGGCTGTGACAAAGAGATGACGTTCTCTCAGTGGGACTAGCAAGAGATAAAAATGTTGAAACAGCAAAAAGAAAAATTGGAAAAAGAGAAATTAAAGGCACTGCATGGCAATGGAAGGTTGACTTTAGAAAATGCAACATTGTAGAGGAAATATACCATTTCGTTTTATTTTATGTTTTCCAGTGAATTATAGAGTTTTCTCAGTGAAATAAAAGTGACAATCCACAGTTTTGAAAAAGTGGATTACCATTTTTTATTTAAATTGTTTTTTCAACCTTTGGTTTAAAAAGTATTTATTCAATAAATGCATATATACAATTTTCCTGTTTATTAACAGCAAGGATCGAGAAAAAAGTTCCAAGCTCATCTAAGAACTCTCATCTTTGCAACCTTTAACCTCGATTAACGGCAAAAAGTATACCGAGCGTAATTAATGCTGGAAACCATGCGACGATGACGTCGCTAAAATGATGTCATTTTTGCTATGTTTTCTGATGACGCTTCCCACAATTTTCGATATTTTACAGAAACATACTAAAAAAGTGGAGTTTTAACAATAAAACAAACAGAAAAATTGTTGGTATCGATGTAATATCACGTTGATTTCACTCGCGAACACCAAAAGTAGTTACTTTCACTCGTGGCTGCGCCACTCGTGAACATATCACTTTGGTGTCCACTCGGTGAAATTATATAGGGGATAATTGTTGGTTTCTGTGTAAGATCACGTTATAATTTCACCGAGTGGACACCAAAAGTGATATTTTCACGAGAGTGAATATAACTACTTTTGGTGTTCACGAGTGAAATTATCGTGATATGTCATCGATACCAACACTTTTTCTGTTGATTTTATGTCTCAATCTATGCTTTTGCTGAGTTTATTTCAATAAAATATCGAAAATCGCGGGAAACGTCACCAGAAAGCATCGCAAGCATGACGTTATTTTAACGACGTCATCGTCATATGGTTTCCGGCATTCATTACGCTCGGTATACGTTCTGACGTTAATCCGGGTAACAGATTTTGAAAATTTTCACTGCGTAGACAGTGAGTTTATCGGAATAATAACTTTCCAAATATTACTTTTTCCTATTTTGACTAAAAAACAAAAACAAAACAACTGCATGCAGGAGTTGCTTCCCTTCCACTTCCGAAATATCTACCAACAACAACAACAACACAGGGGAGATCACTGCGAAGAAAGGGACTTTTCTCTTATTAGTCCAATTTTTATTTCTAGGGCACCAACTTCAAATACTAATGCGGCATTATCATTAGTTTAACACATTTAAATGCATCGCAACCGAAAATAGCTATTATCAAACTGTCACTAAACATACGCTATGTGCAGTAAGATGCGTATAATGTCACTTTAATGCTGGAAACCATGCAACGATGACGTCGTTAAAATTGGTCATTTGTGCTATATTTTCTGCTGAGACTTTCCCTGATTTTCGATATTTTATAGACACAAACTTAACAAAAGTAGAGTTTTAACCATAAAATGAACAAAGTGTTGGTATCGGTGTAATATCACGTTATTTCACTCGTGAACACCAAAAGTAGTTATTTTCACTCGTAGCTGCGCCACTCGTGAAGGTATCACTTTTGGTACCAACTCGGTGAAATTATAACGTGATGTTACACAGAAATCAACAATTATCCTCAAAATTTTCGGGTTCTCAGTCCATTCTTTAACACCAGTGAATGTATCGGAGAAGGTTGCAGGATGAAAAAGTCTGCTACAGTTGACAAATGAGAGTACGTCTTTCTTGAGAGTAAAAATTCAGTTTCTAGTGGGAAGATTCAAATTAGAATTTGTAATGCGAGATCAGTATCGTATTCGGTGTACTGCTGCCAAAACTTGCCATAAGTGCCAATGAGATACACTGGCAAGTGCAGTTGCCGATGTCTCTGGGAAAACATTCACACATACTCACTATGTTGCCAGAATAGTTACAAGAAATTACCTAAAGGTAAGATTTCTTAATAAAACAAAACGATCAATATGTTAAAAATGACATGCGGAAACTTCGTAAAAATTAATTATGTTTCAAAGACAACTTATGTACCACAATGTCAGATCAAACTAGAAATATCACTGAAGGTGATGAATACCCCGCGGACATCCAACTGGCATAGTATATAAAATTTATGTTACTTCAATGTAGCTTTAATCATTGGACCTGCGAAACTTAAGGCATGGTACTTATCCCTTCTGTGAAGTATGATTAAATTCTGACCAGGGGTTTTGGAGATTAAGAGCGCATACGGTTTTAGTATGTCGAGTCCTTCTGACCCTGACTTGATGCTTATTACTTCTGTCAAATATCATTAAATTGTGATCAGGGGTTTAAGAGATGAAGAGCCACACGAACTAACTATCTCGAACAAAATATTTTACTATCTTGAACCCCTGTGACCTTGACCTTTGACCTAGTGACCCAAGACATGGACCATACACAACTAAGCATTATATTTATTACTTCTGTGAAGTAAAATTAAATTTTGACAAGGTGTTTCGGAGATGTAGTGTCCATAAGATTTTAACTACTAGTATCTCGAGCCCCTATGACATTGACATTTGACCTAGTGACCCGAAACATAGACCATGCACAACTTAAGATGGTACTTATCACTTCTGTGAAGTATCATTACATCATCATTAAATTGTGATCAGGGGTTGAAGAGATGAAGAGCCACACGAATTAACTATCTCGAGCCCTGAGACCTTGACATTTGACCTAGTGGCCCGAAACAAGGACCACGCACAACTATGTATGGAACTTATCACTTTTGTTAAGTATAATTAAATTCTGACCAGGGGTTATGGAGATAAAAAGCACAAAATATTTTACTATCTTGAACCCCTGTGACCTTAAACTTTGACATAGTGACCCAAGACATGGACCATTCACAACTAAGCATTGTATTTATTACTTCTGTGAAGTATAATTAAATTTTGACAAGGGGTTTCGGAGATGTAGTGTCCATAAGATTTTAACTATCTCGAGCCCCTGTGACATTGACATTTGACCTAGTGACCCGAAACATAGACCATGCACAACTTAAGATGGTACTTATCACTTCTGTGAAGTATCATTACATTCTGTAGGGTATTTGGAGATTTTTGACCTTTGACCTAGTGACCGAAACATAGACCATTGTACTCATCACTTCTGTAAAGTATCATTAAATTCTGATCAGGGATTTTGGAGATTTACTGTCCACAAGATTCCGTCTACAGACAGACATACCGACGGACAGACGGACGGACAGACAAGCTTCCTTACACTTTGTGTTCGGGGGTATAAAGATGTCATATTTAAACGCTTGTTTGGGTCGAAACAACGAGATACCTGTCCACAAATATGCGAAATCTGGCTTTGACTTGTGCTTAGCCTTGTATACATAACAAAACAGGGTCTTTCAGTAAAAGTGACTTTTTATACCGGGTAATACATAAATCACAAAAGTCTGACTACATTGAATTGGTAACATATACTGTTTCTACCACATAAAAAGACTTCAAATTTGATGTTTGCTGCAGTCTACGCAGTTTTAAAGACAAATATTAAAGCTTTGAGAGGAAAAAAAATTTGCAGTCACAAATGCCTTAACTAATGATATAAAATGCCTTTTATCGTGTTGGGTTATTTGAAATTTAATGTCAATCGAACCAGACAAAGTCTGAGTTTCTAGACCATATTTATGTAAACTCAATGAAACAATAAGTCAACATGGATGTGTTTGACTTTTACTTATTTGTTCAGTCAAATCATTTGTTTCTCTAAAAATACTTCCAATAGTTGAGCATGGCTGTCAAGCGGGAAGCTCTTGTTTCTATCACAGTTACACTTACATTTCGGCAATTGCATTTTTTAAGTGTACAACAGTCAATTTACGACCTAAGGCGCGGAATCGTGTCTTATGTGTCGTTGTCTTGTTCCAAATATGTTATTTTATTGATCTTCACTAGCAATTCCCAGAAAACGGTAACGGCACTTTATCTTGGAATTGCAAAATTGTCTGAAGTGCGCAAGAAATTGTCCCATTCCTCCAATTCTTTTGTTCACATCCTTTCTGAACCATCCTTGAACGAAGTTTTCTTACGTATCAGCACATTATATTTGAAGAAGCAGATATAATTGACTGTGTAGATATTCATTCCATGTAGATGTAAAATTGTTCAATCTGCGAGAAGAGCCATATGAATTTCCCTGTTATCACGTTGTCCTAGTCCCTGGGGTGATGATAATATCATAATAAAAGCATTTTGAGATATAGCGGTGTTAAACCTGTACCCAAGGCGGCAAGATCACATTTTCTAGGCAAAAATTGAATAAACATTGACTCGATAAATTTGCAACATCTGAAAATCACTAGCCGTAATTGCTTCATTCCTCTTGTTTATCTTTCTCCAAAAGATATTCACGTCACCTGATTTGATATTAGGATGTTTGCAAAAGAAGTGTTAAGTTTACCTTTAGTTACGTCTGTGACATCATTGAACACATTTTTATTCATCCTGTGCATGTAAATCCTGTCGAGATGGAGACCATGCGAATGTTTCAATGTTTTGTTAAATCGTTCCATGCAATAATAGCTATGTTCTTCGTGCCCCGACCTAGGAAAAATATTAGGTACTTACATCGCTGCATAGTTGTGCCAAAGGTTCACTAGTACCATCAACATTGTATCAGTGGATTCATGATTCTATCAGAGCTGATTCAAAGTGAGCATTGGACTTTGAATGTCGCCTATGCACATTTGTTCTGTTAGCTGCCGTATAGACTCCCATAGAAGGTAGTCATTGTCAATTGTCTAGACTATTGTACTAAGGATGTCGACACGGGATAACAAAGAACTGACCTTTATCAAAAACATGATGAAAGAACTTATGAAACCCGTGGTAATCGGTTAGCATTTTGTCTGTCTTGTTTGAGTACACCTGTCATTGGAGTTTACCCCTTTTGAAAGGAATATTGAGTTGTGTCCAGGATGGTCTATAACATCATGTATACTTTCATTATGTAGTGATTTATGCGCCTTGTTCTTCGGTCAATTAATCATACACGTAACTGGTTCTGGACAAGAAATGAGGTGTTCGGGTGATAGGGTTCACATATTGTTATGCAAATTACTGTTTAGTCTGAGGATAAGGTTATTTATTAGTCTCTGATTGAAGCGCGGGGTTTTCTTCTACTATAGAAAAACGCATCATCACAAATTCATCAAAACTGTCAGTTGAGGCAATATGTATGAGGAAATGTGTGCCAAGAAACTTAGAAAACAAGTGTTTTGTAGATAGCCTGCTAGTCCTTTTCAGAGATAAGTGTGTTTGCAAAAACAGGGTTAAATAGTGCATGCGTACTTTAACACGAGTTTCAGATATTCACCAACTGAATCATAATGTTATCGGCTGTATTCAACTTTAAGAGTGTTCAGGCTGCCAAGGCAACCAAACAGCTCTTAAATTAAACCCAGTAACAACATAACATACATTTTGTGAGTGAGCTTGTGTAATAGTATCAACGGAATATTTAGCAAATGTAATCAGTGATACAGTGTCATCAAAACCATACAAAAGTTCCGTCGCTTTAAATTTTAAAAGGGAAGTAATCATATTGTGCAACGTTAGATTTAGAGAGAAGCCGTATGAATGAAAAATTAATTTTGAATATTTAATAGATATTTTTCAAACATATTGATTTTTTGTTTGGAAAAGAAAATCTTATATCTTTCAAAAAGTCAATCTTACATGATACATTTATTGATTATTTCTGCAATATTTAGCTGAAATTGTGAAATTTTGTGGCAATATTTTTTTCAATTATTGTATTACTTACAGTGTTTATATTATTAAGATCGCACCCTGTTTCAGGGTGTGCCTCTTTAAAGGGTAAGTATAAATGTTTTCTGGTGGCCATTTTCAGATGAACTACTTCTGATGGTCATGTTTAGATGAACTACTTCTCCGTCTACCCCTGAATCAATTAGGACATCGTTCACTCACTTGAATTATTTTCAAGTCACATGAATTCCGTCGCTTCTGGTGGCAATTTTCAGTTACATGAATTCCGTCGCTTCTGGTGGCAATTTTCAGTCACATGAATTCCGTCGCTTCTGGTGGCAATTTTCAGTCACATGAATTCCGTCGCTTCTGGTGGCAATTTTCAGTCACATGAATTCCGTCGCTTCTAGTGGCAATTTTCAGTCACATGAATTCTGTCGCTTCTGGTACCTGTGGCGATGTGACCAGTGCAGCATATGAGCAGACCCCAGAGAATGTATCGACTTTTGGACGTTGTAGATTTTCACTAACAATGTCTTTTACGATATTTCTTACCATTGCATTAAACTTTATAATTGTGTGTCCTTACCTTTAAAAAGAATTCATAATATTTTACCAGTTGCATTATTTTGTATGCGCTTAGGGTTGTTATTTCTTGCCTTTTTTACAAATATTGTATGCTCTGTCGATTGTAGAAATATCTTCCTGATTTGCAATGCCTTGTAAATACATAAATTGCAGTAGGGTTCGCAGTGGGAAGGAAAAAGCCATTTTTTGTCACTGCAATGCGTTAAATAACAGAAATATTACTTACCACGTTTGTCCATTAAGGCATCGTGTTTCGTTCTGTTATTCTGATAGATCATTAATTTTGACAGAATTAGGTCACCTCGTTCTATATGTTAAAAACCCCAGCAAGATAAACATTGTAATTGTGAAAAAACCTAAAGATCCCTAGGTTCTAATGTTTGTGTTGCCTTAAAAAGATCAAAAGATATGTATTATATGGCACAGTGGTTATTGATCACACATAAAAATCTATGTCTGGATAAAAATGCATAACTAGGCTGCGTTAATTTTGAAAAAGTTCAAATAGTGGTGCAAGTTTTAATTAAGCAGACATCATTTATTGAATTATGTTTAAAGTTAATGATGAAAATTAAAAAATTTAGAGACCAGCTTTGGGCAGCATTTTACTTATTTTTTTATAGGGTCTTCAATATAGGGCTGTAGGCCTTCATCTCTATAAAGGTAAAGGGTAAAGTGATGACACCAGTCTGTTTCGCACCCTTAATTTGGAAACGGTGCTAGGGTGTCAGGAATAAAACTCGAGTACAGTCGGTAGTTGGTACGTTACCATTATCATTCCATGAGTCACATTCTGATTTTCCAAGTCATTGTTTTTTCTTCATAATCTGTCTGAAAAAATCCTGAGTCAGCTAACTCGAAACACAGCACTAATCACGAACTTGCACAAAGACATAGAACTTTCAGAGGACTTGAAATACATTTTTCATATAACACGCAACTGAGTCAAGACACACCCACAAAAGCTCACCCTTCAAAATAAATGTATTTCTTAACCGCATGCACATTACAGTTGTTCTCTTGAACATTTGATACCTCGGTTTATTTCTCTGAGTCAGGAAATAATGTGCTCATTTTGTAATGTTTTACATACTTTTCAAACTACAAAACAACTCATTACCAATTCATCCGCATAATTAACGGTGCCAAAGAGTTATTGCCTATTACTGAAAATGTGTTAACAACTAGCAGTCTTGAAGATTGACGAGGGTAATGAATTTTCACCATTACCGACCTCTTACAGTTTGCACTCACGATGAGGTCAATTTTACGTTTATTATTCGGGCAATGATTTCTACGTACCAGTATTATGATTACAATGTTAATCAGTTACACATTTGATGACGTCATCAGCCATGTCTGAAGCCGCTCGTAAGACAAATAAACAAAACCAAGTAGGTATTACCCTCATATCCTGGAAAAAATTAAATCTTCTTATGATGAGGTGCTCATTTTCTCATAGCTCTACCGGCAAACCATTTCTGTTGTTTCTATCAATTTTATCCAATTTTTAACATCCAAATGCTGCACTTTTGACCATTTGTTAAACCAGCTGTCACGTGGTATTGTTTTTCAGATATTATACTAGATCCCCTAGCTATGATTTTAGCATTTAAAGTATATGTATTTTGTATAAAAACGTTCCTTTGCAACCTGCTGGTACATTTAAAGTAAAACCAAACTAAATTTAATCTAAAATGAAAACAATTGTTTAAACAATGAAACAGTTATAATAAAACTACATAAAAATGCAACCACACTTTGTAAAGATGTAATGAGAATGCAAGTTCCGTCAATAATTGGAAAAAAGAATCGAACCAAAGAAAGAAAGTCCATACAAAGGTTCAAACATTTAGATTGTTGTCTATGACATTTCGTAAAAAGAAATAACATTATAAGTTATTACCGTTTTAATATATGAAGGAAAGGAAAGAAAGAAAAAAGTCTGAGTACAACATTTTTGTCTCAGAAACAACTCTTGCCTGTTTATATTTTGTTCAACCATATGTGAATTGAGTTTATACCTGTGTATATATTACCCTCATTAAATTGTCTTAATAATGTATTATAAAACCATATACCTCCGACGTTAAATGCATCATCACACGATGACTACTTAGGAAAGGATAACAAGGGAAAAGTGCATGATTTACGCACTCTTTGAACACGGATAAACAGACATCAGTGGTTGCAATTTGGTTTTTCCCGGGAGAGTCAGCTAGAAAGTAGGTCAGATCCGAGGTTAAGGAAGGGTATCTTAATGCGTTGTAGGAGAAACGTGAGGTTAACCTTTTGATATTTTTATACAATGTGATGCCACATAAAATACTGACGTATCTAGGCAAACAACTTGTAATATCAGTTGTCAAGATAACCTTCTGCAGAAAAAATCGTCTAGACAAGAAGACGGTGTAGGTACAGACACGCTCGATTATCTGTGAGATTTTACAAGTCGTAAGACCAGATGAGACATTCGTATATATTTTTAAGACATAAAAGTTTGACAAGCCCTATATTTTCTAAGTAAATCAAATGTTGCCTTACAGCAGACGATTAAATAGCAGCTCTGTACATCTATTTCTCAGAAATCTTGGGTGTGTAACGCAACCAATTACTGTTTTTGTATATCTATAAACTTATATAGATATGAGGTGTTGCTAAAACGAACTTGTGAAATTCCTTAGAGATTTTATACATCTTGTTTATTGAGAAAAACACGACATCTTGCTATTCTCTTGTGCAATGGTAGTTTAAAATCAAGTGCCAAGGTATATTAAGTAATTTTAATTAAAGTTATACTCTAAACTTATTTATCACTGTACTCCAGACTGCGTAACAAGTTTTTACAAACTAAATTAATCGCTATTAAATACATTCGAGATTCATTCTAGGTAGAAAAATAATCATTGAAAAGAGAGAGAAAGGCAATGTGGAATTAACTGGCTTGCCCGACCGACAATTGCACTGATTGGGATCGAATCCTGGACACTGCGATCCCGAAGCCAACACACTACTTCTGCGCTACGGCGGTCCACTTATTACAAATAATAAATTAGTTTGGAATTTTGTCGATGTAGTAAGTATTTTGTCTCTTAGGTTTGGCTCGACACGTGTCGAACTGTTGAATATTCGCAGGAAATTAGAAAGTTTGGCATTTTCTGTGTAGCTAAAATGTTACATCCATTAGAGAGCGATGCCACATAAAGATGTTTCATCCGGAACTTGCTTATGTGTATAGATAAAACTGTAACATCGAAGTGCGGCAAAGCTATCTTTAAAATTCTATACCACAACTTGTTTTGTTTCAAAAACCTGGGTCACCATAGAAACTTCAACCATAACAAATGCATGTATTCAAAAAGGTTCTTTTTACCATTAACACCAATGCTTCTAAATCAGGATTTTACAGGGCCAGTTGTAATTATAAGTAACCTTGTCCTCAGCCCTTTGCCCTTAAAGAATACACCTGTTTTATATTGTGATTAGTTTATCTAGTACATAAATTTATAATAATATGAGAACTTAATAAGTTTCATCTCTTGTTCTTTAACAATAGCATCCGACATAGAACACAAAACCAAAGCAATGCAAAGACAGAAGATGGATTGTATCTGGACAATACTCGGGTTGTTTGTTCCCCTCTGGCGACATACTAATGATGCGTCTTTGTGGCAGTAAGTGCGGTATTTCAAACTACAGACAACAAATGAATCTGAAATTACCAGACAAAATTGAGACATACATATTTATTTGACAAGAGGTCGCGGAGACAGAGTAACATTTCCGTAAATGCTATTGGTTGTCCATGACACACTTGGCGACCAAGCCATTCGCTTTTTTTCATTAAAAAATCGAAAGTGAGGAATCAATATGCTTTATATTGAGAAGTATTCGCTATGAATTAATTTTCCACATGTTTCGCAATTGTTGCTAATTGAAAAATAAATAAACCTGTTGGCAGTCAAATCGTGGATTTCCTTGACGCTAAATTCACCTAAGTTTCAGTATATATACACAAACTTCGTTAACTGGGTTTTATTCTGAAAAATAATGACGTACATTTTTTATCTGTACTAACAGTAGTTGTTGCAGAACCAAGTCGTGTAATGTAATAGATAAAGCCAAGCCAGCCCCCGTGATAATAGAACATTTTTATGTTAAACCGTGATTCAGCATGGAACTGTTCACATTCAGTGCCCCCAAAAAGCAACATACATACAAACAAGAAAACACTTTTAGTGCTTAGAATGTTTTATTAAGACTTAAGGTCCACTGATTATGTCGTAGGATTTATTTTTCCCTCATACATTCATACATTTACTTGCACTTGGTACGTGACAGAATGTTTAATTCACTATTTTCTCATAGGTGCAGACTAAACAATCTTGCCTTCATTCTGTTTTTCTTTGTATTCCCAGGATCTTCATCTCTAAAATTAGTTGATATACACAATAGCAGATGTTACGTACAGAGTGGTGGCAATAAAATGGAAACCAGAGGGTCATGATGACCCTATATTGCTCACCTGAGTGAACAGAGAACATCTGCAATATATGATCAGTGTGGAAAAGTTGGAGAACTTTCGGTAGAGAACTAAGCAAGGGACATTCTTGTGATGTTCAATTTAAAACTAGCCCAGTTGGTGGTTAAGAGTGAGATATCGTTTTATGCTTATTCTATTATAATCCACGCCAAAGGCGGAGGTATATTTGTTTTGACGCTGTCCGCCTGTACGTCCGTATTTCCCGATTCATAACTCAAGAACCAATGGATAGAATTTCATGAAACTTAAAATAAGTGTACAATAGCATAATTCTGCTGCGCACACATATCTTTTGACAAGATTGGATTAGTGTCTGCAGAGTGGTTGCCCTTTAATTGTTATTTTCTTCTATATTCAATCTAGAAACATTAAAATTCTATTTCAATGAAACCGGTTATCAAAATTAAATTGTAATTGGCTAAAATAATTTAGTAATCACTCTTTTTTATATCCACCCCTTAAACTTCCTGATTTGTTTTAGAAATGAGGCCCCTTAAGGAGATGTAGCGCTTTTCTAAAATATTCTATTTAGAAACTTTGGAATATTTGTTTTCTGAAACAAAATGTACTGCATTAATACTTTAACTGAGTTCTGTATCACTGTCAGATGCTGAAAAAAGAATAAAAGAATTACCCCCCCCCACCAATGGGATGTTGAAATTTTAAAAATGCTTTTTCTAAAAAGGCTTGTCAGAATTTTATCTTGGTTGGCGCAAGTAATGAACTTTGTGTTCACTAACACACAATTTAGAAACTTGAGTTTTACAATATTGAGGCCCTTAATTGGATGAATAGCTTTCTTATATAATTTTTAAGGATTCTTGCTGTCTGAAAGTAGTAGTACCGATTTAATTTAACTATAACAATTGAGCTCTTCATGACTTTGAACTTGAAGAAATAAAATATCATCTCGGAGATGAGGCCAATTTTGGAAGATAACCATCCAAGGAAAATTCTGTAAAGTCTTGTTGAAATTGGCCCGATGGTTACGGATGAGATGTTTTTTTTCTATTCTACCTCTGGTGTCCCTTTTGTGCAGGTAAACAAAACTGTTTGAGAATTTGTGGTAGAGAAACATCAATATAACAATATTGTGGAATTTCGTTGACATTGACCCAGTGGTCTTTTAAAATAGTTTTCTATTTCAATCTCTGGTGGCCATTTTGATCAGCGTCCCTGAATTATTCTTGTGAAGTCTGAAGGGGTTTCAGAGGAGGTACAGTGTCAATAGCTCACCATGAGCTCATATGCGTTAAAATTGATAATTCCATTGTGTATCTGTACCTCTTTTCTCCCCATCTGTAACTACATGTTGCTGTACGTAAGGGTATTTCTGGATATGATTTTCCTTTTTTAATTCCACATTTACATCGAAACCTAATCCATCGAATTATGTTCGTTCCGAATTCGGTATGGTTTCTGTATAAACACTAAATCTATGGTTGCAAATGTGTATTATCTCGATGTTTAGAACGAAAACAGGTCTGCATAGCATGCAGATCATATGTACATTTTCAAAAGCTGTTTATCCAAAAAAAACCCACAAAGTCTCGAATTAGGTTCCAACCTGTCTTTTTAAACACTTGGTCTTATATCAGCTTTAGAAGCCTTGTTCCATTTTCAATCGTCTGTATTTAACTTTCATAATAATCTTTTCTATTTTGTTATCAGTTATCTTCTTGTGGGATTGTAGGATTCTATATTGCAGGCTTGATTTTGTGGCAACACAGAGCTAAATGATGTAGCATTCGGTTACCGAACCAGAAAAAGGTAGAAATCGAATTAGTACATGATTTCTCGGATTAGGTTTCGGTGTGTAATGAAAACCTTCGTTTGTTGTTACGTATTCTACTTGTTTGGTTTCGAACTCGGTTCAGTTTCGGTGTATACATATGAAATGGTTCTTACCAGATGCATCTGTTCTAGAATATGCATAGACTGGAACAAAAGTGGGAAGAATGAATATTTTCCCTTCAATTAGCCCATTATAAATTTCTAAAAATGGACGTTGTTTCGATTTGGTTCGGTTTGAATTCAGTTTCGGTGTGTATGTGGAAACCATCGTTTGTTGTGATGTCTTTTATTTTTTCGGTTCGGACTCCGTTCAGTTTCAGGTAATATGTGAAATCGCTCTTACCAGCTAAATCTGTTTCTAAACTGTACATAGACTGAAACAAATGTATGGTCTTTACTAAATCCCATTCCATTAACCCAGGTTAAATTTCTAAAATTGGATTATCCATTCTTTTAGTTGTACAGTTCCATTAACTGTTTAAAGGAGTGTACACTGAAGATTTACTGACTGAAAAGTGAAAAATGTCGATCATGATCACATTGCATGAATGTGCTGACTGATTATGATCTACATTGATTGCACATGCAGAAACAATTGCCCTCTCCCAAGAAGAAGAGTAGCATTAAAAATGCATTGTAGTTCGGTCGGAAACCGGTGAATGCGTCGAGGAACACAGTTTTCCGCAGTACTGTGAATGAAATAAATAATAAACGAAATACCTTGATATGTCAAAAAGACATCTTTAAAGTTTTAAGAGTGTTGCTTTTCGAGATCGCAATAAACCTGTTTTTTTCTGTCTTGAAATATTACTGCAATTCTAAACAAGAGGGCAGTAAGATTAGGACTACATTAATATCATATATCCCTTACAAATGGCCACGCAGTTTTTTTTGGTCATGATTGGCATTATAGTAAATGCCTTGAAATCATGTTAGGAAATAACTTATACTATGTTATTAACAGATACAAATGGTGATAAATCTAACAATAATCGAGGAATTATCCATTGTTATTACGATAGTCATTGAACAGGAATAAAACTGTTTTTGAGATTAGTATAATTTAGTTACTAGTTTGGTTACATTCAGTATTCAGTTATCAAAAAGTATAAATCCTTGCCAAAATGTTTTTCTTATAGTTATGTTTGTCACTTTGAAAGTGTATTATCTTAAAATGTCAGCAATGCCTGTGTGAAAAATGTCAAAGAGAAGACAACTATACGATCGTTGCAACCGGGTTTTCCAATGAGACGACAACTCTAGCAGGTGTTAAGCCTCGTCAATTGTTGTAGAATCTTACCTAGATGTGATGCGCACCCTCACTTTAAAGTCTAGTTGCGATTCTAGGAAAGTGATTGAACTTGCAATTTCTTTAGGAAACGTCGAGTGTCATCATATTGACTCGGATCGCAATCAGTTTTATCCATAATAATAATAATAACGACAACAACAGAAGTACTTAAGTACAATTAAGTAGTCATTTTTGATACATAAAAACCTTAACCATAACGTTGTCGAAACGCACGGCTATGGCAAACACGGTTTGTAAACAGGAATACCCATCACGCGCAACGTTTACAAATTGATATACTCAGTCATATGACTAACGATAGACGAATCACCATACAGGAATATATTAAGTCCTATATGTTTCTATAATGTCATGAAATATAATTTTACTGAAACGAAGGGAGACCAATTCGTTAGAAACCAAGAGGCTTAGTTGAAAGAGCATTTGCCCTTTTATGTAAAAGAACCATTTTCCCTCTATGTGAGATCTTAAATTTGGGACAATTTTCCTCAGCAAAATGAATAGTTACATGTACCCAGACTCCAAAATTGATATAAGTTTTGCATGATTTTGTCAAAGAATACATTACAGATATTTTGTACATTTTTGATATTCTTTTAATTAGCATACGGCTGAAAGTATTGTATGTAAGGTTTGACTCGAATGGTTTTGGGATCGAATGAAATACATCCGCTTTATTCAAAGACAACTGGAATCTGTTCCGTAAAACAAAACAATTTTAACCTGCCAGTCTATCGGAATGAACAGAGATGTTTGTTTGGACTGACAGCTGAAAAAGTGAACCCAAGAAACCACGTCTTTTTATTTACAATTTGTAATGCATTAAACTTTGCTAAATGTTGAACATTTTGGGTTCTGAATGGTAAGTTTTGAGACTCTAAGTAACCTTGTGTTTTCTCTATGATATTAAAGTTCCATATCTAGTTCTTTAACAGCTGCGTCCAAATTAGAACACCAGAGCGAAGATAGAAGATGAATTATATTTGGTTATTATTCAAGATGTTAATGCTCCTTTTACAGATAAATGATGTTTTCTTGTGCCAGTAAGTGAGATATTTCAAACTACAGACACCAAATTAAAATGTCAGCAATACCGTTGTGAAACGTCAAGGAGAAAACAACTATACGATCGTTGCAACCGCCTTCCAATGAGACAACAACTCTAGCAGATATTAAACCATGTCTGCTGTTGCAGAATATTTTAGAATTACAGGAGCATCATAACCTAGATCTTTTGCGCGCATGATGTGATGACACCGGTTTAAAGGATTTTTGCGATTCAGTAAGTCATTCTACCTGAAGGAAGTAATCGAACATGCAATACTTAGTTTTAAATATTTAACTGAATCGAGGTCAATTTTATATGCAGTATTATGTATATAAGCAAACCATCTTCTATTGTCACCGACAACAACCGACATATTTCTTGTAGTAATTCGTAACAACAATATCCGGCACATGTACCGTACACTTTTATACATGCAGTCATATACTAGTAACTAGTCATATAGAAAAATCACGATGTAGGACTATAGTAAGTCAAACAATAATTTTAATTTCTCGGTCAAGAACTATTTTTTCTAAAACAAAGGGAGGCAAATTCACTGGAAAGTAAGAATCTCAATTGAAAGAACACTCGCCCTATAATTGGAAAAAAGCCATTGAACTGATTTTTACGCGCGATTTTTGATTATTCATAGTGTGATAATTATCTCAGCAAAACGTTTACATAACCAGATTCCAAAATTGATACAGTGTTTACATGATTTAATCATGGAATAACTTACAGCTGTTTGAATATTTTTAAATAGTAGTAGTTTTGTCTGTAAGGTTTGGCTCGACACGTGTCAAAGTCAAACGACATCTACCATTGATTTAAAACTATTCCATAAAAAAACTATTTTCACCCACCAGCAAATCAGTATTCCCGGTACCGTCTGATTTCAGATGCTGGTTTGGATTAACAGCTGAAAAAATATTACACAAACCACGTGTCATTATTTGTTATTCATTTAGCAGTAAACTTTTTACATAATCTATTAGGCTATTATATAATATTTTTGTGGTTAAAACTATTTTTTATAACAGTTATTTGCGTCGTTTACATAGATCGAAACCGCCCAACTCAGACTCCTGATATGTTAATCCTAAAAACAATTAAAAATATCTTTTTCTCAGAAATATTACTTATCCTTATCTGCAAGTATGATATCGGAAGCGCTTGAACTGATTCACATCAATGGCAAGTTTGAAATTTAGGGATTTTCTCTATGATGTGAAACAGAGTTTTATCCAAAAGTTTCCCATAGGTAAAACTGTAAAATATAAAGTATGATAAAGCTATTTTCAAGATTCGAGATTTTCATTAAAAATATTATAAATTTAAAGAGGCTACGAAACCACGGTTCTAAAATATTAAAAACCAATAACTCCAGTTCTTCTGAGATAAGGTTGTGCAATCCAAATGATAGCTTTCAATCCTATTATTACTTAATAAGTTACATCTCTTGTTCTTTAACAACGGCATCAAAATAGATAACCAGATGCATTTTATTTGTTCATTATTCAGGTTGTAAGTGCGTATTTCGCGACTGATTTATGATGCGACTTTGTGGCAGTAAGTAAGATATTTCAAACGGCAGACAATAAATGAATCTCTGATTACCAAGAAAATTGACTTTATAATATTTATTTGAAAAGAGGCCGTGTAGACCGTGTGTACACTTGTTAAAAAGCTATTGGTTCTCTGTGAAATGTCTGGCCACCAATGACCAAGAAGAGTGCCATTTCTCTTTCTACTTTCATCAAAAATCAAAATGCAGTCAAGATACTGTACATTTGGTACAACTCGCCATGAATTTATTATCGATTTTATTATAACAAGTCTTAATGATTGAAAATATCGAAAAGTGTTTATTAAATATATGCATATTTCCGCTAGTTTTGAACTCTTCTATAAATCTGTCTGGTATCAAATCGCGGGTATCCGTCACCCTAAAATCACCTAAATGACTTAAGACTGGGCTTATTCAGGAAATAATGACACTTTTTGTATCTCGCCTGTTGCAGTACCCAGTCTTGTGATGTAGTAAATGTATTGTAGTCAGCCGCATTGGCTACACAACATTTTTTACGCTCGATTGAAACTGAGTATTCCGTGGTTATCAATTGCAAATAATAGAAAACCTTTATAAAAAGTTGAATCATGGGAATCATGCAGGGGCTGCATTTTCAGTAGATTATCCTAGGTTGTGTTATCACTGGATCTGTTTAACTCTTCCGCGGCAACGTAAGGTCTACTGGTCATGTTGCAGGATTTATTTTTTCTCATACATGATACATGTACTCGGTACGTGACAGAATATTGCATTCAGTAGTCTCTCCCAGATGCAAACTTAACAAGCTTGCCATTATTCAATTATTATATTTTTATTTGTAATCATAGGATAGCCAACCCCAAAATTAGTTGATTAACAATTGCAGACGTTAGGTACAGCGTTAAAGAAGACAAATAGCCTGTCGTTAGGGAAGCTGTTTGTTACATGTAAGTTTTACGCAAAGTTTGTATCTGAATCGAAATTAAACACGAAAACTACTTTTATATGTAATAAATCAGAAACAAGAACTATATTTAGAAAATAACCGGCGCGCTTTTGAGTATAAGAAACAGATGGGTGGCTAGATTTCATAGCAAAAATTGCTGTCAAGTTTTATTTTTATGCAGTAAGAAGGCGCCAAATGTCATAGGGTGAGAAAAGCGTGCACTCTGATCGGGACGAAAAAACAGGACCCTCCACTTACGCGGTAAATGCTCTCCCGACTGAGATAATCGGCCGTTTACACATTTCCCCCCAATTGTGATTAAGTCCGTACCGTTACATGTGCACCAGAAAAACAAACTTGATCCTCGTGTTTCTTAATATGTTACTTGAAATATTGACCGTTGTTCACTGGTCCAGAAAGTACAAGTACTCTTCAGTCATAATTAACATTAGTTTGGAGGTAAAAACATATTATGTTGATAGATATGAACTATCTAGTTTTATGTGCTAAAATTATATAACCATTCACGAAAGACTGAAAATATAAGTATATTTTATTGAGTCAGACCCTTTTCATTCGGTATTATCCAATTAACAGGTGCCTTACAGGGTAAATTTTTAAATCCAAAAAATGTTATTCATTCTACTAGGTTGAAAGGTTACCAACATCCGGTCAAAAGCGAGGTTGATATGACTGCGCTGAAAAATAGATAGAGATAGAGTGAATCTACTATGTTAAAAAATTGTAGATAAGGAAATCCCGCCCTCGGGTTGAAATACGTCCCAAAAAACCTCTTGTGGATAAGGAAATCCCACACAAAAGTTAAGATACGTCGAAAAAACGAGGCATTGTCGAGTTTTGTTTTGGGACGTATCTCAACCCGAAGGCGGAATTTACTTAATCATAACTCAGCAGACATGAAATATTTTCTCACCGTTTTAATCGTTTTTTTTTTCAGCGCAGGGGCAAAAGAGCAATCAGTACCTTTTATTGCCCTTCAAAATTGCAAAACGCTGTTATGGCCAAGTTAGATGAGGAGCGCATAATGAATACTTTGAAAACTTAAAGAAATAATTTACTTCTCTAGTATACATATTCTGAATAAGAGATAAAAATGGAAGTAAAGCTTATAAACCGAAAGATTACCGATTGTGACCAGGATAGTAAATCAAAGCGCTGTTAGCGCTGAAGGCCTGGGGGCTATATGTTAACTCCCCGAAAAAACAACTTTTGACCTACGTGTTTTGCGCTGAACCTTACCTAAAGCGCGGGTCGAAATGTGCAGAGGACGAAATTCAATATATGACACAGAATGAATGATTCACAAATATATAAACAAAGCAATACCAGCAATGAAATATAAATACAGTACTGTACAAATTGTATAACAGAGAAAACCATAATGATTCTGGGTTACCTTGTAGTTGTAATCGGTGAAACCGTTCACTGGGCCTTGACATGCAGCGTCCTCGATAAATGGCGGGTGATTTTGATCACTTGAGTTCCTTCTCGGGAATGTACGTAAATTATATCTTTTTTTAGGGAAATTTATTTTTAGGTAAATATATATGTAATCGTTCGTAAATAAGAAGGTTGTCAATGAAATAACATCGAAAATTTGAAAATCAAACTACAAACTCTTATATCGAGCTCCGTACGTTTCCGTAAATTTCCGTAAATATCCGTACTTTTCCGTGATATGCATATGATTATCTTTCCGTAATCAGCTAACAGCGCATTAATTTCTAAAACAGAAAAACCCGTAAGCTTATACCTTCCTGCAATCGTTTGAAGTTGTATGTACTCTTTTTATTTGTAATATATTCTTCTCATATGCGACATTCAAACAGAAGATTGATCTGGTCTGTCTTTCACTACTTTCGCATAGCGCATGTTTACAGTTGTTATTCGCACATAGCACAGTTAAATTTCTTGCAGTGTTTGAAATGTGGTATGCTAACTTAGGCCTAGGGGACTTTCAGTCCCCAGGCCAAAAATGAAAACTGATCTGCATTGTATGCAATAACTGTTTTGAGATAAGTATTTTTAGTGACCACTATGATAATATTCAACAGTTTATTTTAGAAAGTATAAACCATTGCCAAATGCTTTTCTTAAAGTTATATTCGTCACTTTGAAGCGTATTTTCACTAAAAAATTCAGCAATACAGTGTGAATTGTCAAAAAAGAAAACAATTACACGATTCAAATGAAACTACACTATAGCAGATGTCCCAACCTTGCCAGCTGTTGCAGAATATACAATGTATTTCAGTTCTAGAAGCATACACAGTCTCTTAATAAAGATGTTTTATGTTGATGAAAAAACCAGTAACATTTATCACATATAATATATATTTTTACTGTCTTTTTAGTTCATATTTGACAAAGTGCTAAGATGAGCTTGCCTTTCATTCCTTGATAATTCTAAAATGAACAAAGTACGATAATTGTTTACTTTAAAGTTTCTCCTTGTGTGTTTTGCTTTCGTACTTAAAACATTGAGAAAACATTTCTCATAAAGTAATATTGGTGACATTATTTTTTAGAAAAATTTTGTTTTCGTGGAATTTCCAAGTATTTTTGTTTATTATTTATTCAGCATTAAACTTTAAATAAAATTTGAACTTCTGAGATGATACTTCCATCAATATATTAAGTCATCACACATCTTTTGGGTTCAAAATGAGATGTTATGCCACTATAGTAGTACGCTGTTTATTCGTACTGATTTGTTTGCTCTCGTTGTTTTTGCCTACTTAAACAGTTTTTTCCATGGTTCACGCAGATCAAAATGGACCTGTTCAAAAATTATGATCTGGTAGTCTTAAAACAAAATTAAAATGATCATTTCTCAGAATATTACTTGCCTTGCTCAAACTGTTTATACATCAGATAAAATGTCAAATATCAGTGGAGTTTCAAATTTAGGGATTTTCTGTTTAACTTGAATGCAACCGTTGCAATATATAATATTTTACCCAGAAGTTGCTTATGCGTATAGGTAAAATTGTAGATTTAAAGTATGGCAAAGCTGTCTTCAATATTCTGTAGTTTATTCGTTAAATATGTTAAAAATGTCCTATGTCTCAAGAGACTATGAAACCATGGTAACTTAGATTATATCAAGTATACGGTATTTATATCTAAAGAAACACAATATGTATTTTTCTAAAATGCTATTAAGAACCATTAACTCTAGTTCTTCTTAATCAAGGTTTTGCAGTCCTATTTATGGCTGTTTAAGTAACCCTTTTCCTCTGCCCTTAGATAACAAAATAACTTTCATCTCTTGTTCTTTATCAGAAGCATGCACAACAGAACACTGGCGAAAAGACAGAACATGCACTGTATTTGGTCATAATTCAGTTGGTAAGCGTGTCAGTGATGTTTCCTTGTTGCAGTTAACTACAGACAAAAACATGAATCTAAAATTTACACCATCACTGAGTTTTACATATTTATTTGACATGAGCCGGAGAGACAGAGAGGCTATTATTCCTCTGTTCGGCGACCACTACCCAACAGAACGCAATTTCTCAATCTACTTTCATTAAAGATAAAAACTGATGGTTTACTGAAACCAAATGATATACTGTTAATTTTGTTATATCCCCCATAAGTAAAGTCCCGATATTTTCGCAAGTTAAGTTAATGTGGCAATAAAGAGACAGAATATAGCAAAAACAATATTTTCTAGGGTGCTGTGCAATAGGACTAAAGAGATTTCATGGAATTTGTATTATGAGATTACACTTTTTGAAATATGCATAAGTTATGAATACTGCCAACAGCCGGTTTCCTCAGCGGTCCATTCAAACGTAGTTCCTATTAAAATATAGTGCCATTTTCCTCAGTGTTTAAAAGCCACTTTCATTCTAGATTTTCTTTCGTTTGATGTGCAGTAATTAAAATGATCAACTGCAGGTGATGTTCATCTATATTACAGGTTTCAATGATTAAAGGGATACACCCTATATCTGATGTCAAACTGAATAACCTCCCAAACATAAATAATCGAATCTTTGGAAGTATTATAACTTAACCTAAAGGTTTTGGCTGTGCATTCCCAGTCATCATCGATAAAATCAGAGGTTTAAAATATACTACAGTACCGTAAACCATTCAATAATCTATATAGAGTTGTTGTTGTACAATTAATGGATGGATGCGATTTATTACAGAATACCTCTATAGTTATAAATTGTGGTAAACTGAGGCATTTTTCGCCATAGGTTCTTCCTTGAAATTGTATTTATTTATCATTTTACATTCATTGAACACATGATCTGTGTTTCGGGAATATAATCTGCTAGATGTAGGGAGTGCCTCTTTAAGCGAAAGTGGGTGGGGTATTTTTGCATGCATACTCGTTGATATATGTTGTTTACAGCACATGTTCCTATCACGTGACAAGGACTTTCTTGCATCATGGCTAACATGCTGTTATTATGCTATTTTTTTGTTTGCGCCTAGATTGATCTTCAATTATTGATCTTCAAAATAAGGGTAGTGAAAGACTTGAAATCATAACAAGCAAACTAGGTGAATTTATATCCCTTCTAAATTGGGCAAAGAGCTGAAAAAGAACAAGTGGAAAGTGTATACAGAGTAAAATTTTACTCCGAACATTCCTCTCAACATTGAGATGGCTAATACAGGTAGAGGAATCATATCTGTTAAATTATCAAGTAATTGCTAGATGCCACAGACCATTTAGGCACAGCAAGGGAGCCATAAATTAGATAAAAACTGACCACCAGACTTTGCAGACTCTGTTAATTGTTTGATGGCTGATAAGCCTGTAAATATTATATCTATTTCCAAATACTGAAGGTGCACTGTTCTAAAATAGATACATGCAAGTGGTGAATACTTTTTTGTGATTGCAATAATATTTTTAAATTTAAAATTTTTACATGAGAAAGCGACCATTGACTTCAACACCAAGGAAATGATAAGAACAAGTAGCTGACATTGTTTTATTCTGTATCGCTAAACGTGATGTGTTGGTTCAAATCATACAAAGGCAGTGTCCCAGGATCATCTAGTAAAGTTGAACTTTTTTTTTTTACTAAACATAAGATAAAGGAATTCCTACTTAAAGACAAAGCCAGATTAATTTTAATAATGAACTTTACTTACTACATGAAGTGAGCCTGTTCATATCTATGACTCCTAAGCACAAATTATAAGTTTACTATTATATTATGTGATGAATTCATAACAGTGAACACATGTCTGTGCACGACGAAAACATGTGTATAGCGGACATCGTTTTATTCTGTAATTTCCATGGATATCGGACACATTTGTAAAGAGCACGTGCAGATGAAAATATATCAATTAAAAGTAACATATAGATCACAATGGTTATTATGTTGATTTATGTGCAAATAAATGATATTTTTAAATACAATGTACATACTGTTCAGCTGATAGTAAAATGTGTACCATTAATTTAACTAAACATAACTGAAAGCAGTACAGTATGATTATGAGTGATGTCAAATTTATATTTCCCACATTCAATGAATTGTACTAAACATCACAAAGCATTTTAAACCACAACCGCATTGTTGTTACTTTACAGGCGGTTTGTTTATACTTTGTTGTTTATGTGTAAAAAGTGAAGACTTAAGATATTTATTGTTTTGACTACTCTAGCAGAACCTGGTATCACATAGCATCTGTATTTGTCTGTGCAAAAAAGAGAAATACATTGTAGTTGAAATAGTTTAGTACAAATTAATTGTTACATGTTTTCCTTCGTTTAGTGATAAACAAAAAGAATAAGATACGTGGAACACACAGACAAGACGGGTCAGGTTTAAATACTTTTAATATGATAACGACGTTTCGACTATACAGTAGTCTTCATCAGGGTGCAAATATATAAAAATTGTTGACTGAAGTGCATCTTCTGCGGTTTTTTAGTGTCACGTGACTTGGTCTTCATTTATTGTATAACTCAGTAATGAAAAAATAGCTTGAATTCTAATAAAATAAATACTTGTATTTAACTTCACTTAGATTTCCTTGTGATTCATTGAATAAAGGTTATAATGTAAAAATGCCCTGTATCTGATAAACTTGACCTAAACAGATGTGGGACAATAAGGCACCATGAAGATATGGGGTCACTGCCAGGGTATGATTAGGAATCCTGGTGAGGTGCTAACTATTAGTACAGTTGCTTGCTTTTAGGTTTTTCTGGGTCTTCCTGGAGTAAAATCATACAGTGAATAGGTATATACTGAATCAATTTATAACAAAAGATTGATTTATCAATTTTTAGCTTTTCTTTGAAAAACAGAAGAGCCATTGTCATAACCTTCTTGACGTCAGTCGGCAATGTCGTCTTGAATCTGGTTAAGCTTTCTTAAAATTCACTTTCTCGGTAACCATTAAAGCCTTGAAACTTCAGACAATTGCTTGGCATCAAACAATGGCATCTGTTGCCGAGTGGTTGAGGTCATTGACTGATGTTTACTTGTCCCTCACCGCTGTAGGTTCGTGCCCTACTTGGGTCGAATTCTTTTATGTCTGGGAGCTATCTAGGTTCTACCCAGGTGCCCGCTCGTGACTGAAATAATACCGGAATTGGCACCCAGGGTCTTCCTCCTCCATGAAAGCTGGACGTTGCAATATGACCTTAGCTGTTGAGTGCGACGTTAAATCCGAATCAATGAATTCGCACAATCAACCCTATGGGCATATCCCATAACTTTTGAATGGCATTAAAAGTTGTTCAAACTATGAATTTTCAGTTTAGTTTTGTCAAAATCCATTTCTCAGTTACCATTCACAGCTTAATACTTCATAGGGTAGTTGAACATAGTCACTGAATGCAAAATGTAAGCACATGGGTTCCTATCTCAAAAGTAAAGTTTACACAAATGGTTAAAGGTCAAAATTTGTGGACAGTTGTGTCTCCAGTATTTTATAACTTTACTCGTGCAATGGTGTCCTGATATTTACACATGTGATGTGTACAATCTGTGTTGTCCTGATATTTACACATGTATGTGTGCAGACTGTGTTGTTCAGATACAATCGATCCTTCAGCACTTTCAGTCCTTTGATTGTTATAAGTTTGGCAGTAAGACACCAACTCTCTGCATTTACTTTTAATATGAACCTCTCCCCTTTTGCGCCGCTCTAGCTTTGACGTAATGAATATGCATTAGCAGTTATTATTACACAACGTATATAGGTCAGTGCCAAATGAAGTGCGGACAGTATCTAAATCTAAAGAAAAACGGCTTGTGAATCAAATGCAATATATGTTGAGTTTAGATGCTTAGTGTTGTATACGATTTAAGCAAAATTATGTAGTATTCAGCGCATTTTTCCTGCTTAAATATTCGAGGTGTTACATAAATAATTACTACTCAATCGTGTCCGCGTAAACTGAATCGATTTCATGCTCAAATGTCTGAATCCCAGTGGAGGTTTTTTGTTGTTGTTGTTTTCGTTTGCTGTTTCTATTTGTTGGGAAGATAATGGTTAGACAGGCTACATGTGATCTCTTACCGGTATATACTTTTATAACACATCATTCCTTGATTGGCATAAGACATAATTGAATGTTTTTCGTTTCCTATTGACAGGTAATGCCTTTTAAACAAACTGTTTCTGATCATATGGGGTTTTGAGTGTTTTTGTACAATATAAGTGCATTAGCAACAGCTATACCCCTCGAAAAATCTTCATACTGGATTTTACAAGATGAATATGAGAAGTCAGTAAATGTACCCATCTAGACATACTCGCTGTGGAATCTGTGGACATAATACAAATGACTGGACTCAGTGACAGATGCTCAGCACAAAACAAGTATAATGTATTATCTGATATTTGCTGTGAATGTAATATATCTCGTAATATAATATCTTGTAATTGTAACATAGAGCCATTATTGGAAAAAGATCAAACACAAATCGGTAATTATAAACCTTCTACAATTTCAACTTATACAAAGATTTCAAGTGATTTTGATATATGTTATGCGACTTATTCTGATGAGGGTAACTCTTTATCAGTAATGATACACCTTTACATAATAATAAAAAACTGACGTCTAGTTTTATTCCGTCAAACAATGATGAACCTGTATCTTCTGACGAAAACGGTCATTGTAAACGGATAACATCAGACAATTCAATTTCGTTTTCATATAATAAAAAGGGTATACACAAAGTTAGACAACAGCTGCCCGTAGCCGACCAATCACAGGCAAAGATTGCCGTTTGATAAAACCCATATACAACAGTCCACTGTTGTCTATTTCAAATCGTTTTCATCGTGCAAAGTGTGCATGACCTTTCTAGTGTAGCAAGGACAATTGAATTATGTTCGTACAATACGAAATTTTGTTTACAATAACTTGAATTTCATAATCTGGAAAGTATACATTTATTAAAGTTGCACAGCTTCGTTAACCTATTTTGTTACATTACTGTCATTAATGTATAAAGTTTTAAGGTGTTAGGTCGACGGTAGTTAAATGGTTTGATATATCTGACACGCACTTCATTAGAATGTGTACATTCTAACAAGCTATGAAATTCATCTCCAATTGTGTTGCAATAGTTACATGTTCTTGGATTGATCTATCGGGGCTCATATCCATTTTGCCGTTTCAATGGGCATTTCTATAATTTCTTATTCTAAAACGGATCATAAAAAATAACAATGATGGTGCTATTTTTGTAAGGTATTTTTCCTTTCCAAATTCTATTTCGAAGAGTTTTCTATCGATGAGAACCATTCGTTAATAAATAAATCCCTTAACTTAAGGTAGTAGACTCCTAATAAAAACCTCCACTTGAAACTCTTCAATTTTAATGTTCTAGCCTAGGTTGTTAAGCATTGGACTGAAGATCTTTTGATGTTTTCCGGGCGTAGGTTCGAATCCAGCCTCATATGTTTATATTAGTTTAGACTAAAAAGAAATTAAATATTTTTTGCACATAAGTATTAGCTTATGAGAAGATTTTATTACTTGCAGACATGGCTAAAATTGCCGATGGAAATTTTCAAACTCTAATTATTTTAAATAGAGACGGTAAAACATTGTGAATTTTTGGCATGCTGTTCCCAAAATGTTATAGATAATTATGAATACATTTTTTTTGTATACAAAAAGTCATGCCTCATTTCTTGATAATGTTGATATTTATTAAAAACTTTGATGTTCAAAATTGAACATGGTCAAAAAAGTACATGAAAATTGTAATACTATCTGATTTTTTCATAAAAGTTTTATAAATCTTGTTGATAATATGGTAAATGGTGTATAATTTCTGAAAGAAAATATAGTTCTTGTTACTCTGATACCAAATCTGTACTAAATTATTGAATAATAAAGGAAATACATGTATTTTCTTATCTCTCGTGTGATGTCATTCTATAAATAGTTCCAAAATGGGGGTAGGGATATTCAAATTCCTATAACTTAATTTTTTCACGGTAAATTTCTTTTAAAATTTGTTTTTAAATCCTGGAAATGATACAGATTAAGAAAATGTTAAGCCTATAATGATTTGAATTGGTGTCCATTAGGGGTCTACTACTTTAATGCGTACTGCCAATTTGAGCCAGTTGTCATTAGGAAATGAGTAATCGTGTCAAACATTAAACATGCAACATTTAATAAGAATACTTTTTTTATTGTATACCCATTAGTAACTTCCTAAGGTCAAATGAATATTTTATATGTTCATTTACAATTTTGTCATAACCATTTGCTTTGGTCAGTTTTAACGTTTAAACGTTTGGCATTTTCTATTTCAACCTCTGTAATAGTGCCGGGTTTTTTTTTAGCCTATTTAATATCTAATCCGGGTTATGTCGGAGTAATCTCTATTGTTTAAATCATTTCATTTTCTGTGTGATTTACATTTTTTAAAAAGTTGTACAAATCATCAATTGTGGCTTCAGTGTATGTAGTTTTTTGTTATAAAAGACTTTCATAGTTTTCTTATAGATTTTACCATTTTCTCTCATATTTGCCATATTTACTTCTGATCTTCTCAATTTATACAAATATCTAGCTCTATGGAAATCTCTTCCAGCTTTTTAACATTTATGCTCAAACCAATCTGGTATATTTTTTAAGGTTATCGCTATTTCTATTTTTTGAGTTTCTATTCTCGTGACAGCCGAAGAAGTCCTTAGCTGTATTTAAGAACAAAGAAGCTATATCATTTACTAAATCGTTTGCATTACTTTGGTTAAAGTCATTATCACTTTCATACAAACTAAGTTTTTCGCTTATCGCATTAATTCTATTTTTGTCCATTTACTTAAAATCCCATTCGATTTCGATTTGTCCCAAAGCTTAATAGACGGTTCGTTTACACCTTCAGTTACTGAGCGCAAGTTTAAATTAAGATTAAACGAAAGTTCTACAGGATTATATACAAATTATTATTTTGCAAGAAATCGATTAGTCTATAGCCGTAATTATTTAAACCTTTATCGATATTCTTACGTTGTTTATCAATATACGATGATGTCTGAAATACCGACATTTCACATTATATTCGTCAAAAACATCGTCTAAATTATGCCTTTCACAAAAATCAGTATTATGTAATCGTTTAAATTTTTAGCTACATAAATACTCGAACGTAAAACGCAGCACTTATACAGCATTCAATTGGATAATTACTAGTAGCAATATTATAGGATGAAATACCCCGTAAGTTCATTTTCATATACATGTAATAAATTGTACATGTAATGCATGTCTTAGAAATGGTGATACTCCAGTTTGAGGTACGCACAAATTCCCTTTAGATTTACACATTTACACTAATAATAGAAATCTTTACAAGTATTGTGCAAAGAAACATTTTTCGTTAAAATCAGTGCAACGGTAATAATCAAAGTTTTTACTCTACTGTGTTTGTCCACAAAAGAAAGTCCAATATAAGGGTCATCAGTGGAAAGAAATGACTATCCAAACCTGTCCTAGTTACTGAAACTGTCCTTTTTTTCCAGGTGAGACTTGCGTAGAGGCTCCTGTAGGTGGTGTTGTCGACTCAGTTTCCATGCCTACGATACAAGAACCCCACGGGTTCTCAGTCATGTCATCCATGACCCAGTTTTTAGGATCATCCGCACGTTTGTCACACTGGGCGTATTCTTGAGGAACAAAAGGAAACGAAAAATAAAGAATAGGAGTCTAGGTGCGGACGAATTCTTTAAATGTCGAAGAACGAGTGTGCACAAATTATAACAGGAACTGTTTTCCATGACTGTATATGGGATGTAGCAACGTAACAGTCTATTTGAAACAACGGCTGTATAAACGCTCTGTATGCTAATCAGTGGGAAGATATGTTTTTTCGAAAGGTATAAAAGGGATATATTACTACAAAATTGTCAGAAATTGATAAGCGGGTTGGCTGAATTAAAACTACCACTGCGTAACGGAATATAACATAAATAAGCTTTTTATGGCATTGAAAAGATTTTTGACAGTATATACTCACTTAATATTTGGCTAAGTAGAAAATGTTTACTTTTATGTTTATTTCATATTGTTTTGACCACCGAAAAAACTGATGCCGGAGATAAATATACAGGTTAATCAGTTCGTCCGTCTGAAAATAAGTATCCTGCGATAACTTAAAAAGTATCCAATCTTGATTAAAAACTTTATCCACTTAAAATTTAATTAAAGTACATACAAATTAATTTGTGATGGCGATAGAGAGTAATGAGAAGATTATATTCTTTGAATGATTTCTCTATAATTGGATCAGTATTACTTAAAGTAAAGAGGCTATGATATTTTCTTCTTATAGACCAAACTAATGAATATCGTCACATTTGCCAAGTAGTATATATGTAATGATCGTTTTCAAAACGGTGGAAATGGATCCAGTCTACCATCCATACTGGTTACTGAAATTATACAATACAAAATCAGATTAACATCTATATTTCCTGAACAAATGGGCGGAATGACACCAAACTAACTCTGCAGCATTCTTTCAATGCTACTTTCGAAAAAAGCAATAATTCACTGCGCACATTGGACTGCATTAAACAAACATAGAAACAATTTTATCAAATTGAGGCAACATGTCAACGAAGTTAACATTGGCATAGGGATAAATGACAAATTTCTATTTCCAACTGTAAGTGTATCGATTTTTTTCATATTTAGGTACATTTGTAGTGCCTGAAGAAAACCAAAATTTCATTCACTAAACTCTTCAAAAAAAATTTAAATCGAGAATTTATTCATGTGACATAATTTAATAACAACAAATAAGTTCTTTATGACTGTAACTTGAAGAAAGAAAATATCACCTCGGTGATAAGGCCCCAGGGGGGTGGTGAAATTTTAAAAATACTTTTTTTCTGAAACAGACATACATATATGTATTGTAGAACAAGTACTTGCAGCTTACATTAACTATCCCCGTGAGTGATTCCAAAATACTGCGAATTGCAATATACCGGGTCTATTGCGCACACCTAGTCATTACCAGCCTTTCTACCATACTGTTTTAAATTTTCATAACTTGTATAAAACAACAACTGAATGTTTTAATAGCAGGCTATTATCTTTCATATTTAACATATACTAGACTCTAGCAGTATTTCGTAACAAGTAATAATGATGATGATTATGATGATTATGATGATTATTATGTTCCTATATAATTAATGTATGCATGAATGTACACACCAAAATTTAGTGTAGCAAATTTACGTGGTAAAGTTTAGTTTAAACAATATTTATTCTCGAAAATACATAGTATATATACATACATAGTACAAAGGTGTAACAATATAACTGGAGTCTGAAAATAAGCTTTCAAAGAAAACTTATATTAATTCATTTTCCTACTTTGGTAAAGTTTGAAAGTTTTTGTTACAATTTGAGTTATTGAGTTAATATTTGTTCTTTGTAAATGACAGCATAATCCAGAGAAATTAATTTGATTTTCCCTTTAGATTATTGCATTTGTCTATATTTAAAAATCGTAGTTAAGACATGTAGATCTATGTGATTTCTTACAGTTATTCGTACCCAGGTACGAATCGACTTCGCCGAAATGCGGACATTTTCGTACCATTTTCGAACCACGCATTTACATAAAATACAACAATTACAACGTGTTTAAAGCATAAAAATATGTTGTCATATTTCAAAAAGACATCTACAAGTGCCTCTGTAGAGTTAATTTGCTGATAAGTTTCAGTTTTATACCTTAACGCATGAAGGCGTATTTTAGACTAGTTTTTCGGAAAATCTTTAGAGACACTAAATGACAACTAGTCAGGCCGAGCACTTTTGATGATAGAGGCGTTGGCCAGTTACAAAGAATCGTTGTTTTTTATGTTGAATTCCGAGTTTTGTAATTTAAAATTCAAGAGTACCTAGTGGTTCGATAACGTATTACGATATTCCGATAGTTTATGGTCACAAACACAACATCGGATACAAGACACATTATTCGGCCTGACTAGGTGTCTTTTAGTGTCTCCGGTCTGACTTAGAAAACTGTTCTGATCAAAACCGCGTAGGAAACTAGTTCTATATATAGAACAGATACCTCGTTGATTTTTAGTAATTTTTAATGTTTTACATTTATTCATCAATATATCATAATGAAAACAGAGTACAAGGTAATGCATTACAATTCTTTTTATTTCATTGAATATATAGAACTACTTTTCGGTCGTATTCGACATAAAATTGTGTTAAGAGTTCGGCCGTAAGGGTCTGAAATACTCTGTTAACTTTGGATACGATTGAATAAATCCAATCGACACAAAAACAATAAAGCAACAAATACCTACAGTCTAAAGAAGATAATTAACACAGACACCACCAAATCGTCAATTTCGCTAATCCAAAAATTTCCAAGAAGTCTTATATCACATAGATTTACACTTAAAATAATCTTTTTTTCGCTAATAAGTATCGCAAGCATTTGTGTCGCAAAAATTACCAGTATCTCAATCTATACCTTGAAAAATTTCTAAATTGGAAATTCGATAAAATGTTTAGAACCAGGCTCAATGACAAGCTGCTTTTTAAAATGCCTCCAGGCATCTGCAATAGTCACTCGCTAGTACACTTTAGTATTTTGAGACAGCCCTCGTCAACAATTGACGTAATATAGAGAAAGGTTGCTCATAATAGATCTGAATGATTGTGACAACAGAGAATATTTCAGAATTTATTGTTTTATCAAAAGATGTTAAATTATCTGAAAGAGACAGAGTTTTGTTCCAGTTTAAATTTATATGGATGTATGAACAAACACATGGATGAATTAATGAGTTAATAAACGATAATAGCAAATTCACAAATGGTTAACAATGAGCGCACAATGGTAGAAAATTGGACGGATGACATATTTTTAATGCATATATCTGAGAGTAAAAGTGAATGAATTATTCAAATAAATATATGGATATGTCAAGTAATGAGAGCGTTATATTCGAGAACTGGACGGGAAACAACTTCACGTTAAGTGGACATAATGATAAAATCTATCATTTAAGTGTTGTCTCGCATGCAATAAATGTGATGATTTCAATTCTGACGGTCATATGTAACAGCGCAGTCATCAATTGCCTGAGAACACATCGGAGGAATATTCCTGATGTGATTTTCAAGCAGACACTGTGTGTCAGTGTCACGGACCTACTAGCCGGACTCGCCACGGCATTAATGTGTTTCACTCTGTTTGAAACAATAAACACAAGTTTGTATGGATGTTTGATAATCTTCGTAGTGTTCAGTACCGCACAATATTCTGTCCTTTTGAACTTATCTATTTTGTCTGTCCGAAGATGGCTCATTCTGCGAAAGGCTTCAAAGGAAATGCCAATGCGCCAAAAATCTTCAAAATCAGTCACACTGGCCATACTTTGTCCATGGCTTATAAGCTGTTTCTGCCATTTGCCGGTGACTTTGCTTAGGGGTGTATTTACTGAATCGTCCTCGATAAATGGATGCATATCACCAGAAGTGGTTGGAGATGGTGTATGGCCTGTAATCAAGTTTTCTGTTTACATTGTCTCATTGTTTCTTATCACTGTATTTTACATTCTTTCTATGATTGTCCTAAAACGTTTGGAGAAATCGAGCAGTAACGACTTTCAAGGCCGTGGACAAAGTTTGCAACGGAAAGCTTTCAATCATCTACTCGTGGTTCTGGTTACCGCAAATGTTACAACATTACCCAGTATAGCATTGTTGGTGCTGATGAACTTTGATCTAATCAGGAATGACTATGAAAACATATATGTGGTACTTCAACTACAAGCACTGAATTCCTTATTTAATCCTCTTCTTTACAGTATACAAATAAGCGAAATTCGAAGTGCAATGAGAGAAAATATAGTGTCGCTTTTGACCCGACTTCGGTCATTTCTTCAGAGAAATAGGACAGTAGTGCCTGTACCAGACGAATTATGGCACACAAATGACACTTCTTAGAGTATATGTAAGCATTGTTAAACAACAGTATTAAACTGCAATTCCATAAATGTTCATGCGCGTTGTGGAACAACCGCATTAGTGGAAATTTAATAGTCACAGTATATTCTCGAGGTGTTAGTAAACAATTGAGTTATGTTGCTACACTGGACTGTAGCGAGTGATTTCAAAATCACAAGCAAAATATAGCTTCAGTCGTTCGAAAGATTAAACTTATAAATTAGATCTTGTACGTCTTTTTGAACCGCAAATCAAATTTCTACGAGCCATGTAATCAGCATAATAAAAGAAGATAGTTTATTGAATACTTATTCGCTGGTTAAAATGATTAAAGGCTTGGTGGAGTAGTTCAAGAGTAATGGGTAAGAAATATCTTAAAATATCTGTTTATGAAATTAGAGAGTGAGGAAATGAGGTTTAGATTTTTTTTTTACTTTTTCGTATCATTGGATGTATAGATGTGCCATTCCACTTGTAAAACTGTATTGTTTTCTACATTACTGAGTTTGTAGACCCAATGTAATTGTGATTTGGATCAATTTGAAGCAAAGTGTCAAAATTAGAACCATACTTTCTAAGGTTTAGGAATAGTCGCTCGAGCTATTACTGAATGATTTGATTTTTGATAGCCGGACACAGTGACATTTAAATCTGAAACAAGTCGTGGAGAAAACAATTTAGTAGTCGTTTCCAGTTGAAGCTACAAACACGTTATCCAGTTGCAGTTTACATCGTCATTATTGAATGTAATATAGTAGTCGTCTCTTGTTGAAGCTACAAACACTTTTTCGTCCCTAGTTGAAGCTACAAATAATACGTAATATAGTTTCAATTAATATCGTCATGATCGAATGTTAAATTGTTGTCGTCTGTTGTTGAAACTACAAACACTTTTTCGAGTTTCAGTTTATATTAGCAATACTAAATGTAGAATAGTAGACGTCCAAAACTGAAACTACAAACACGTTATCCAGTTATAGTTTATATCGTCATTATCGAAGGTAAAATAGTAGTCGTTCCCATTTGAAGCTACAAACACGTTATCCAGTTACAGTTCATATCGTCATTATCGAATGTAAAATAGTAGTCGTTCCAAGTTGAAGCTACAAACACGTTATCGAGTTGAAGCTACAAACACTTTTTCGTCTCCAGTTGAAGCTACAAACACGTAATATAGTTTCAATTAATACTGTCATAACCGAATATTAAATACTTGTCGTCTGTTGTTGAAACTACAAAAACTTTTTCGAGTTTATGTGGTCATTATCGAATGCAGAGTTTTAAGAACATATAAGTTTGGCTATTGTGAGTATTACTAGATAAAGAACAGAGGAGTAATTGATAAAGGGACAAACAGATAGATTCTATAGTCTGTAATGCACTTTAAAGGTAATATGAATACTGGTTAGAAATCCAGAACTTGGCAGTCAGTTTTCTAACATTATTGATAAAGATAATTTTTGACTCTTAAGAAAGTGAAATCAATGTGTTCATATTTCAAATACTGACAAGTGATATGATCAAGTATACAATACAAGCAAAAACTATGCTTCTAAACTTGAAAATCAAAGTTTCAGACATGCAATACTGTTTTACACTTTTGTAGGTTTACACCAGTCTGTTGAATTGTCAATGATGATAGCCGGACACACAAAGTTTGAGCCTGACTGGCACTTTGGTTTGTGGAAAAGGAGGTAGTTTGATTCTTATATAATGTACATTGTACTTGCAATTTTCACTGTACATTTGAGAATTTTTGCCTTACTTGGTTTTAGAATGTTATTCATGGACACTATTTTAGGTAATTTTTAACACCTTGTTTATAGGCTTAAAAATGGAGTGGTTACAAGCCTCAATATTGTTTAAAAGGAATCCAATGATGTGATTATTTTTTTAGCTCACCTGGCTATGCCAGGGTGAGCTTTTCTGATCGATGATTGTCCGTCGTCCGTCCGTCGTCCGTCAACATTTTGATTCAAATGACATCTCCTCTGAAACCTCTAGGCCAATGTTGATAAAAACTATGCAGGAATGTTCCTTGCATGAAGCTCTACCAAAATTGTTCAAAGAATTCCATTCCATGCAGAACTCTGGTTGCTATGGCAACAAATAGGAAAAACTTTAAAAATCTTCTTCTCTGAAACCACAAGGCCTAGAGCTTAGATATTTGGCATGTAGCATTGTCTAGTGGACCTCTACCAAGATTGTTCAAATTATGTCCCCTGGGTCAAAATTGACCCCGCACGGGTGGGCCCTTAGTTTTTGAATAGCAATATATAGGGAAAACTTTAAAAATCTTCTTCTCTGAAACCACAAGGCCTAGAGCTAAGATATTTGGCATGTAGCATTGTCTAGTAGACCTCTACCAAGATTCTTCAAATTATGACCCCCGGTCAAAATTGACCCGCACCGGGGGTCACTTAGTTTTGCATAGGAATATATAGGAAAAACTTAAAAAATCTTCTTCTCTGAAACCACAAGGCCTAGAACTTAGATATTTGGCATGTAGCATTGCCTAGTAGACCTCTTTAAAGTTTGTTCAAATTATGCCCCTGGGGTCAAAATTGACCTTGCCCGGGGGGGGGATCATTTGTTTTACAAAGGCGTATATAGGAAAACTTATTTGGTATATAACATTATCTAGTGATCTTCCACCAGGCAAGTGGACTTGTACCAAGGTGAGCGATATAGGGCCATCTTGGCCCTCTTGTTTGTTTTGTTTTTTGTTTTTTTGTACATTGTTTTTATAATATACACCTAATGCTAATAAAGGTTTAACAATGTTATACTATTCATAATCATGGATCTGCTTTATTCATCCTGATAGGTACTTGTTAGACATAAGTGAAACTTACAGTATCAAACCAAATCAGTATCATACAAGTTTTTATGTGTGCAAAAGATAGATATCTTTTTCAAAAAGATTTGTTTCGTCCATTTAAAGTTATTTTCTTCAGATGGAGAAACAGTAATGCAGAGACAATGGCTGACATTGCACGTACCGTCACAGATTCATCAAAAAGTGGGCATAATGTTGCACAGCTTGTTGGAGATATGGCAAAACCTGTTTTTTCTATGAGTGGAGAGATTTGCTGAAGAGTTATTTCAAGCCATTGAAAAACATAACAAAAATACCACCACTTTAAGATCTCGGTTGATGAACCAGGCATTGTAACCTGCAAAGTTTCAGCAAACAGTGAAGAAGTTAAGGTCAACCTGTTGGGAAAAATGTTGAAATAACACCAGTATTACCAGAATTATCACCAATTCCAGGAATGGATGCAGCACGTCAATGGTATTTGTACGAATCCATTAGACAATTTTGCACCACTTGTGAATCAAAAAGACAGTTGTTGTCCAAAACCTGTGGTAACCCAAAAAAGAGATCAAGCTCTGTGATGATAAGTCATCCTGTAGAAACATTCCTTCAGGTAGTAAAAGGAAGAGTCTCTTACTGAACTAAAGAGTTAATAACATATTCAGACAGTGCTATAATGTTACACGTGGTTGTATTTACAGTATGGTCACTTAGTCTAATAGATATCATTATTGAAGGCAATTTTGTATATGCTACCTGAAGATGGTATGTGTCCGTCTGTCCCACACTAATTTCTTGGCTATTTCTCGCAACTACTTGCAGGAATTCAGCAATACCTGATGTTCATAAATAGTGTTTAATAAAGGCAATTCTTGTCCACTCTATTTCTCAGTAGTCAATGACTGTGATTGAAAAGCTTAACTACTAAAGAGTTAAAGAAAATGCAAATATCATCAGCATGTCTGAGCTTTGTTATGAATTACCTCCCTTTATTGATTTAAAAAAAAAAATTAGTTATCTCCTTTTACCATACAAATTTCACTTGTCTGGGACATAACTTGATATCATTGTTTACTGCAGATACCATGAATTATTAATTAAGTATCAGAACTACTGATATGAGACAGACTCATGTTATACATAATATCTGAGAACAGTTGAGTTATGCGAAGAACCATTTATGGATACTGATGTATTCGTCCTAACATTTTGAAATGTGATGCTAAGTACTGCTTTCTATAGACCTGAAATGATATATTTTGTTGTTTTTTACAGTTTTATTGTTGAATTGAATTTGGCTTTGGCCATTTTGTAATTTTTCGCTTGGCAAATCCAGATAATTTTTGGACTTTGTTTGTTGTGTGACTGTAGAGATTGGTATAGAACAAATTACTCTCTGGTTACTATAGCAACAGACATACTTATTTTTGAGAGCAACATATTGTTTAATAGATACAAACAAATTAGTGCTGAAAATTATTTTAATGATTTCAAAAAGTACTACAGTTCTTATATAATTCAAACTCAAGTTTGCATAACTTCATTCTTTTACTTTATAAATAAATTCTTCTTTGCTAATGAAAAACATGTATAGTTGTAAATTATTAACACTGTATTCATTGAATTCATTATTGTTTTTACTTTAGGGCAATAGTGTTGACTAAACCTCAGTTTCAATACAAGGATTTGAAATAAAAAATACCTGTCACTATACGCTTTTGATACAGTGTAAAACGAGTATCTACAACTACATATTAAAAAAATATATAGTTCTGTTACCGTGGTTACAATAAGTGAACTTCTGATATGTCAGATTTTGTAGTGTTTATTGATTTATAACTATTAAAGTAGCACTACACTTAATATATGCTTTTTTACTTGGTGTTTTTTTTATGTCAGTGTAGATTCTATATTCATTACTGGCCATAAAACTTAGAGATTTTTGAATGTTTTTTGTTATTCAAATAAATATGGTGGTGTATGGTAATTGTAAAGGTGTACATTAATAATGGTGCAACACACTGCAACAGCATTAAAAACAGTTGAAAAGGGCAATAAAATTCAATAAAAGGTTTTACAATAAAAAAACCAGCATGTCACTTTATTTCTTTTAATAGAAACAAAACAGTGTCTACAACTTACATTATTATATTTCGTTGTCATGGTAACAATGAGGTTAACTTATGATTTGTCTGAATTTGTAGTGATTATATGTATTTACAACTATTAAACAGTATTACACTAAATATCAGCTGATTTAACTATTTATTTTTTATGTTCGAGTATATCCAACATTTAACATATAATTAAGAGATTTTGGTTGTTTTTGTTCTTCACACAAATATAGTGACCTTAGAAAAATGCCCATAGTAACAAAACTAAGTGATAGATGTCCAAAAAAATTTAAGAAGTTAGTTAGCATAGATAGCTCTTTCAAAAAATGGAAAAAACAGAAAATGTGATTTTTCCTCATTTGGCCTCATTTTCTCAGGCATGGTCACAAATATAGAATAGTAGTCGTCCCTAGATGAAACTACAAACACGTTATCAAATTGTATTTTATAGCATCATTATCGGATGTACAATAGTAGTCGTTCCCTGTTGAAGCTACAAACACGTTATCCAGTTGCAGTTGATATCGTCATTACCGAATCACACCGGGGAGTATCACGTGATCTCAATAGTACACTGTCCGCACAAAATGGCTGCAGAAATCGCCACTTCGACCAAGAAATAAGGGGTAAGCTCATAGTTATTGATATTTTAGCATTTGCAGAATAGGCGCAAAGTACCCGCATAATAAAAATAATTACTTTCAATCTTACAATAATAATTTTATCTGTGAATGTATCCTTCGTGACAAATTTCCAATGTTTTTTCGGTGTTTGAAAACAAGTTATGGATTTTTTTCATAGCGAGTACATTGTCTGAACAAAATAATATGAGTACATTGTCTGAACGTTTTTTTTTTCTCAATGCATCTACTGACTCATTTATATTCATTTCTTTGTAGTTTGGGGCATCGAAGCAAGCATTTCGTTCCTGCTGTTGCCTGTTTGTCACGTTTTTTAGAGATTGGAAGGTAAGAGTCGAGAGTATTTTTTATTTATTTCTATCCAATGTTCATGAACGATACATACTCTTGATACTACATGAATATACAATTCATGTTAGTCGTTTTTTCTTTCAGAATGCGTCATAACAAGCCATCGTTGTCGCTTCATCGACAGAAGAAAACACGAGCGGAGCAAAATTCACTTCAACGATGCTCAAAAACAACCATTGCATCGCAGCTGAAAAGCGCAAAACAGAAAACATTTTTTCCCCAGTCAGGTGTCCAATTTTAGTAAGTCTACAAGAAATGCCACCAATACTGTCTCCAATGAAATTACCATTTCGTTCTCCACTTAATTACAAAGCATCGCCACCTAAAAACGTGTCAAGAAAATCTCCTAAGCACGAGTGCTTTTCAAACCATCTGACAGTGGTTTTTCTTTCAAACATCAAATCAATTGTAGAAGCTTTGTCGAACTTGGGAGATTAGTATTAAATAGTGACATTGTTTTTGTCAGTGATGTGAATTGTCTTGAAAACATTGGTGAATCATCAAGTCGTGAACGTGAAACGGTAGATGTTAAAAGTGCGTTAAACAGAATACTTCAGACTCAAAAGGGCTCTATAAAACTGGAGAAAGTAGACTTTCGTGATTGTGATTTCGAATGTGATGCTGTGAGTATTGAAAACAGTTGTACATCAAATCTTGAACACGATGGGGTAAATGCTGAAAGTGTTTCAAACATGACAGTGAAACATAATGTATAGAAGTTGTATAAAAAAAGTCAACGAGTACTTTGTCTGAAAGCAGTAGCACTAATAAAGTTTCCATATTGCAGTGCACCAATGCAAGTCTAAATACCGTCAAAAGCCGAAAAGACATATTGTTCAACGGAAAGCGTTTGTCGCATACTTGTTCAAAATACTGAAGCAATACTCCAGGTCCAGCCTGTCCTCTGATGCTAACAAATCGATTACCTTTGGGGTAAGCTTTTGTTTTTTAGCAGCTACTTCTGAGAGACTTGCATCGGTTGCA
Source organism: Saxidomus purpurata (assembly GCA_022818135.1). Classification (NCBI taxonomy): domain Eukaryota; kingdom Metazoa; phylum Mollusca; class Bivalvia; order Venerida; family Veneridae; genus Saxidomus; species Saxidomus purpurata. Next base: position 8,843,074 of record JAFMSR010000002.1, on the reverse strand, counting down.
TTAGTGACAAAATCAGTGTCACAATTTATTTCTAATTTCTCAAGTTCGGCAAAGCTTCTACAATTGATTTGATGTTTGAAAGAAAAACCACTGTTAGATGGTTTGAAAAGCACTCGTGCTGAAGAGTTTTTCTTGGCACGTTTTTTAGGTGGCGATGCTTTGTAATTAAGTGGAGAACGAAATGGTAATTTCATTGGAGACAGTATTGGTGGCATTTCTTGTAGACTTACTATAATTTGACACCTGATTGGGGAAAAAATGTTTTCCGTTTTGCGCTTTTCAGCTGCGATGCAATGGTTGTTTTTGAGCATCGTTGAAATGAAATTTTGCTCCGCTCGTGTTTTCTTCTGTCGATGAAGCGACAACGATGGCTTGTTATGACGCATTCTGAAAGAAAATACGACTAACTTGTATTGTAAATTCATGTAGTATCAGTTCTATCGATAAAGACTTTGCAATACAAGTGCACCAACACAAACTAAATATTTTTCACTTTGTTGAATATGAATCACTGACGGTGAAGACTAGATATTGAACTGTTTTAGAAATAAACATCTTACATTTTACAAATGTTCAGTTCTTTACAAGAGTATGTATCGTTCATGAACATTGGATTGAATTTTCTAAAATAAAAAAAAATACTCTTGACTCTTACCTTCCAATCTCTAAAAAACGTGACAAACAGGCAACAGCAGGAACGAAATGCTTGCTTCGATGCCCCAAACTACAAAGAAGTGAATATAAATGAGTCAGTAGATGCATTGAAAAAAAAACGTTCAGACAATGTACTCATATTATATTGTTCAGACAGTGTACTCGCTATGAAAAAAATCCATAACTTATTTCAAACACCGAAAAAAACACTGGAAACTTGTAACGAAGGATACATTCACAGATAAAATCATTATTTTATAGAAGATCATGAATTATATATGATTTTAGCGCTGAAATACGTAAATTAAATGTTTGTTCAGACAATGTACTTAAAAATATTATCTGTATAGAGGTTCAGGCCTAAACCAAGAAAACTTCGGAAAAAACGAAGAGATTGTAAGTAATCATTTTTATTATGCGGGTACTTTGCGCCTATTCTGCATATCCTAAAATATCAATAACAATGAGCTTACCCCTTATTTCTTGGTCGAAGTGGCGATTTCTGCAGCCATTTTGTGCGGACAGTGTACTATTGAGATCACGTGATACTCCCCGGTGCGAATGTTAAATAATAGTCATCCCCAAAAGTAGCTTCAAACACGTTAGCCAGTTACAGTTAATATCATCATTTTCGGATGTAAAATAGCAGTCGTCTACAAGTTAAAGCTACTAACGCTTTATTCAGTTTCAGTTTCTACATGTATCGTCACTTACGAATTTACAATAGCATTTGTCCACAGTTAAAGCTTCAAACACGTTTTCCAATTACGGTTAATATCGTCATTATCAAATGTAAATTAGTAATCGTCACTAGTTGAAACTACAAACTCATTATCAAGTTACGGTTCATATCGTGTGTGGTAGTCGTGTCCCAGTTGAAGCTACAAACACGTTCATCAGTTTCAGTTTAAATCGTCATTATTGAATGTAAAATTGTAGCCGTCTTCAGTTGAAACTACAAACTATTAATCAATTTTACCCAGAAAGCCTTAGAGTTTTTGCTTAAATAAAGAATAAAAAACACTTCAAACTACTTTTCTGGGATGCATAATAATAAAAAATCTTCGTTAAAGAAAAGTGCGTGGAAATTGTTTTAGTAAATGTGACTTCTGTCAACACAGTCAACACAGAGAATAAAACTGATGATAGTCATAATATGCCCTTTTTAATTTATGGTTTGTAAATTATCTAGCTAGGTGTTCCTTGATAATTTTGTAAATTCAACGATCTTTTGGACAACATTATGTATAAACTTAATTACTTATTAACATACTTTGTTATAAAAATGTCCTTTGTTACAATTTATATTTAGTCTGTCTTCTTTTACTTCGTGTGATAGAAAGATGTAATACTACTACTACTATTACTACTACTAATAATACTAATTGTAATAATTGTAATGATAATGATAATAATTATACATGTAATTATAGTTATGATACTAATTATAATGGTTATACAATGTAATGATAATAATAATAATAATAATAAAATACAATGTGTCAAATAATTTCTAAATAGTGAAGCATTTATCACAATAAATTTTTACGATGTGAATACCGCAGAAAGAAACATTATAAATCTCAAATGTAATGAAGTTTAGTTAGACTGTTAACCTTTATGTATATTACTAAATGAGTAAGACAGGGTTATTTCGGATCAAATATTAGTACTAAATCACAGTATTCAAAAACTTTGTGGTCACATTGTAAATGCTGTTAACTAGCTTTCGATTTAAAATATCTTTTAAATCGAACAGTGTGATGCAAGCGAAAACAACTACTTGAAGTTAAAGTTACACGTATGCGTTCATTATCATTCATTGTGTAATTTTGTAAGAAAACAATAAATATGTGGTTGTAAAGATAAAGTATAATAACTCTACACATAATTAACATTCGTTTGGCGGTGACAACATATCATGTTGATAGATTATTGATTAAAGAAAAAACATTCAAGAAAGACTGAAAACGCAAGAGTATTTTATTGACCTTTATCATTCTGTATTCAAATTAAAAGTTGCCTTTCAGTGTAAATTTATCAATTTATAAATAATTATACATTCTAGTTGTCATTTCATTTGCAGTTGAAAAGTTCATAGCTTCTGGTCAAAAGCAAGCTTAATACGGCTGTGCCAAAAATACTTTTAGGCCGTGTCCAACAAGAACAAGAACTCCATTCTCAGTAATTACATTTCACATCAATTATTGGTTGTGCAATCTTCGCCGGTACTGTATAGACCTCTTTGTGTATATTTTGAGAGATTCCTACTTAGTTAAAGAATTTGTTAACAAAACAGTAATGTATTTTTATGAGCGATTTCCACAGAGTACAATGCATAGTACTACAGGAAAGATCATTCTTAATACCATCTTTCTTTACATTGACAACATAGAGATCAAACTATTCATCGGTCGTCACCAGACGATATCAATCATTTCCGTTTATCATATCAGTATGTTAGGCAAAGTAGGAAATGCAGCACATTGTATACATGCAATATCATTGATTTCGCCTGTTTTAAACGATTAAAAAATAATTTTCATGTCGAAATTGATTCAACTGTTCTCTAAATGTTGAGGTAGATTTGGACAGTTTACTGATCAGTGTTTACTTACTAGAGTGTGTACCAAAAGTGAATAAATGAATTGCAAATTAATTGTCTTTCTTGTTTTACTAAAACAACCTTTGTTTCAAAATACAGTTGATATGAAATAAACAGCCTAATGTTATATGCATTTCATATTTGCCTCAGGTACGTAGTCTTCCAGTTGATACAATTGATACTACAGCTCAGCCAACGGTTTCTCTGACTCTCTATTTATGCTAGGGGAGTTATCATTCCAGAAATAGTATCTTAAACGTCCCTGAAGTGCCCAACATTCATAGTTATAGAACTGTCCATTTATTACTGATTTTATTATCCAAATTGTTTAGATGTAAAGAAAAACTGCCGTGTGTTACAACTGTTGATGAACTTTTTGATGGCATCTAAGTACTCGTACAAGCTAGCCGGCAAAAGAAAAGCGTACAACGTTAGCACGCCGCGTCAGAACACATGACCATCATGGGGTGAGTGAGGGAGGGGGTTCTATGAAGCGGATTTTTGAAACCTGTTATACTGAATACTGCTGACTTGATTTAAAATGGTTTAAAATGTTAATATGTTCTACATGTTCTTTAGGTTTATCAAGGTTTCTCTGTAAAAACATTCCATCAAATGTCTCCAATGCTAGGTAGAAACACGTAGAGCAACAAGAAGATGGAATGTCTTGCAGTAGGGAAAGACTGAACCACTGGTTCAATAGTTTGACACTTGACACGTGGGATCTATCAAGTGATTTAGTTCGCATGAAAACGTGGTCGTCAGAGTCTTATGTTTTGTATGACCATTTCAACTGTCTGGTTAACAGACTTTTAAAGAAGATCATGAAGATGTATTGCGAGGCGAATGCGCGTTTAACTTTCAGTAACGTGGACGCTACCTTAAACACTGAGGGGAACGTGTAAGTCACAAGCCATTTACAATTGTGGACTATGAGGTAATACAACTAACGGGAAGTATAACGCTATTTTTACAGCCCTCATACGCTACCTCACTCACCTTTTTTTCTGAAAGGGTAATCCTCTCAAAAAAAATGTTGTGAGTCATGTGAAAATATGACTATGTGAAAATGATACATGTATCACGGTATTACTACATGGAAGTACCTAACGTGTCTAGTTTAGATATTTTAGTATCTTATTTGTTCTGGTCTGTATCACAGAAACTATCTCCAGGAAGAAATTATTATAAAGTAATATTTATCATTAAATTAGTGAATAGTATTCAAGGAATTGTACATTGATGCACGAGTAATTTCACATACTGCGTTGAAAAGAAGCAGAGTCATATATTGAAACGGTGTTATAGATTAATAGATGTTTTAATATTTATTCATGTATCATACATGTAACGGGATGTTTAAAGATAACATATAGATAAAGATAACAAGTACAAATTACCGCAGCGGCTATAGTCTGGTTCCCTGTCATACTGGCATGCCACAGTACGTCAGGCAAAGCTCAATAATGGCGGCGCCCGGCGGATGATCAAAAGTATACTGTTTACATAGTGAAAATGATAAAAGCATTGATCATTTAAAACTAATATGTTAATTTGAAATAGTTATTGACATAGCTTTAAGAGACGAAAGGTGTTTTGAATGCTCAATCTGTGAACGTTGTAAACGTTGATAAAGTTGGACAAGTAAGTGTACTATATTTTGGACACGCTACTTCAAGGAGACATTTCGGATATGAAACTTTTTATGTTATTTTTTTTCGCCATAATTGATCCTAAAAATGTTCAAATTAAAATATGATAAGGAACAAAAAACAGAAAAGGAGACTATAATTAAAGTGTCGCGGGTGAGATTTGAACCTCGCCCGTAAAATTAGAGCGCCATTGACTTAACCACTTGGCCACGGGGAATGATCTAACAGTATAGATCCACTTCATTAAAACATGAATATGTATAATTTTGTAAAAGGCGATGAACACTTATATGTGTTTATGCTAATAAAAAAAATTTGACTTTGACTTTGACTTTACAATTCCTAAAACACAGATATTTTTCCTGTTGTTTATTGCTCATTATATTTTACTGGTCAATCAAATATAAATAGTAATTTATATTGGGTTTGTATTTACAAATCACATACTGCAAGGTTTTTTGAATGATCAGCTCCTACATAGAATCCCCTATTAACTCAATGTACAAATTTGATAGTGTGGGCGCCGCCATTATTGAGCTTTGCCTGACCCGTACCGTATGGGCAGGGGTAGGTTACACCAGACTACAGCGACTGTAGCCTAGCAAATGTGACCTTGTATTTAAACCGGCCTTAAACCAGAATTGTCATATAAAAACAATTGTTTATTTCATCCCACGTTCAGCTTTTATATCCGGGGTACAGTGATGCATGCGTTAACCTCTTTTTTATTGGTTACGCAATACAAATCATATGATGTGTCGCATATCATGCTTCATGATTTTAGTATTTTCTAATCTTTAAGTGTTTATTTTACACAAAAGAAAAAGTAGCAGAACCTGTTTGTATAAAGGACATTTTAGTAGCTCAGGTTTGTGTTTTATGTCATATATATAGCATTTAGATGTAAATGATCGTCAGAAAGAAAAAAACACATTTATTTTACAAATCGAAATTCTTTGTTCAATGCTTGAGGTAGTATTTCAACCTCCGATTTATTCTTCTCTGCTAAAATCTTTTGAGATTTACATATTTGAATTTTCTATTTATAAATATGTTAATATTTTAAGAAAGGTGAAAATATATCTCTATGAAACCTTCTATATGCATATGTGGTGGCAGATTTCTGCAATACTGCGTTGATGTCAACGTATTTTTATCGTGTTGGCGACCATGCGAGGACACAAAACAACGAAAACACCACAAATAGCTATATGTCGTACTTCTCGTGTCGTTAGCTCGTGTTGGTGAGGGCGCAAACTCGAAAGCAAGACACTACGACAAAGCGCTGGAAAGAACGATCAGTATGGCGAAACGACTTTGTCGTGCCGTCCTGCTATTTAAATATGACACGAGATTATACATTTGACAATAGAACAGTGGGTTGCATCAGCCTTTGAAAATCATGTCATAAAATTACAGCAAATTTGTTTTCAAACGTTTGTGCCACGAATCCTTCGAGAGATATAATAATGTAAAAAATGAAACAATTGTTTCAGTGTAAAGCCTTGTAATACGTTGTAAGAAGCCGATAAAAACTTGACGAAATTCATAGACTGAACAGAACTGAACTGGTTTTTGACCCAAGCATTTCTCCAATAACGCTGTTAAACTTGAATTTATTGTCTGAACGGGTTTTTATTTGTAGGACATGTCACCCTCCTATCTGCTAAAGATCTTAATTGTGTGTGCCTTATACGGCACATTATACCGTTTCTGTTTGGGGCAGACCTTTTGCAAATTGTTTCCCCTGACCCTGAATACGGGATCCCTTCTGTTAAATTATGCTTTTGTTTGCCGGTTCAGCAAAATCAATTCTATTTCTGTAATTTACGATAAATTTCAAGGACTTTTTAAAATAATTGGTGACCTCTTTCTTTTTGTGAATTAAAGCACTATCATATGTTTTATAATTATTATTATGGTTATTCAAAAGACATGTCGAAAAAGGTATAGGTTTACATACTTCTGTGTCTGGTAACTATTTTTATCGTGTACATTACGTTGAGGTCCAAATATTTCAATTTTGACATAATTTGTTGTTGAAGCGCATGAGCGCATACGATACACTATTATAACGCAATTTCGCAGTCAGTGTTGCCATACATGAATCATGTGAATTTCAGACGGGTCATTTTGTATCAAGTAAGTGATATCAAACGCCTTGACTAAAGAAATTGGACGAATGTAAGTACAATGTATCGATATGATGAGATATAACGCATGCTGAGAAGAAAATTGTTTCATCACATAGAGCGTTAGATATGTGCCCCTTGTCAAACGTTCGTGACTAATATTGGCATATTTGCATGCTAGAACGTTTCCATTTAAAGTGTATATGTCATTTCTTTATACATCAACGAAAGGATGAACTGAAGTTTTATATTATAAAAGTAATGATCGATTTTTGAGAATCTATACATGTATGTATTTATAATTTTGCACATCAAAATAGTCATTTTTTTCCACGATCATATATACATGTACCTTGTATATTATAAGACTGGTTAGCGACTTCCTGTAATATTATGTGTGAGTAGAGCATTCCCTGGTCAAAGTTAAATCAAGGTTCAAGTTGGGTAACGTCTATAAAGTCAATGTAACATCATTATATCGGTTGCCATGACGACTGATTTAATATGAAATCTAATAAAATCATCTCCTTAAAATAGTTCCGCATGTGCGAAGATTATCGAAACTTAGATTGATCTGATTGCAATGAGACAAGATTTAAATAATTTCTTTTTTATTTCAGCAATGTTCCCGTTTAAGGTTATTTCATTGGTTGGTTAGTAGTCTTTTGGTGATAGCTGTATTTCTGAACAACAATAAAACTTCTGTAGAAACATATTTAGACCACAAAATACTTTTAGAACATTCTAGGCACTGTTGTTAAGACTTACAGTACTATCGAACACATATTTTTATGCCCCCGAAGGGTGGCATATTAAAATCGCACCGTCCGTCTGTCCGTCCGTCTGTCCGGACGTCCGTCTGTCCGTCTGTGCGTCCCCACTTACAAATTCGTGTCCGGACTGTAACTCTGTCATTCATTGAAGGATTTTAAAATAACTTGGCACACATGTCTAGCACATCAAGACGACGTGTCGCGTGCAAGACCCTACTGCCTACCTCAAAGGTCAAGGTCACACTTGGAGTGTGAAGGTTATAGAATCCTCTATATATGCACACATTCGTGTCCGGACTGTAACTTTGTCATGCATCGAAGGATTTTAAAATAACTTGACACACATGTCTAGCGCATCAAGACGACGTGTCGCGTGCAAGACCCACGTCCCTAGCTCAAAGGTCAAGGTCACACTTAGAGTTTGAAGGTAATGGATTCCTCTATATATGCATATATGCACACATTCGTGTCCGGACTGTAACTTTGTCATGCATTGAAGGATTTTAAAATAACTTGGCACAAATGTCTAGCACATCAAGACGACGTGTCGCGTGCAAGACCCACGTCCCTAGCTCAAAGGTCAAGGTCATACTTAGAGTTTGAAGGTAATGGATCCCTCTATATATGCACACATCCGTGTCCGGACTATAACTTTGTCATGCATTGAAGGATTTTAAAATAACTTGACACACATGTCTAGCACATCAAGACGACGTGTCGCGTGCAAGACCCACGTCCCTAGCTCAAAGGTCAAGGTCACACTTAGAGTTTGAAGGTAATGGATTCCTCTATATATGCATATATGCACACATTCGTGTCCGCACTATAACTTTGTCATGCATTGAAGGATTTTAAAATAATTTGGCACAAATGTCTAGCACATCAAGACGACGTGTCGCGTGCAAGACCCACATCCCTACCACAAAGGTCAAGGTCACACTTAGAGTTTATAGGTAATGGAATCCTGTATATATGCATACATTTGTGTCCGGACTATAACTTTATCATGCTTCGAAGGATTTTAAAATAATTTGGCATAAATATCTAGCACATCAAGCGGATGTGTCGCGTGCAAGACCCAAGTCCCTACCTCAAAGGTCAAGGTCACACTTAGTGTTTAAAGTAATGGAATACTGTATGCATGGTTACTCTGTCATGCATGGAAGGATTTTAAAATTACATAGCACATTTATTGAGCACATGGAGAGGACACAGACTGTGAGGCACCTCTTTCGGGGGCATTCGTCACTTGTGAGGCACAACTCTTGTTTTCATCTTATTACACATTTGTTAATACATGTACATGCTTTCCAATTTCTTTTCGTTATAAAGATTGACCTATTTTTTTTATTTTCTATATTATGTAGTTGTGTGTATAGTACTTGTACACAACGTCGATGGAGCAGTTTTCTGCAACAAGACATTGGTACAGCAAGCCTGGAAAAGATGCAACAATGTATACCTACCAGATGGTGATGACAAGGATGTCAAGGAGATATGTAAAAAGTAATCAGTTTTATATATATGTTTTACTGAATTGTTTGTCAAGGTGAGTAATTGTTGTGCATTGAAAGGGTTTCGTAATTTGCGTTATCTAAGGCATTTAATGTGCATTATTCTAAAGCTATACTGTGTCTATTCGAAACGCGACAGGAAATCAAAGTGATTTCGTCATTGTAAAGTGTACAATACACAACTGTTACCTAGTACGTGTTCTTAACGTGTCATTGTCTGTGAAATGCAGCCACCACGTGCACGTACTATGCATGCTTTTGTGTTCTTGAATGATAGTTGACATTCTATAGTGACAAACGATGATTTTTTCAGGTATCATATACGAGGATCTCCTATATTTTGAAATTGTAAGAAGACATTCACCAAAATTGTTCAGTTAGATATACAGTAGTCATTAAAGGTCCATTACTAACACCAAATTGAATTTTCTTTTAAATCTGGAATCGTAACGGGCGTCTTCTCAGAAGGAAAAATTTGACATACTGCATTGAATGTGACCATATTGTGTTGAAAATTTGAGTTTAACAAAAGAATTAATAAATTATATTTTGCCTTTTCAAAAACGAAAGAAGGTTTTCCCGTTTTCAAATATTTTTGTAATTTTACAGAAATCTCCCAGAGAGAGGCTGTAATTAGGTTGTACATACATAAACATGCCTATTTTGAATTATAATTGAAGAAATTTACTTCAAATGATGTGAAAAGTATATGTCTGACTGTTTACACCATTCAATAAAGCGAAAGTAGGACAAAAAGACCAACCAGGTCAATATAAGGAAATACACAAACATTTACTCTTTTTTCTGCAGCAGTATTTCAAACAGGGAAATAGGGTGTTAGTAATGGACCTTTAAGTACTAGTAACTTGTTATTTGGATTGCCGTACACGATGTAACATCGATGAAAGAAGAAAATTCATGATAGAGTTCTTACATTAAAGTGACATACTGCACAAAGTGTATTTTTGGTGGCAGTTTTATAAAAGCAATTTTTGGTTGCTGTGCATTTAAATGTGTTAAATTAATGATTATGCCGCATTAGCATTTGAAGTTGGTACTTTAGATATAAAAAAAATCGGACTGATAAAATGATAGTTGAATGTGTCATTGTTGATGTTGGTAGAGATTTCGGCAGTGGAAGGGAAGCAACTCCTGCATGCAGTTGTTCTTTTCTTAAATTGACTCTCCCAGTCAAATAAGAAAATCAATATTTTGAAAGTTATTTTTTCATACTGGTAGCGGGAAGAGTTTGGTGTATTGGGTTAAAAGTTATTATTTCCTCTACACTTTTGTACACACACCATTTTCAGCTGGATTTTTACTTGAAAAAAATTCGCATAATGTCACTTTAAAAATGTATTAAGATTGCATACATCCTGTTGTAATAGGTTATATTAAGAAATATAAGATACAATGTAATCGTTTAATAACATGCAGTATGGATTGCCATTTACAATGTTACATCGATGCCATGGGAGACTGTGATGGTAGCGGGGAATTTGTTAATCAGTTCCTACAATACGACGCAAAGAAGTGGCAAGTCTATTACAGAGTTGCATGTTCAAACCAAGCGTGTAAGTAGGAATGTACTATAATAACGCCTCCCCCCCTTCAGGGAGGAGACATATTGTTTTTCCCCTCGTTGTATGTCTGTCGGTATGTCCGTCCGTATGTCTGTATTGTCAGTCCGTTTGTCCGCTTTAAAGTGTCCGCCCTGCATAATCAAAACCCCATGTTAGATTTTTATTTAACTTGGTGTGAAGCATTAATATGAAGTCTGGTTGTGCATATTATGATTTGGGGTTATTAAGTCAATGGTCAAGGTCACAGGGTCAAACATTTGATAATATATTGTCCGCTTGTCTTCTTCAAGGCCCCTTGTTGGATTTTTATCTAACTTGGTTGGAAGCATCAGCATGAACTTCAGATGTGCATATTGTAATTTGGGGTCATATGGTTAAAGGTCAAGGTAAAAAGGGCCTGAAAATATGAAAGGTTTTTGTCTGCTCTTCATCTCCAAACATTTTGGTTAGATTTTATAATACAGATGACTTTGGGGTTGCTCACCCCAGTGAGTTGAATTCTGGGGAGGGAAGGTCCGACTCCAGTGAAGGTTCCTACAGAAGGGTTGAGGGAAGTGGTTGAGACATGTGCTTTTTTCAAACATCAATTCTAGTTATTACAGGATGTACAAAAGCAAACACATTTGAATTAATTTACTAATTTATGTACATGTACATACCATATGAATTTAATACACACTGAAATGTCAGGCAAGAAGACAGCTTTTAATTTATTATATATATCAGAAAGAGCAAATTGTAGTGTTGCATTGTTTCTTCTGTTTTTTCCAGGGACCCTTTTTTTTGCTTGTTCAAAGACTCATAAAAATCCAGAATGTTTTAGCTCAATCCTACAGTATTCATCGTATTTTAATAATTATTGTACAAATCCCCTTTTCATTTGCCCTTATATGTGTACCTCACTTTTCTGTCCAAAGCAACAGTCCATCATCACTTTTTTATTCTGACTTTGTTGTTGATTTCAGGGGCCACGGAATTAGGTGGAGAGGAAAGGAAATGCCCTGAGGTTGAAAATAATTGCCAGTTGGAGGATTTCACGTCTAACTCAAGTGTGTCGGATCTCTACAAACAAGGCCAATATGATGAATACAAAAAGCAATTATGCAGGTATAAACTACTAACATGTGTTTCAATAAGAATAAAGCTTGGGTTTTTTAAGGGGTTTGTCTCGTATTTGTATTGACTTTATATTGTATTTTGTATTAAATAGCATTGTGTTTCGACACCAAAGATTAATACTCGTAACGAATATTCAAATCAATATAGGATATTTGTTTGTTTTAAGTCATGTGGAATATATATCAACGAAAAGAGCGCGAGGCACTGAAAAAAAGGTAGTTCCGGCAAACATATATCACTACACTGACTGAAATGAGTTCTATGTCATCACAATCTGACTGACAAATACGAAACACAGTATTTCGTTAGTTAGCATTAGGTAATATACAAAGATGACCTTAAATTTTACTAAAAGATGAATCATTTGAACTCATACATAGCTGTAAACTTAGCAAATATGTATATGATAATATGCTTCGTATATTTCATGTCTTGTGAAGTTCCTTCGCAAAGAGCCGAAGTTGTATCAGTGTGATGCAGTCGGAAAACTGTTCGGCCGCCAATGCAAAATTTTACGAAGATATAATAAAGGTTGGAAGTTCCGTTTCTTTTTGTGAGAACGCAGACATCAAACACTTATACACAAAGTTTGGCGGGGATGTCAAGTGTGTTAACCCAAAAGTGGTAAGCTACAACATGTTCAATAATTAATTACACCATATAGTTGTATTTCTATAAGAATAAACTCGACCTTTCGAAACTAATTCAACGATCTTTCCAAAGCTATAACCAATTGCCAGAGTTCTGTTCGAAAGATAAAAGATTGACCGTGTTCATCAAACTATTTTTAGAACATATCAGTTGGTAGTTGCTAAATCGTTAGCAACGTTAGTACAATCATATTTACGCGTATTTTTTTCAAATATTTTCAAACAGACAAAAGCTGTAACATGTTAGAGCAGCGTATCATACAGCTAGTAGATTTTTACTAAAAATGTATGAAGTGTGCCAAACGTATGTTAAATGATAACTTAATGCAGTTTCCAAAGCATATTTGGGCCTGTCCACTACTTTGAAAAAAAAAACCTATTCACAAAAAGATGTGTAACAACTGTAAATGGAAGGTGAACGCCATTGTTACAGTCAAGTTGTTGTCCGCTATTTGTAGCAGTAATTGTTGCATTTTAGCTGAATATTTAATATTGTTTTAATTTATTTTAGTATTAATTTATTGTGACGATTCTAACAAAATGCTTCATGAAATGGTGCAAAACCAAATAAATCGTTTGTTTAGCAAATAGGATATCTACTTCTGCGGAAAAAAATTTTGGTCATTGAAAAATAACAGATTTATTAAATGAATGCATAATTGAAAACCAATAAAACAAAATTAAGCTACATCCCGGATACGTGTGCATAAGGTGTCAACGATTTGCAAGACCAAATGAACAAAATTTATGAAGAATCTAAAAAAAGTTACGGTTATCAAACTGAATGGTGTGAAGGTAAATTTTTGTCTTACTAAGGGCGGGTAACTCTCCGGTAGACCCAATGATAATTGTATATTTTTTCTTTTGCAGGATAGTCAATGTTTCCGGTTGAAAGTGAGGTCAAGGGTTTCAACGTGTTCGGATCTGGCGGTTCAGTCTCTGGATTCTAACAGCATTCCTGCATTCTGTCAGAGGTGTGTTGCTCTTTCTTATAATTTATCACGGTTCTTTGTCGGTACTAAGTTCATGGGTCTTCTGCGTAGGATACGACAACCTGCCTTAATTTGCCCGACAGTTTAATTTACAGGCGTAAATTTTATAACATGTACCATTAAAAGCTTTCTATGAAAATACCTTCAGAAATTGCAACAATTAAACTACAAAGTACAATTATTCCTTCTCGACATACTGTCAGCTGACAGAAGTGACACGATTTCTGATAACACGTACCATTTAAAAAGAGCGCATCTGCCGGGCACCTCCTAGATACATGTTTCCGGCATGCGCACAGATAAAGAAACGGTCCGCTTACATAGGTAAGCATATGGTGAGAGGCATACTGCATACTGTAAATCTCCAATCGTACCTTCGGATCTCACTTTCCTATAAATGCATAGGCTTAGACTTTTTGTTTAAAGTTTGTTGGTTTCTTTAAGTCGCTGCAAAGCTTTAAATCTAATTTAAGAGAGGGTCAACACTGATTTAAAACATGATCCATCTTTATGTGTAACAGTATGTAGAAATGCAAAAACAACTCTTGAAGGACGCAACTTTTATCTTCACTCTTGTTATAAAACTATGTTTTTGATAACTTTTGATTTCGGACAGCCTGGAGTGCAACCTAAAGTGTTATGAAAATACAGTAGGAAAGTGCTTCACAGACTCTGAGGCTGGAAACCTTATGATGGATCCTGCGGCTACTAAAGTATCTACCAGGGCGGTGTGTGAACAGAAAGACGGTAAAACAATTGAGAAATTTGATTTAAGTCAAAACACAAACAATGTATCACTACTGAGTAATGATGTAGCTCAAAATGACCTTTTAAAAAGTTGTATTTACATGATTTACCCTATTTCTTTTTCTTTTTATAGTTTAGTTGATACATGCATATAACAATTTTCAAAGAGTTTCAGCGTGTTGAAAACAAAACTGCTTGTGCAAGAACTATATAGTACATGAATATTAATTTAGATTTGATTCATAACTTTGTTTGATGTACTCTTTTTATTTCCCGACTTTAATTTGCATGGCAGTACTACGAAAAAATCAAAATAGGGTTCGGTGCAGTTCATGATATAACAATGCATGTTTGTAGTCCCCATCCGATCAACGATTGATCTGCCCTTCGTGTCCGGGCTGTAGCTTCTACATTCATAGACTTATTCTGAAATCACTTCATAAAATTTTTGTCCCTGCCCTAACTGTGCCATGCACCACACCTGGAGTTGTCTTAAAACATGTGATACAGAGTTATATACCACTTTTTTGTGTTCGGGCTGTAAATTCAACATGCATTGACTGATTTCGAAATAACTTCACGCAGTTGATGTTCATGTTCAAAAGATGTGTCTTGCTCAATAGTTAAGCGTTTGTCTTTGAGGTTAAGGTAACACTCGTGGTCAAAACAATTAAGGGTTACATTCTGGTATTTAGTGATTGGGCTGTTACTTCTACATTCATCAACTAATTTTGAAATGAGTTTTCATAGCTGCATGTTCATGGTCAAGGTTATATGAAGAGTCAAAGGTCAAAAGAATATACAATGTATAATGTCAGATAAGGGTGAGAGACAATGTTTGTATAGCTTTCGAAACCTTTTGACGGATTGTCTTGAAATTTTTAATAAATGTATATCCCATGGAGATGATATGAAAAATTTGCTTTTTAACCACACATGACCCTAGGTCAAAGTCATAATTTGGGACTACATACCCTTAACCACACATGACCCTAGGTCAAAGTCATAATTTGGGACTACATACCCTTAACCCTTTGAAGGAATTGCATCGAACAAGGAAAAAAGTATCCATCTCATCACGATGGCAAGGTCAAGGTCACACATTGGGTCAAAGGTCATGTCACTGTATCTTCCACACCCGTTGAAGTATTTTCATATGTTCGTAAGTTCATCTCATACCGTGATATTCGTTGGCTTCTTTTTAAACTGTACTGACCTCCACCAATATTAGCGCTGGTAGAATGCACATTAGACTCGGCGTCACCGTATTAGTTTCAGAATCTATAGAAGTATTGCTCTCTAGAGTTGTAATCGAATACTTCACTGAACACTTTCAGAGTTCATAGCAGCCTTACAGGAATGCGGATCGGGCAAGACATCCTGCTATACAGAATTGAGCACGGCCGTTGCTATGGCAGATAACTTCTTTGTGCAGGAAAACTATGAAGCCTCTAAGCAAACTGTTTGCAGGTATTCATGATAAGTTTATATCAATTTATTTTAGCCTTTCTGCAATGAAAGAGGAAAACATATAACATGATTTACCTTCATAATAAACAACATGTAGAAATAAAGTATGCACTGGAAAGCAATGGCATGCATCCAATACCAAGGGTAACACAATAAGGAGCAATCCCTTATTTCTATTTGGTCCTTATAGAATTGGTGGCATAAAATAGAGCGGCAATTATTAAAACGTACCTTTCGGGTCTAGCCCATCGTTGCCTATAAATTTAAAACTTAGCTGACGTTTTACTTGAAAGATGTTGTACGGAGTGATCGCACTCTCCTATATGTCCTG